>CM024208.1:0-178377 GCA_013435755.1 Amphilophus citrinellus
CTCTGGGCCCCTGTCGGTCTGGGTGTCCTCAGCGACGTCTGCTGCTACTCCTGTCCGCGTCACTCTGCTTTCTGGACAGGTTGAGAGCGTCGGTTGATCCCCGCTACGCTCCTGAACAGCTCACGAAGTCCCCTCTGACTCGCGCTGCTCCTTCAATCGATCCTGGGGTTATCTCCCACGAATGATAACCTCTCCGGGCTATCTGGGTTCTTCTTTGGTGCAACGAAATCCTCTTTTTTTCGAAGCCCCACGTTGGGCGCCACGTGTTAGATCCCACAGGTAATTACCTCTGTGACAGCTTCTCCGTTTCTTAGGGTCCTGATCACTTGGACCGGCAAGGTATTACCCACATCCGAGTTCAGCGATACTACTCAAGCTGTGGTGGGGCTGCTCGTCTGGCTTCTAACTGCTAATAATCCTATCATCTGTCCCGCTACCTCTGTATTCTGATGCAATCGGACAGGAAGGCTCACACAGCCGACCCCAAAATACAGCCCAGATACTTGTAGCAGCCAGCCCCCTTGATCAGTGCACTTGGAATCGGCCAGATCCGTTTATCGGCTAGGAATAAATAAGCCCAAGGGACATAGTTGAGTTGAAGTGGATTACTGGAGACTAGTGTGTCCAGAACAGAACCAGATCTTATAGCTTGACTTGCCTAAATTTCACTGTTCATAGATTTTAACTGTACCGTCAAAGAGGGAATAAATTCTCAACGAACTCCACTGACTTTTTAGAGTCATATTTTATTTGCAGGTTTTTAGCTCAAGCAGGTTGCATTTAGCTCTGAATCAATCCTTAATTAATACCTAACATGCAGTAATCACTCCCAAATATCAGATCTTAAAATCACTACAAATCAATCATTTCTTATACAGAGTAAATACTTATGAGCTGGGTTGATGAAGAAGGGGCTTGAAATATCCAATTCTGTCCATCAATTCTTTTTGAAGAGACTGCATTCAAGTGAGTCACTCGGCCAAAGCGACCACGCCTAAAGTCCAGTCCTTAGCTGCTGCAGTGAAGTTGGGGGAAAAAGAAGAAGTCCAAAAGAGAGAAGTTATCCTTTTCTAATCGACTATCCTTTTTCCGTAATCCTTACTGTTCTTCAGTCCTCATTTTAGAAATCCAACAGCTTAGGCACTTCCAATCTTCATCTGACAATGCAGAGAGAATTCTCACAAAGACAGTTTAAAGTCAATTGGTTGTCCACTTCTGGGTTGGCTTGATCCAAAGAGCAGACCTGTCTAGGTGTTGAGGAGGGCTCCGCAGAATCTCGTACGATGTTGTCGTGCACCTCCTTATATATGTTGTCTAAGACACAGCCTAGTTTTACCAACATCATCATGACAAATTATCACCCCACTGCTCTTATTACCAATTATGGTATTAGGCTTTTAGTCAATACCTCATTTCTCGCAATACATGGCCTGTCTGGTACTTTCCAGTTGAGGCTATTCATAACTTGTTGTTTCCTTTCTGCTCCTTCTGATTCCTAGGCAACAGGTTTCAGTTCCTCATTTACCCTGCTCAATGTTTTCCAAGATTGCACAACTTCCTTAATGCTATACTTGAATCATTTCTGTGTTCCACACACTCTCATCAATCTTAAGTAAAAATCATACAGATTATTTGTTACATTTCATAAATCAACTTCTAACAATCTCATACATTGGAATCATGAATGTCCACATAGTACCAAGCATAGGCCATCGACTAACCAAGATCTCAACCTCAACCCAGTTCATTCGACAATATCAAAATACTTTATATAATTTAAAGCATACATTTGCAAAAAAATATTTAGCTGGTGCCATTATATGTTTAGTTAAAAATATTTCACTTTCTGTTAAATGCAAATTATTTTTACAATCTCTATTAAAATATTCTTAAATAATTTGACCATTAAAAATATTTATTATTTTTCCTCTTGAACCCTGATAAATTTTACTATTAAATCATTACTTGTTGAATCAACATCATTTCTGTTTGTTGTAATTTTTAACAGCATCAGTTTAACTAACATATACAAATATTCTCTAGAAAACAACTTTTTGAACTCACACCTGTCTCATCTGTCTATGAAATATGACCAACACTCAGATTTCTTTGTACATTAAAAAAATCAATATTATTATTTTCTCCATCTAATCTGATGTTGCTGTCAGAAAGCAGCAGATGGTGCAGAATTACTGAGATGATCAAATCCTAAATATCTGTAACATCACTAATATTTGCAGAAATAAAGAATAACTTTAGTTGTTCAGTGAGATTTAAACATGTTTTTAGAGATTATTGAGCTTTTCTTATGGAACAATGGCTGCAGATGAATTCTCTACTAATTATGAACAAACTAACATGTAAAGCCTGAAGCAGCACAAACTGACTTTAAACACATTTTCAACTTCTACAATAAAACAACTGAAGGAAAATAAATGCTTGTTCTTACCTGTTACACTCAGTTTGGTTCCAGAGCCAAAGATGAGGTAGTAGTTTCCTCCCACAGTGAGACAGACTGATACAAAAACCTGTCTGCTGCTGAATGTGTCAGCTGAGGTGAATGAGTCCAAATGATGAAGCAGGATCATATTTCAGCTCCATGATGAGTTTCTCTAATGTTCATATCAACATCTTGTAACAGCCGGATGGCTGTCCCTTAAATTATGGCCACTCGTGTTGATTTGTTTGTTTTGTTTAACATTGCACAGCATACATCAGTGGTTTATTCTCTTGGCTTGTCTGAACGTTAAAGTTTCCTTGGGTGAGATACTGAACCCTGAATTTCACTGATGAATCCATTGGAATGTGAGTATGTGACTGGGTGAATGAAGCTTGCAGTAATAAAGTGTTATGGGTGCTCAAATATTTTTCAATTCAATTTTATTCTTCCTGTTAAACGGGAGTTATTCCTTCCCACTGTTGCCAAGTGCTGCTCATAGGGGGTCGTTCTGACTGTTGGGTTTTCTCTATATTATTGTAGGGTCTTTATCCACAATAATTACATAAAGCCCCTTGAAGCCATTGTTTGTTATGACTTGGCGGTATATAAATTAAAATAGAATTGAATTCAAATTGAACTCCATAATTAACCTCAGTGTGTGAAGAAGACTCCCCATTTACGTGAACAAATCGGAGTCTTCTTCTTCTTCCTCGCGTTATTCCCGCTAAGTCGCAGGGTCCGCGTGTTTGCACGCCCGTCTCCACTTGGCGCGATCTAGGGTGAATTCAGGAGCGACGCCAACATGCTTTATATCTTCTTTGATCTGGTCGAGCCACCGCTTCTTTGGCTGTCTTCGGGGCCTCTTCCCGGGCGGGCTGAGGCGCATCACGGTCTTGGCCACCGAGCTGTCATCGTTTCGGACGACGTCTCCGTACCATCGAAGGCGTACTTCTCGCATCTTGTCGATGATCGGTGCCACACCCATCCGTCTTCAGACGTCCTAGTTCATCGCGTGGTCATGCAGTGTCAAGCCCAGGCTCCAGCGGAGCATCCTCATCTCGATTCTGTGCAGCACTTGCTCATGTCGTGCGGTTGCAGGCCAGCACTCGCAACCGTAGAGGGCGACGGGGCGTACGATGGTCTTGTAGATCCTGCCCTTGAGGCGCTCGGGCATCTTGCGGTTGCAGAGTACGCCCGTCACTTGGCGCCACTTGGCCCAGGTTGCACTGACTCGAGCGTGGACATCCAGGAGTGTGTCGCCGTCACTGCTGAGGATGGATCCGAGGTACGTGAACTGCACGGTCTTCTTGAGGGGCACGCCGTTGACGCTGATGTTCCCGTCGGTCTGCTCGCCAAACTCCATGTACTCGGTCTTCCCGGTGTTCAGACGCATCCTATTCTTGCTCAGCTGTGCATCCCACTGCTGCGCTTGGGCCTCCAGTTGTCCTCGAGCTTCGTCGGCTAAGTCCACGTCGTAGCGTCCACGTCGTAGCGTCCATGGGTGGGGGCGTTGGAGATTGGCGGTCGCTGTGTCCATACCCAGGATGAACAGGAGCGGGGACAGGGCCGACCCTTGGTGTACTCCCACCGTAATTGGGAATGGTGGTGAGATTCCCGCTGGACATCGGACGGTGCTGCTAGAGCAGCCGGATCCACTGGACGTAGGCCTCGGGCACTCCGTGGGAGCGCAGGGCGTGCCAAATTAGGTCGTGGGGCACTCGATCGAAGGCTTTCTCCAGGTCCACAAACGCCATATGGATAGGCAGGTTCTTTTCCCGGTGGCGCTCGACGAGTAGCCTGGCCACGTGGATGGCATCTGTTGTTCCATGGCCTTTGACAAAACCGCATTGGTTGGGTGTGGTCTCGATGATCTTGCGAAGGCGGGCATCGATGACTCGTTTGAAGATCTTCATGGCGTGGCAAAGGAGGCGGATGGGTCGATAACTGGAGCATTCCAGGACGTCGCCCTTGCCCTTCCAGATGGGCACCGTGATGCTGGTCAGCCAAGCCTTGGGGGTGACTCCGTCTTCGATGATACGGTTGAAAAGGCTGGCGAGGAATGCAGCACCCTGGCGTCCCATCAGCTTCCATGCCTCCGCGGGAATGTCGTCAGGTCTTGGCGCTTTACCATTTTTCATCTTCTTCGTGGCAGCTTCGACTTTGGCGGTGCTGATCGGCGGGATGGGACCAGGGATGGGATCGGCGGAAATGATTGAAGGGTGGGGAAATTCCTCATTGGAGATCTTGGCGAAGTAGGTGTTCCAACACTGCAGGATTTGGCGTGGCTCCCGGAGTGTTCGATGTTGCTCGTCCTTGACATGTTTGACTTGACCAATGTCCAGCGTGGCCTGATGGTGGGAGTTAGCCAGTCGGTAGATCTTGTTCACCCCTTCCGGAGTATCCAACTCATCGTAGAGGCACTGGTAGTGGGCGGCTTTGGCTGCCGCGACTGCTCGCTTTGCTGTCAACTTAAGGGCCCGATATCCTACCCTGATTCGTTTGTCCCATAAGTTCCTCCACTGCGCCATGGATCCGCACTGCCATGTCTGACCACATGGCATCGACTGGCTGGTCGAAGTCCACTTCGAAGTTGCCGATGGCGTTGGCGAGTTGTTGTTTGCATTCCGGTAAATGCCACTACTTGATTCTCAATCCCAAGGTCATGCGGGGCTTGCGGTGTAGACCGAGATCGAGGCGCATTCCAAGACGAGGAGGCGATGTTGTGGTCCGATTGATTCCGAAGGAATCACTTTCGCATTTGTGGCGAGCTTGAGATCCTGACGCCAGATGAGTAGGTAATCGATCTGGGTTGACCTTCCTCCGTTGCTGTACGTGATCAGGTGCGACGCTCTTTTCCTGAAGAAGGTATTGAAAATAGCGAGACTGTGCGCTTCGGCACACTCCAGGATGCGCTGACCATCGTCGTTGCGGGTGCCGTAGCCTTGGCCTCCATGGCACTGATGAAAGCCTTCCCTCGTGGAGCCGACATGGCCGTTGAGGTCTCCACCGATCACCAGGTGTTCTTCGGGTCCGATCGATTGTATCAGAGCATCCAGCTCCTCCCAGAATTCGTCCTTCTCCTCGTTGATGCAGTTGGTCTGCGGGGCATAGCAGGAGATTGCTCGCAAGACCACTTCACCCGAGTCGATTTTGATTGACATGAGCCGGTCCGACACTCGACACACTTCAACCACACTGTCCTTGAGCTTCTCGCTGACGATGATTCCCACGCCGTTCCGAGTCGAGTTGGCGCCGTTGTAGAAGAGCTTGAAGCCTTCACCAATGTCCCGGGCCTTCGCACCCTTCCACTTTGTCTCTTGCATGCATGCGATGTTGATGCAGTGGTTCTTGAGTGATGCGGCCAGTTCGCGGCTTCTTCCGGTCATTGTACCGATGTTGATGGTACCGATTCGAAGTTGGGGTGACTTCTTTAGCCCGCCTCGCCCGTGGGCGGAGAGCCCTCGCTGACTTGTCACGCCGTTCGGGCGAGGACGACGCGCGCCGCCTCCGAGGGACGCTCTAGGTGTTCTCGCCGAAGCTTGAATGGACATATCCATGATGCGACTGCGAATACTTCAACCGATGCGTTGCTCCACCTGGCGTTGAAGACCTTCACCGTTGATTGGAATCCAGCCGGCACCGCGAGGAGGTGGTGATAGGGTTTTACCGGCCTGAACAAATTGGAGTCTGTTAAATAAATATGATTCAAACCACTGCGGCTGTTGAAGAAAACACTGACTCCAGGCCCTACTTTCTTTAAGTTTGCTGTCATGGTGTGTTTATTAAAATACACTGGTATACGGTGGGTTTACAGCCATGGTCAACTTTTTTGAGCATAAGATTCTTGAACTTGATCCTGAACAAGGCAAGATCTACTGTTGACACACTGAACACAAAAAACCCCAAATTCTTTCCAACTCTAAACTTTTTATTTATTTAGTGAATATGTTGTTCATAGTGGAGAAAAAAACTGTTTATTTCTAATAGTATATATGTTCATAGTTCATATGTATTGCCATTAATAGAACATGACCGAAGCTTAGGAACCTGCTTCCCGTAAATTACTATATTTACTGTTCATTTTTTTAACAAAAGGGGAAAAAAAATTCACACACTTTTGTAATGAACAGATAACACATACTGGCATTTATTTTCCTGGATGAATTGTACTTATTAAATTTGCTACATTTGTAATTGGTGCATGTATGATGAAATTTTGCTTCTGTCTGCTCTACATCAATGTGCTGAAAGGGGTTTGAGACAAATGCAGCAATGTCCCCCATGACATTTAACTCACCAAAACATGAACCGAGCTCTGCTGTCATTTTGTCCAGATGTGCGCAGCACTCCTCCTGGTGGGAAGCATCCAGGTCTTTGATTTTTTGAGATAATAATAATAATGGAGATAATTTTTTTTGGAAAATGTGTTAGCTTCCTGGTGTTCAGATGTGTCTTCCAAACACAAAGTTTAGCTTTGAATGCATTTACTGCACTTATGGTGTGGGACAGGTGTTTGTTTTTCCCTGGAGTTCAGTGTTGAGGGCATTCAGTTTAGCGGTTAAATCCATCAAAAACCCGAGATCAAGCAGCCATGCATCATCACACAATTCTTTGTGCTCCTCATTCCAAGTTGACAGAAAAGTCTATCTCTGGAAGCAAATCAACGAATCTCTGCAGCAGTTTACAAGGACTCAGCCAGCAAACATCAATGTGGAGAATTAAGTCTACATACGCAGCATTGAGCTCATCCAGCTTTTGCTCGAATACAGTTGATCAGTTTGACTACCAATGTCATGACATGAGAAAAGCCCAAGGCTTTCCCAACCAAAGCTTGTTGATGAAACATACAGTGGTAGCTCATAAAGTCTGGGAAATCGGGATCATTGCGGCACAGCACTATAAACCCCATGTGCACTCCGCATCACCGGCGCTCTATCAGTAGTGATCGCTACCCTCGTGATCGCTGCCCTCTCCCCTCCCTGATGGACATCTACACCTCCCGCTGCATCAGCAGAGCCAGGAACATCATCAAGGACAGCTCACACCCTGGCTTTGACCTGTTTGACCTGCTGCCCTCTGGCAGGAGCTACAGGAGCATCAAAGCCAGAACAAACAGACTCAGGAACAGTTTCTTCACCAGAGCAATCACCACCCTGAACTCTCACACTCACCCACTGTAACTGTGCAACACCCACATCTCTGTGCAATATTATATTATTCATACTGAACAATATCTGTCACTTATATTGTGTAATATCCAATATTCACTCACTAGTGCAATACTTATTCACCAAGTGCAATACTCACATCTTCATTATTATATGTATACACTTATTTTGTTGTTTTTTGCAACATATATATTTATTTTATGTATTTTTAATACATTTTATTTTCTGTATATTTTACACGTGTTTTATTTTCTGTATATTTTTAGATTATATTAGATTATTATATTTTTATTTTTATTTTTATTTTAGAGAGTTTGACTTTGAGTTTGACTATGGCACTGAACAGGAGTGGCCCTCCAATCTCATTGGACATCCTGTATAATGACAATAAAGGCATTCTATTCTATTATACCAGTTTATGGACGGGAATGTCATTTTCACGTACATATTTTTTAAACTCGTTGAAAATATCCTCACCTCTTGTTCTGTCCTTCAAGTGCAAAAGAGTGAGAAAGTCCTCCTTTGCTGTAAAATCCTGGAAAGCCATTCTCACAAATATGAGTTGCGCTGTGTTGGTTACATCCAAAGATTCATCCAGTTGTAGAGAAAAATATTCACAGAGTGACAAGTCCTTAAATCTTTTGCTTATAGTACCATGCGTTTATTGTCCAAGATGGCGCCGGTATGCTTGGCTTGCCGTCTGTCACTACCTGCCCTGCTTGTGTTTGTACTACTATCGAGGCTTGTTACCCAAAGTGCCTACGTTAGTGCCCTGCTAGTTTACGATCGTCAAACGCTCCTGGACTTTCGACTCTGGGCAGAAGTGAACTCTTTTCATGGTGACCATAAACCCTTACCTCCATTTCTGTCAGCGATCCCGGACTACCTCTGCCGAACTCAGGCTCTACCTCCCCGGAGAAAACGCCATCGTTCCCGTGGAAGACGTAGCGGCAGACTGGTACGGCTAAAGGCCTGCTTATTAGTACATCATACTGGGCCTACTGAAGGAATAGGGTCTCGTTTTGCCCGTTATGCCCGTCCTCCTTCCTCCTGCTTAAGGGAACCTGCCTACACCTGGTTGGTGCCTGTCGTTGGATCGGAGGGTTTGTTCCAGCTACCACGGCCTCGTCACCGCCTCTCTCCCCGTTCCAGGCAGCTTGGAGTGAATCCGGGAAATCTGCGGTTTCTCCGCCGGGATGTCTGCAGCGTCGGCGCCCCGGTCCCACCCGCTCCTGTTAGGTTTGGTCTGGTGAATGCCAGATCCCTTGCAAACAAAACTTTTATTCTTAAGGACTTTTTAATCTCTAAACCACTGATATTTTAATATCTCGTCTCGAGCAGTGTATAGGTATTCAGGGAACAGCGCTAGAGTGGTTTAGGTCCTACTTGACCCAGAGAACTTTTACTGTCTGCTTAAATGATTTTAAATCTTCCTGTGCTCCTTTGTGTGGGGTGCCCCAGGGTTCAATTCTTGGACCATTGCTGTTTTCTCTATATTTGTTGCCCCTTCGTTCTATTTTCAGAAAGCATAAAATTGCTTTCCACTGTTACGCCGACGATACCCAGATTTACATGCCCCTAAAACACAGAGATGCAAACTCCATACAGACCTTGACCAAGTGTCTCGATGAAGTCAAAGCTTGGTTGGCTTTGAACTTCCTGCATTTTAATGAAAATAAGACGGAGGCGATCGTTTTTGGTTCGGGCATCACTGGGGTGCCAAATTCTGTTGATCTGGGTCCTCTTATCCCAGTATGTAAAACCCATGGTCACAAATCTGGGAGTTAAGATGGATGAGAGTCTTAGGTTGGAGGGTCAGATTACTGCTGTGGTGAAATCCAGTTTCTTTCACCTGAGACAGCTCGCCAAGATTAAAACCATCTTGTCGAAAAATCATTTTGAAGCAGTAATCCACGCCTTTGTTACGTTCCGGCTGGATTACTGTAACTCTTTGTATATTGGCGTAAACCAGTCCTCATTGGCTCATCTTCAGCTGGTCCAGAATGCTGCTGCACGGCTTTTGACTGGAACACGTAAGAGGGAGCACATTACCCCTGTTTTATCTTCATTACACTGGTTGCCTGTTTATTTTAGAGTTCATTTTAAAATCCTTTTATTTGTTTTTAAGTCTTTAAATGGCCTTGCCCCATCGTACCTCTCTGAGTTACTGCATCTACATTCCCCTTCCCGCTCGCTCAGATCAGCTGATAAACTGCTCTTGGACGTGCCGAGGACTTAGTCCCCCCTAAGCGGAAGCTTAGGGGGGACAGAGCCTTTGCAGTGGTAGCCCCTAAACTATGGAACTCGCTCCCATTGCATATTAGACAGGCCTCTTCATTGACAACTTTTAAAACCTCTCTTAAGACCCACTTATTTCACCTGGCTTTTGACCAGGTTTCAGATGCTGATTTTAATTGTTGTGTATTTATTTTGTATTTTATTTTACCTAGTTATTTTATACTGTTTTATTATGTGATTCGTGATAAACTATGTATGTTATTGTTGCTTTTATTCTATGTTATTTTTATTTATTTATATTTATTTGCACTTCCCTTGTGTATTGTTGTCTTGTTTTCCTTGTTCAGCACTTTGGTCAGTGCTTGCTGTTTTTAAAGTGCTTTATAAATACAATTGGCTTGGCTTGGCTTAAAGACCTGTCAATCCATGTCCTCCGACAGTGATTCTGCTCTTCTTGTCACAGTTGCAGGGCCAAGCGGAATATTCTTGATTGCAGCTTTGATTTCATCTTTGCTTTTGAAGTCGTTAAAAATTGTGTTTGCGGTGATAGATAGATAGATAGATAGATAGATAGATAGATAGATAGATAGATAGATAGATAGATAGATAGATAGATAGAGAGATAGAGAGAGAGAGAGAGAGAGATAGATAGAGAGATAGATTTATTACAGACTCGTTGTCCACATCACATAAAAACAAACACAAAACAATCAATGAAAAAAGGAAAAAAGAAAAACAAAGGCACATAAAAAAAAAATACATAAAAAGACTCCTAATCTTTTAGGAGGCAGTCATACCAATGTTTTCAATATACAGATGTACATCTTCCATCCATCCATCCATTTTCTTCCGCTTATCCGGGGCCGGGTCGCGGGGGCAGAAGCCTAAGCAGAGAAGCCCAGGCTTCCCTCTCCCCAGCCACCTCCTCCAGCTCATCCGGAGGGACCCCAAGGCGTTCCCAGGCCAGCCGAGATACATAATCTCTCCAGCGTGTCCTGGGTCTACCACGGGGCCTCTTCCCGGTGGGACATGCCTGGAACACCTCACCCAGAAGGCGGCCAGGAGGCATCCTAATCAATTCAATTCAATTCAATTCAATTTTATTTATATAGCGCCAAATCACAACAAACAGTCGCCTCAAGGCGCTTTGTATTGTGGGTAAAGACCCAACAATAATACAGAGAAAACCCAACAGTCAAAACGACCCCCTATGAGCAGCACTTGGTGACAGTGGAAAGGAAAAACTCCCTTTTAACAGGAAGAAACCTCCAGCAGAACCAGGCTCTGGGAGGGGGGGGTCATCTGCCGCGACCGGTTGGGCTGAGGGGAGAGAAAAGACATGCTGTGGAAGAGAACCAGAGATTAATAACAATTAATGATTAAATGCAGAGTGGAGTATAAACTAAGTAAATAAGGTAAATGAGAAGAAACAGTGCATTATGTGAACCCCCCAGCAGCCTAGGCCTATAGCAGCATAACTAAGGGATGGTTCAGGGTCACCTGATCCAGCCCTAACTATAAGCTTTATCATAAAGGAAAGTTTTAAGCCTAATCTTAAAAATAGAGAGGGTGTCTGTCTCCCGAATCCAAGCTGGAAGCTGGTTCCACAGAAGAGGCGCCTGAAAGCTGAAGGCTCTGCCTCCCATTCTACTCTTAAGTATCCTAGGAACCACAAGTAAGCCAGCAGTCTGAGAGCGAAGTGCTCTGTTGGGGTGATATGGTACTATGAGGTCTTTGAGATAGGATGGGGCCTGATTATTCAAGACCTTGTATGTGAGGAGAAGGATTTTAAATTCTATTCTAGACTTAACAGGGAGCCAATGAAGAGAAGCCAGTATGGGAGAAATATGCTCTCTCTTTCTAGTCCCTGTCAGTACTCTAGCTGCAGCATTTTGGATCAGCTGAAGGCTTTTCAGGGAGCTTTTAGGACAGCCTGATAATAATGAATTACAATAGTCCAGCTTAGAAGTAATAAATGCGTGAATTAGCTTTTCAGCATCACTCTGAGAAAGGATGTTTCTAATTTTAGAAATATTGCGCAAATGCAAAAAAGCGGTTCTACATATTTGTTTAATATGTGCATTGAAGGACATATCCTGGTCAAAAATGACTCCAAGATTTCTCACAGTGTTACTGGAGGCCAAAGTAATGCCATCCAGAGTAAGTATCTGGTTTGACACCATGTTTCTAAGATTTGTGGGGCCGAGAACAAGAATTTCAGTTTTATCTGAATTTAGAAGCAGGAAATTAGAGGTCATCCAGGCCTTAATGTCTTTAAGACATTCCTGCAGCTTAACTAATTGATGTGTGTCATCTGGCTTCATTGATAGGTAAAGCTGAGTATCATCTGCATAACAATGAAAATTGATGCAGTGCTTTCTAATAATACTGCCTAAGGGAAGCATGTATAATGTAAATAAAATTGGTCCTAGCACAGAACCCTGTGGAACTCCATAATTAACCTTAGTGTGTGAAGAAGACTCCCCATTTACATGAACAAACTGGAGTCTATGAGATAAATATGATTCAAACCACTGCAGTGCAGTACCTTTAATACCTATAGTATGCTCTAATCTCTGTAATAAAATATTATGGTCAACAGTATCAAAAGCTGCACTGATGTCCAACAGGACAAGAACAGAGATGAGTCCACTGTCAGAGGCTGTAAGAAGATCATTGGTAACCTTCACTAATGCTGTTTCTGTACTGTGATGAATTCTGAAACCTGACTGAAACTCTTCAAATAAACCGTTCCTCTGCAGATGATCAGTTAGCTGTTTTACAACTACTCTTTCAAGAATCTTTGAGAGAAAAGGAAGGTTGGAGATTGGCCTATAATTAGCTAAGACAGCTGGGTCAAGTGATGGCTTTTTAAGTAGAGGTTTAATAACAGCCACCTTGAAGGCCTGTGGTACATAGCCAACTAATAAAGACTGATTGATCATTTTTAAGATTGAAGCATCAATAATTGGAAAGACTTCTTTGAACAGTCTAGTAGGAATGGGATCTAATAAACATGTTACTGGTTTGGAGGAAGTAACTATTGAAGTTAACTCTGAAAGACCAACTGGAGCGAAAGAGTCTAAACAAATACCAGCAGTGCTGAAAGCAGCCGAACATGAAGATAAATCTTTGAGATGGTTATGAATAATTTTTTCTCTAATGTCTAAAATTTTATCTGTAAAGAAATCCATGAAGTCACTACTAGTTAAAGTGAAAGGAATACTCAGCTCTACAGAGCTCTGACTCTTTGTCAGCCTGGCTACATTGCTGAAAAGAAACCTGGGGTTGTTCTTATTTTCTTCAATTAATGATGAGTAGTAAGATGTCCTAGCTTTGCGGAGGGCTTTTTTATAGAGCAACAAAGTCTTTTTCCAGGCTAAATGAGCATCTTCTAATTTAGTGAGACGCCATTCCCTCTCCAGCTTTCGGGTTATCTGCTTTAAGCTGTGCGTTTGTGAATTATACCACGGAGTCAGGCACTTCTGATTTGAGGCTTTCCTTTTCAGAGGAGCCACAGTATCCAAAGTCGTACGCAGTGAGGATGTAAAACTATTGACGAGATAATCGACCTCACTGGGAGCAGAGTTTAGGTAGCTGCTCTGCACTGTGTTGGCACTGAAGAGCATAATAATGAAGGAATTAGATCCTTAAACTTAGTTACAGCACTTTCAGAAAGACTTCTACTGTAATAAAACTTATTCCCCACTGCTGTGTAATCCATTAAAGTAAATGTAAATGTTACTAAGAAATGATCAGACAGGAGGGGGCTTTCAGGGAATACTGTTAAGTCTTCAGTTTCTATGCCATATGTCAGGACAAGATCCAGAGTATGATTAAAGTGGTGGGTGGGCTCCTTTACATTTTGAGAGAAGCCAATTGAATCTAACAATAGATTAAATGCAGTGTTGAGGCTGTCATTCTCAGCATCTACATGGATGTTAAAATCACCCACTATAATGATTTTATCTGAACTGAGCACTAAATCAGATAAAAAGTCTGAGAAATCGGACAGAAACTCTGAGTAAGGACCAGGTGGACGATAGATAATAACAAATAAAACAGGTTTTTGATTTTCCCAATTAGGGTGGACAAGACTAAGAGTCAGAGTTTCAAAAGAACGAAAACTTTGTCTGGGTCTTTGATTAATTAATAAGCTGGAATTGAAGATTGCAGCTAATCCTCCTCCTCGACCTGTGCTTCGAGCATTCTGACAGTTACTGTGACTCGGGGGTGTTGATTCATTTAAACTAACATATTCATCCTGCTGTAACCAGGTTTCTGTAAGGCAGAATAAATCAATACGTTGATCAATTATTAAATCATTTACTAACAGGGACTTGGAAGAGAGAGACCTAATGTTTAATAATCCACATTTAATTGTTTTATTTTTTGGTGCAGTTGATGAAGCTGTATTATTTATTGTTTTTGAATTTTTATGCTTAAATAGCTTTTTGCTGATTTTAGCTTTGTTTTTTGGTGGTCTGGGAGCAGGCACCGACTCTATGGGGATGGGGTTTTGGGGGGATGGCAGGAGGAGAGAAGCTGCAGAGAGGCGTGTAAGACTGCAGCTCTGCTTCCTGGTCTCAACCCTGGGTAGTCAGGTTTTAGGGTTAATAAATTTGGCCATATTTCTAGAAATGAGTGCTGCTCCATCCAAAGTGGGATGGATGCCGTCTCTCCTAACAAGACCAGGTTTTCCCCAGAAACTTTACCAATTATCTATGAAGCCCACGTCGTTTTTTGGACACCACTCAGACAGCCAGCGATTCAAGGAGAACATGCGGCTAAACATGTCGCTCCTGGTCTGATTGGGGAGGGGCCCAGAGAAAACTACAGAGTCCGACATTGTTTTTGCAAAGTTACACACCGAGTCAATATTAATTTTAGTGACCTCCGATTGGCGTAACCGGGTGTCATTACTGCCGACGTGAATAACGATCTTACCAAATCTACGATTAGCCTTAGCCAGCAGTTTCAAATTTCCATGAATGTCGCCTGCTCTGGCCCCTGGAAGACATTTGACTATGGTCGCTGGTGTCTCTAGCTTCACGTTTCTCAAAACAGAGTCGCCAATAACCAGAGTTTGTTCCTCGGCGGGTGTGTCGCCGAGTGGAGAAAAACGGTTAGAGACGTGAACAGGTTGGTGGTGTACCCGGGGCTTCTGCTTAGGACTACGCTTCCTCCTCACCGTCACCCAGCCGGCCTGTTTTCCCTGCTGCTCGGGATCTGCTGGGGGGGAGCTAACGGCGGCTAAGCTACCATGGTCCGCACCCGCTACAGGGGCCTGGCTAGATACAGGATTTTCCAGGGTGCGGAGCTGAGTCTCCAATTCAGAAAGCCTGGCCTCCAGAGCTACAAACAGACTACATTTATTACAAGTACCGTTACTGCTAAAGGAGGCCGAGGAGTAACAAAAACATGTGACACCCAGAGCAGGAAAGTGCAGGAGAGACAGGAGAAGAAGCCATGCCGCTAGTGAGTCGGCTAAGGGCTAAGCTACTAGCTGAGCTAAGCTAGCGAATTTCTAAAAACAAATAAAGTGAATAATGTGAATACAGGTGATTCAGCAAAGAGTATGCTATTTAAAGTAGGTGAAGATTACACTAAAATATGTTGTTATCCAGATAGATCGAGTTATACAGATATAACAGCTAACAGACAGCAAAACTCTGTGCTCCGAAACAGGAACAGGAAGTGATACAATACCGCAGTGAGAGCCAAAACCAAGTGACAGCGCCACCACCCAAACACCGGCTAATGCCCGAGCCACCTCAACTGGCTCCTTTCGATGTGGAGGAGCAGCGGCTCTACTCTGAGCCCCTCCCGGATGGCCGCACTCCTCACCCTATCTCTAAGGGAGAGGCCAGCCACCCTTCGAAGGAAACTCATTTCTGCCGCTTGTATTCGCGATCTTATTCTTTCGGTCACTGCCCAGAGCTCGTGACCATAGGTGAGGGTAGGAACGTAGATCGACCGGTAAATCGAGAGCTTCGCTTTTACGCTAAGCTCCCTCTTCACCACGACGGACCGGTGCAGTGTCTGCATCACTGCAGAAGCAGCCCCGATCCGCCTGTCAATCTCCCGCTCCCTTCTCCCATCACTCGTGAACAAGACCCCGAGATACTTGAACTCCTCCACTTGGGGCAAGAACTCGTTCCTGAGCCGGAGAGGGCACTCCACCCTTTTCCGGCTGAGGACCATGGCCTCAGACTTAGAGGTGCTGATTCTCATGCCAGCCGCTTCACACTCGGCTGCGAACCATTCCATTGCGAGCTGGAGGCCCCCCCCCGATGAAGCCAACAGAACCGCATCATCTGCAAAAAGCAGAGATGAGACTCTGAGACCACCAAGGAAGAAGCCTTCCGCCACCTGGCTACGCCTAGAAATTCTGTCCATAAAAATTATGAACAGAATCGGTGACAAAGGGCAGCCCTGACGGAGTCCAACACCCACAGGAAACGAATCCGACTTATTACCGGCTATACGGACCAAGCTCTCACTGCGGTTGTACAGAGACTGAATGGCCCGCAACAACGGGCCAGACACCCCATACTCCCGCAGAACCTCCCAAAGGACACCCCGAGGGACACGGTCGAATGCCTTCTCCAAGTCCACAAAGCACATGTAGACTGGTTGGGCAAACTCCCACGCACACTCGAATATCCTTGAGAGGATAAAGAGCTGGTCCAGCGTTCCACGACCAGGACGAAAACCGCATTGTTCCTCCTGAATCCGAGGTTCGACTAACGGACGCACCCTCCTTTCCAGCACCCTGGCATAGACCTTACCGGGGAGGCTGAGTAGTGCGATCCCCCGAAAGTTGGAGCACACCCTCCGGTCTCCCTTCTTAAAGATGGGGACCACCACCCCGGTCTGCCAATCCAATGACACTGCCCCAGATCTCCACGCGATGTTGCAGAGGCGTGTCAACCAAGACAGCCCTACAACATCCAGAGCCTTCAGGAACTCAGGGCGAATCTCGTCCACCCCAGGGGCTCTGCCACCAAGGAGTTGTTTAACTACCTCAGTGACCTCACCCCCAGTGATGGTCAAGTCATCCCCCTCATCCCCAGACTCTGCTTCCACTACAGAAGGCGTGTCAGTGGGATTCAGGAGGTCCTCGAAGTATTCCTTCCACCGTCCGACTATAACCTCAGTTGAAGTCAGCAGCACCCCCCCCGCACTATAAACAGTGTGAGTGAAGCACTGCTTTCCCCTCCTGAGTCGCCTGACGGTTTGCCAGAATCGCTTCGATGCCGTCCGAAAGTCTTTTTCCATAGCCTCACCGAACTCCTCCCACACCCGAGTTTTTGCTTCGGCCACTGCCCGAGCCGCATTCCGCTTGGCCTGTCGATACCTGTCAGCTGCCTCCGGAGTCCCACAGGCTAACCAAGCCAGATAGGACTCTTTCTTCAGCTTGATGGCTCCCTTCACCTCCGGTGACCACCATCTGGTTCGGGGGTTACCACCACGACAGGCACCAACCACCTTGCAGCCACAGCTCTGAGCAGCAGCCTCAACAATGGAGGTGCGGAACATGGTCCATTCGGACTCAATGTCCTCAGCCTCCCTCGGAATGCTGTCGAAGTTCTGCCGGAGGTGGGAGTTGAAGATCTCCCGGACTGGGGCTTCTGCCAGGCGTTCCCAGCGCACCCTCACAATACGTTTAGGTGCGCCAGGTCTGTCCAGCATCTTCCCCCGCCACCTGATCCAACTCACCACCAGGTGGTGATCAGTTGACAGCTCAGCTCCTCTCTTCACCCGAGTGTCCAGAACATATGGCCGCAGATCTGATGATACGATTACAAAATCGATCATCGACCTGCGACCTAGGGTGTCCTGGTGCCATGTGCACTTATGGATATCCTTATGTTCGAACACGGTGTTCATTATGGACAAACTGTGGTTTGCACAGAAGTCCAATAACAAAACACCATTCGGGTTCAGATCGGGCAGGCCGTTCCTCCCAATCACGCCCCTCCAGGTCTCACTGTCATTGCCCACGTGAGCGTTGAAGTCTCCCAGCAAGACTATGGAGTCACCAGATGGAGCACTCTCCAGCACCCCGCCCAGCGACTCCAAAAAGGGTGGGTACTCTGAGCTGTCATTCGGCGCATAAGCGCAAACAACAGTCAGGACCCGTTCCCCAGCCCGAAGGCGCAGGGAAACTACCCTCTCGTCCACCGGTGAAAACTCCGACGTACAAGCAGCAAGCCGGGGGGATACAAGAATACCCACCCCAGCTCGCCGCCTCTCACCGAGGGCAACTCCAGAGTGGAACAGAGTCCAGCCCTTCTCCAGGAGACTGGTTCCAGAGCCCAGGCCATGCGTTGAGGTGAGCCCAACTATATCTAGCTGGTATCTCTCAACCTCACGCACTAGCTCAGGCTCCTTCCCCACCAGAGAGGTGACATTCCATGTCCCAATAGCCAGTTTCGGTAGCCGGGGATCGGTCCGCCAGGGCCTCCGCCCTCGGCCACCGCCCGACACACACTGCACCCGACCCCTACGACACCTCCTGCGGGTGGTGGGCCTACAGGAGGGCGGGCCCATGTAACCTCTTCGGGCTGCGCCCGGCCAAGCACCACGGGCTAATGCCTGGCCACCAGACGCTCTCCCTCGAGCTCCCTCCCCAGGCCTGGCTCCAGGGTGGAGCCCCGGTAACCCTATCCCGGGCAGGGTAAACTGTTCCCTTGTTTTTTCATTCATAAGGGTCTTTTGAACCGCTCTTTGTCTGGACCCTCACCCAGGACCAGTTTGCCATGGGAGACCCTACCAGGGGGACAAGCCCCCAGACAACATAGCTCCTGGGATCACTGGGACACACAAACCCCTCCACCACGATAAGGTGGCGATTCACGGAGAGGTGTACATCTTACTGCACTATATTTAATGTTAGTCATTGATAGTCATTGCCTCCTTAAATAACTCCCCATCTGTTGGAATTACGGAGGAATTTGAATTTCCACTTCTCTGTTGGACAGCCGCCTGGATTCAAGGACCCTGCCTTAGAGGCACGGCCGTAACACATATCGAGTGAGAAAGATTCCAAATAATTTAAAATGGGAAAAATTTGATTTAAAAGGTAAATTAAAATTGCATCTGTCACTGTCGGGGTCGAATAGACATTGGGAGTTTGCCTAAAAGGGTAACACCCATCGGCAAGTGGGTGGGACGCAGACTGGGTCACGTGCAAAAAAGGTTAAAGACAAATTGTGCTGTTTAACCTAAGGTGATTAGGCTCCTTGAATGTGTCCTTTTTCTCTGTTTTCTTGCACGTAGAAAGAAGAAAACCTGTGAGAGACGTCTCACTGGAAAAAAAGGGGATCTCAGAGGAGTAATGTTAATCCTTCCCCTGACAGCGCCACATGCAAATGATATAAAGAAGAGATATGGATCCAAATAATTGGAATGTGTAAATTATTGGGTTAGAGTGTGCACAGAAAAAAAAAAAAGGTGAAAATCTGTAAGATGGCTGGATATGAAAGACAAATGAAATGTTTGAATCTTTAGGAAAATGGAAATGGGAACGCAGGAGTAGAAAATTAATAGTTAAAGAACTCAGCAGAGAGCGAGATCTTAGCGGAGTTTTGAGCGGCAGAACAGCTGATGCCCTAATTAATGGAGTGGCGGTTTTGGGGCCACCTCCATATGTTGTTACTTGTGATACCTCATCTCTCTATGCCCTTTTTGCAGGCAAATTTATAAGCGCTGAAAATCTCTGACCCAGATCTGGACTCCTGCCCTCCGATCAGACATCGTCCGGACCAGAATGATCGTCAATAAACACGAGACCCACCACCTCCAGCTCTTCATTGAGTCGCTGCTGCACCACAACCTGCAGACAAGCAGAACAGCTCCACCTCAGAAGAGCCCTCAACACTGCTCTCTCCTGTATGGAGACGAACCAGATAGGCCGCTCAGAGCAGAGACCTGAAGTGTGACAGCCGTCACACTGAACTGAGCGTCACGTGCAACATGCGCAGGAGATGGTTAATCAGAAGAAGAAGAACCAGGAGAAAAAAGGACAAATAAGATGCTGACAGAGAACAGCAACATTGACTCTGTACTGAACAGTTGCCACTAGGTAAAGTGTTGCCCGAGAGAGGACGAGGATGTGGAAGAAGACGGGATGATTTTTCCAGGTGCATCGATATGACAGATGTTACAACTGCAGCCTGACGGGCCGTTGGTGAAATGAATGTCCACAACTGGTGAAGGGAACGCGAACTAACCAGACTGTGTCACACTGATCGGAGACGGAGAGGAGGACTTCAGACAAGTCAGATGAAGGCGAGTTGCTTGATCAGCAGAGAAGGGAAGTGAGATATCACGCATACACACACACACACACACACACACGCATACACAACTCACACTCATTACTGGCGTCTAACACACACACACAGTCTAGCACACGTACAGCAACCTGCTCAGCAGGTTTCCTGTAACATATTATTTCAATGCATTTATATACTGTTGCATCAGGATTGTATAAGAAAAATGCTTATGCTGAATTTAATTGTAAATGGGGAAATTTTCCTTTTTGGTTGATTTGGGAGCAACAAATTCTACTATCCGTGAA
Source organism: Amphilophus citrinellus (assembly GCA_013435755.1). Taxonomy (NCBI): domain Eukaryota; kingdom Metazoa; phylum Chordata; class Actinopteri; order Cichliformes; family Cichlidae; genus Amphilophus; species Amphilophus citrinellus. The sequence goes on from CM024208.1 coordinate 20,435, forward strand.
TATGCATTATTTGTTTCATTTAAGTTAAGTAGGCGCCACATCTATTCAATGTCCTCATCTGGGAATACAGTTCAAGTTTAGCAGTGCCAAGCTCTGGCAAAACAGAGTCAGGACAACTGTACACCCATTCTTTTAGTGTCTAAAATGTTTTAGCTTTCAGGAGTAAAATTTAGTCCAACTTTGTCTGATTATATCTACCAGTAGAAACTGAGCCAGAGCTCATTTTCCCCAAAAATTTATTACATGAAGTACGCAATTACGTGAGTCCTAATCCTGATTTTATGTCAAAGTATGATGTAGGCCTTATTAGGGACTGTGAACCTCTTATCAGACTGAAATTTTCTTTTTGCCCTTGTTAAAAACAATATCCTCTCAAACCAGAGGCAGTTGCTGGCATAACACCATCAGAGTTAGGACTTACTCCGTATGAAATAAAATAGAATTGTCATTATGTTTAAACCGAGTAGACATTATTGTCATTATATAGGATGTACAATGAGATTGGAGGGTCACTCATGTTTAGTGCCGTGTAATACGAAGTCAAAACTCACAAAAATGAAAATAAAATATATTAAAATATATACAGAAAATGAGATGTATAAAATATATACACTGGTGCATATATACATTCATAAGAAATATATTCATTGTAAGAAGAAGGCAGAAGAGAGCTGTGAATTGAGTGAGTGGATGAGGAAATTTTAACAAAGCAAATAAGTAACCGATGCTAACAAACCGCGAGAAGCATCTTCTTTCTCTCCACAGGTGCCACTGATACAGCCAGGAGACTGGGTGCTGGTCAAGGTCATCAAATGAAAGTGCTGGTCGAACCCGAGGTGGGACGGCCCATATCAAGTTTTACTGACCACACCAACAGCAGTGAAAATCGCTGAAAGATCTACGTGGATACATCTGAGTCACTGCAAGAAGGTGGAGCCAATTACTTCGGGGTAAAGGTGGAAGTCTGGTTACAAAGGGGGAAATTCCTTATACTGGTGTTTTCGTCTCAACCCAGTGAAGAAAACAACTGATCCCTACTCCTTTAGAATGGTGCCCTTCTGCAGCTTCACAATTATTTTCAGCGTGAGCACACTGCTAGTTTTAGGAGGAACAGCTTCATTAAATTACACCCAGTACCCACATGAATATGCAACCAATGAGTGATAGCGGTTAATGAATGTCACAGCTCATGTTAATAATCGGACAAATTGTTATGTGTGTGCACATATGCCAGTGGCAGGACACAATACGGGACTGAGGCCTTACAATGTCAGCTGGGAGCATTCATGGTGCCTCTATGGATTGGCTACACATCCAGGGAGAAGAGCTAAATGGAGTGAAGCAACTTTTACCACAATTCTTAAAGTAAAGGGGATAAGTTCTCCCATTAATAGAAATTGTTCCATGTTAACAGATTTGCTCACTTGGCCTCAGCTAGCCACCCCCCTTCCTGAGGTGCTAATGTTGACTCATTTGCCAGAGAAAGCTTTTCCAGCATGTGTTACAGCAAATGGAACCACCAAGGTGTGTAGATTACCAGCCACTCTCTGTAATGCTACCTATTCCTACTGTCCACAAACAAATGAGAGACAATGCCTGACCTGCCTCAAAAATATTGCTTGTCATAACAATCTAACTGTACGGAGGGAGGAATGTCAGTCTGACTTGGCCTACAGAATACAGATGGACACTGGGGAGCTGAGTCAGTGCTCACGAGTAGCACCAGGACCCAAGGGAACAAGAGTGTTAGCAGATTGGTATTTCATCTGTGGTCACAAAGCATACGTGTCCCTTCCCCCAGGTTGGGGAGGCCTGTGTAGTGTTGCATATGTGTCAGATCATGTCTTTTTCATGCAGTACCAGGCCAGTCATCCACATCACAAGATGAAGCGACAGGCTGGAGAGTGGCTCACGAGCCATTCAGAAGTTCCAGAGGAGCTCCGGATCTGGGGAGTCGGAGCGAAGATTGCCCAGTCTATCTTTCCAGGAATTGGACTGGGATTTGTGCGTGACCAAGTGGAAATAAATCGCTATGTAATATTACATCTGGTAAATATAACCATAGCTCTAGGACAAGGAACTTTAAAAGAATTAAGGTCACTCAGAGCAATGGTGATGCAAAACAGGATAGTATTAGATCTTTTGACAGCTTCCCAGGGTGGTGTGTGTAAGATCATTGGTAAGACATGTTGTACTTACATCCCAGATGAAGATAATGCTGGTGGAGCCATAAGGAAGGCACTCGACAGACTGACTGAATTACAGAAATATGTACAACAGCACACTCAGGAAAGCCAGAGTGATTGGTTTTCCTGGCTAAATGCAGGAACTTGGTGGCAGGTATTGTTGAAATGCCTGACTCCGGGTTTTTGTGTTAGTGTTGATTTGTGTGTTTACAATGTGCATTCTGCCCTGCATCAGATCCATGATAACAAAGATTTTCACAGGTTATGTCGTGTCATATTTGCAGCTTCAGATGGTCGACCAAGACGCCGTATTGCCTGTAGATATCTTGTAAATATGTACATATCTGGCAATGAATGAAACCCACACTGAAAATGTGAAAGCAAGTGGTGTGGCGTGGAAAAGAAAGATGCCAGTGAAGTTATGATAAACAGGAGGAGTTGGAGTTATGGTATAAATTCCATTCTGTTTATTATGAATTATCATATGTTCTGTGTGTATATTTTTTATAAGTTTTATGTACATATGATACTGTTGTTTTTATGTTTGAAATAGAAACACGTGGTGACATTTTTTACAAAGGAAGTTGTAGTTACCTGCAGGCTGTTTTCTCTGCTTCCGAGAGTCCTTCAATTTGTGGCTTGATTCTTCAGATTGCCTCTTCTTTCAGTGAATATTGATCCTTCCAGGGGGGTCTGACCCCGGGTCTAAGTTTCACTTTCACTGGTTGAGCTGACTTCACCAGTCCAATATCAGTACTGTGTTGAAACCACAAACATTCTGGAACTTGTCGTAGCATCTCCTCTTTCAGGAAATTTAAGTCCACTTTGACACTAGAAATTGATTCATGAGTCATTCGTGCAGCCTGTGGCTGTCCTTTTCCTTGAGTAGAAATCATGATTTTGATAAATCGTCGATCCTTACTCATCCAGATGGCATGATTCTCTTTGAGTGGAGCAAAAATAGCTCCTTCCGCTTTTTTTCATCACTTCTCCTAGGTCCTTCTGCTCATAATACTCGGACACCAGCAAAGTTGCATGTGGCACACTTTTCACAATGTTGAATTCTTTCTGCAAAAATTCATTTTTCTCTATCTTTATAGCTGCTCCTTGTGGTCAACTCAACCATTTCTTCTGAGTTTGATTTAACAGCATCTTTGAAATACTTGAGCGTGCAATGCCACAGATATTCTGGAAGTTTTGCTATCGGCATTTTTGCCACAATGAATTTTTCCCATAGCCTGACTGGTTCCAAGAAATCTGTACCAAGATTTCCGATCCAAAATACTGCCGATCCTTCAGTTTCTGTTGTCATCCATAATTAATGAGCAGCATCCTTTGGTATTTCCACTAGACAGCCATCCGGTGTACACTTTATCACGCAGTTTAATTTATACAAAGCATCTCTGCCCAAAAATGCCACAGGTGTATGTTCTGATACCAATATGGGCAATGTGGTCTTCAGGTTTTTATAGCAGAGCTCGATTGGTTTAGTAGGAGGAACCAGCTGCTTCTTCTCTTTTTTCTTACTCTCTTCCAGTTGTATCTGGTTGAGCTTTCTGAGTGTCTTTTGATCCTGTTCTTTTTGGTCACGTTCCTTTTTGCGATGGAGTTCCACTTGATGAGCAATGTGGTTCGTGTATACTCCTTTCTCCATGCTTCCAAGGCCAACTACTTCTGCCAATTTGCTTCTTACTGGCAAAGGTAGTCCCTTCTATATCTTAGTTCTCAAAATTAATTGTTCCATTTGATTTAAATCAGGATCATTTCCAGTAACATTCCTCCAAACTTGAAGGGCTCTTGACACATATGCTCTCGGGTTTTCTTCCTGTCCCAATCGTTCAATAAAGATATTGTCTGGGTGCACGTTCGTAGGAAATGTGTCTCTCAGAGCTCTTCACATCCGCCCTCTATTTGCAGCGGAGAGGTCTGCATCATTTACTGCGGTCGTCACATATCCATTGAGTCCTGCTTTCTGCAGAATCTCCTCCATAGCAGGAATTCCAAGAAGACTTGCTAACAGTCTCTTAACATCACCCATTGCTGGTTGTGTTCCCACCATTATTTCTTCCAGCTTTGAGATCCACGGATGAGCACCATCTTGAAGAGTAGGGAGCTTCTCAAGTATATCTGACATGTCTGTATTCTGCCAGGGCTTGTACTCCACTGCCTGTCCCCTTATAATTACTGGACACATCTTTTCAGGTGCTTTTCTCTTCCTTAGACGTAATGTCATTGCTGATCTCTGAGATTCTTTCTTCTGAAGCTCTTTTTTCTGAGCCCTCAGTTCCTTTAGTTGATTCGTCAAAGCGGTTTGACTAGTTGAAACAGTAGTTTTTTCCAGGTATGACAAGCACTCATTGATACTTCTTTCAGTATCTCTTAATGTCCTCTGTCTGTCCTCTTCAATTCTTGTGCTGGATGCAGATGGAAGGAATCTTCTGGAAGCAAAACCTTTGCTTTCCCATTCTTCATCACTATCTCCATCCACACTCTCCTCAGATGTGTCGTCTTCTGAGTCTTCTTTTTTCTTCATCTTTCCTCCTTCCTTTTCTCCTTTCATTTGTTCCGCTTGATTTGAGGATCATATCCACCAACAGTTCTTTCCAGGTCACTTCCCTCATCACCTTGTTCCTCCATCCTTCTGTTCCTAATCTTCAAGGTTGATGTCTTCTTTTTACTTTTAGAACTTGGAATCAATCTTATAGTGGTCTCAGCTTGTCCCACTTCAATTACTCTGTCATTGTCATCCTTAATGTGATAGTTGCCATCCTGGTCAACCACTGGAAGCTGAGGGTATAGTTTTCAAACTTAAGCTCCTTTCCATAAGAGGGGGGCTTGTCCACTGAACTGAGATGTGAAAAAGGGCACACTAATTTCAGCCATCAGTTTCTGCGTTAACTTTGTATTCTTCTCAATAATTTCCAGGCTTTTATTCTTCTTATCCTTAGTTGCTTGCATCAGTTTCTGCCCTTCTTTTTCAAAAAGCTGAAGGACATCAAGTTCTATTTGCCTTTTGTGTTTTCGTTGTTCTCCTTTCTTCCCCTTCTTTTGTTCCGCTTTGTATGTAGACACAAGCACCCGTATGGTTTGAATTACATCTGGATTTAAAGTTCCATCTTTAGGCCAGGGTTGATCAATATGTGGCCATCGTTTATGCCATTTTTCTGATGTCTTTGCAATGAGTGATTTAATTAATGAATTACTCCGTTGAACTACCTCTACTGGGGTAATTGCTTTCAAAACTTTGGTATCGTTGTCAGACATTTTAGTGACCTCTCAAATTTCCCTTTTTTTTTTTAAATTAATTAATTAATTTTTTAATGAACTTGTTTTATTTTCAATTAATCAATTTTTATTGTAATCAAACAATTTTATTTATCATTAGCAGTAATTGATTAATTTTTTCAATCTTAAACCAATTATTTATTAGTCACTCGGCCACAATCAATAAATACTAAATTGCCAATGCCAGAAGAGATACAAACCTGCTGACGCAAAAACTATCCACACCACTATAACGATATCACTCAAATTTGTCAAACTAGCAATCAGTCACTATTTGATAACACCAATAACGTCCAAACCAGAATAAAGCTCAATATGCACCTCAAAACACACAATTACTAACATCAACAAAGTATAAACCCCATAAATGTGTCCAATTTGTTGCCAAATGTGTCAGAGAATTGAAATCAAGCAGATGTTCTATATGAAATGCCAAGTTAGATATATGTCCATAAAAAGTGTAAATGAAAACAAAGTAAATATGTACTCATAAATGTTTAGAGAACATATCAGAAAGAGTTTGTGAATAAGAAGAACACTGGCCTTTAAAGGAGGTTGATCCACTGGCCTTCAGGCTCTGGCCAGATGTCAGTCTCCTCTGGCTGTAGCTATGCTGCCCCTCCACTTGTCTCTCATGCAGGGCAAAGAAAAGACAAGGATTAGTTCAGGTATTAACATATAAAATCACACACATACATATAATAATATCTCTCCTCCACATAGCACTGCCAAGCACCTCACACACCCAAACCATTCATGCTTGGTTACATCTCAGAATGTGGGGCTCATAAAAACATCTCTCTATAAACCCATTACTTTAGAACCCACTTTGTTATTTCTTTTTCTTTTTCAGGGAACCATAAACTAACAAAATCCCTCCAAAAAGAAACATGGAACTCTGTCATCAAAGACCTCGTACATAAAGATTCACAAACTGTAAGAGCACAAAAAAAGATCATTAAGACATGTAAACTATAAATTCCTCAAAGAAGCGCCTGAATTTTCTAACAATAACAGACAACTCATGTGTTCTGTATTTTATCATTACCAATAATATAACATCTATTACCCTATATGTTTAATTACCAACCAGCATAAGGCAAGATGCCACACCCACACACACAGCCTCTAAGCACGGAAAAATGAAAAGGAAGGAGGGGGAACTCCTCCTCATAAACACACAAAGGACAGCCCAAATTCACACACTCCTCGCCTTCACAAAATGGTGACCACACACACCCCCAAGAAGCCAAAATGGACGCCTGGCCAAAAGGCCCACAAAGCCACACCTAAATGATTTACAACCCTGAGCAGGCAGAGGCCTTACAGCTCTGTCTCTCCTCCTACTGAAATCCTGCACAACCATGTGCTCTATTTACAACAATGTATGTAACATACTCCAAAAAACAATATTCACAGCAACAAATGATTATTCTCATGTACAAAGCACCACTACACACACACACCTACAAATTCAGCCAAACTATCACTTTGTCAAATGTCAACACCAATTATTAAATCCCTACTCAAACTATTCAATTTTACACAAACTTTTACTTCTCTGTGAAGCCAATAAAACTTAATTTGTTAATCACACACCACTCTGCTCTCCAGAGGACAAGAGGGACAAACCCTTTCTCAACAGGGCAACACACACACACACACACACACACACACACACACACACACACACACACACAAGAACATACACAGACATGAGACGGAGGGGGTGATAAGCTCCTCTCATACATAGCACACACACACACTGAAGTTGACTTCATTCATACAATAGCATGCTTTACTAATGCCGCTTCTGTCCTTTTATTTCTACTTTTTCCTACCTTTAATTTATGCTACCTTTAATGAGGTGTAGATTCAAATAGAAAGGCTGCATCATACATGCTCATCAACTTTGTAAGAGTGGGAACCGTCTCTATTGAATTTCTCCCTACACCCCCAGTTTTTATTCCTTTATAAAACTGACCTAATAAAACAATTCTAATGCTTCATTTAGGATTTAGGCCTGCCTAATGCAGCCTCCAAAAGAGGGCTTCTCTTCAAATAATGCGGCTTTTTCTTTCCCTACCTTTATTCTTATTCCTTTTCATCATTATTCATTTACACTTTTATCTTTTACATCTTATTTCTTCTTTACAGGTTCTAGCTTTTACAATTTATTCTGAAGAAGAAAAGGACTTTTAAACCCAAATTACTTGCTTTTAATCTTAAGAATAAAATGAGGAAACTAAACCCTACTTCCCTGTCAGGGGGCTGCTTTTACAATTTATTCTGAAGCAAAAGAACTTCTGGACCCAAATTACTTGTTCTTATGTTTTAGAATAAGTTGAGGGACCCTGAAACCCTACTTCCCTTTTTTGGGGGGGCAGCTTTTACAATTAATCTTAAATCAAAGGCCTTCAAAACCCAAACTGCTTGCTTTTATGATTCAAAATTAATTGAGGGGCCTCGAAACCCTGCATCCCCGACTTTTAAGGGTTGGCAGCTTTTTGCGGCGTGTTCTGAAACATCGGTCCCTCTAAACCGTTACATGGTTGCTTTTATATCTCAAACAGACCACAAGGACCTCTAAACCTGGTAAACCCCGAGGGTGGGCATTCTTAGTGAGGTGATCAATCCTGCTCGGGCTTTCACCGCCATCACCCGTGTCCCTTTTTTCTTTTAATTCTTATTTTACTTTATTCTTAACTTACTTTATTCTTTCACTTTTTTATTTGACTTCGTTCTTCTGACGTCAAAATTATACATCATAGACACAATTTCCAACTTAATTTTTTTAAAGAGGCCTCTGTAGCTGTCCATTGTGTCCAAAATGTATTTTAATCCTGCCTTTCATCACATTGGGTCACCAAATTGTAGTATTTTTAAAAATTAAACTTCTGTTCATTTAATAAAAGGTGCAGGAGGTGCTCAATTAATCTTCAGTTGCTTTTATTTGCCATGTCAAAAGAATGAAGTCAAAACACAGGGTCCTGTTAATTACTCTTGCATGGCCTTAATTAGCTCATCTTACTATTACTAATAAGCTTTCCCTACCATTTTTCACTTCTTCCTGTTATCTCTATTTCTTCTGTATTTGCTTCACTTTTTCCCATTTTTCTCATGCATGTATTCACTTTCACTTCTATTCTTTTTACATCTTGTCTCTCCTTCCTTAACACTGCTTCTCTCCCTCTCTCTTTTTTTTTCTAACCTCACAAATACTTAACAATTTAAAGCGAAGGATAACTACAACACACACAAAAACAAGAATCCTCCAGCACAGGTGCTTTTTCTGTGTGAGCTGGAATAAAACAAAAACACACTCACTTCACAAGGTGGCTCCCGGCCGTGTCCCCAGAAGCTGACCGCGTGCTGTTAGCCCACAAACAGTTCTCAGTTCAATGACGCCAAAAAATGTTGTTGTGTTGTTCTGGTTATGTGTTGAAGAAATCCTTCACCGACACAGTCTCAATGAATAACATAAGGTTTATTTACAAAAAAGACAACGTCAAAACAGACGCTCGAGACATCTGGGAGAGGACAGCCAACTGATCCAAACTCAGCTCAACAAAGAGATCACAAAGGTTATATAGTGTTGGCGAAACCCCCACATCCTAACTTTCCATATATGGCTATGAAAACAACTTCAACCTACAACCTATATCTGGACATATGGTCAGTTCCTTATATGGAAGGCCAGAGAGGCTACAAGGGGCCCTTTGTGCATTCCTTTCTACTGATGCCAAACCTTTACGTTCATCTCAAGTTACCCTTCTGAACAAACCAACAAAGGCTTTAAGGAAACAGACCATATATGCATATATAGAGTTTAACATAGCAGTACAGACACCACACCAGAAAGTTACTTACGCAAAGCGATGCTTCTGTTGCAGCTTTATGTCGTACAGTCTGTATAACGAAGACTGACTGCTGGGCTTTCAACTCCAATTTCAGCTTAAAAAAACTTGCCTAGCATGGATAGCACTCGGATAGAGTTCCTTGAATTTTGAGTGGTTTTTAGGGGTGGCACGATACCACTTTTTTATGTCCTGTACCGATACCGATATTTTACATTTGGATATTGCCGATACTGATAAAAATCCGATCTTTTTTGTATTACTATTTTTAAAAATTGCTTTTAAATGCCTGGATCAATTTTACGTAAGTCAACAGTCTCTCACACAACAAAATTGAAATCTTTTAGTTGTCCCACATACAAGACTAAGGACCAGGGGGGCAGAGTTTTTCAGGCAGTGGCACCAAAGCTCTGGAACTGTTTACCACTCCAGCTCCATTTAGCTGACTCTGTGGCATCTTTTAAAAAACAGCTGAAAATTTTTCTCTTTAACCAGACTTTCTGTTGACTTCATTTTTATTCTTTTTCTTTTAATATGGTAATGTTATGTTTTTAACATGGTGTTTTATCTGTTTTTTTTTTTGGTTTTTTTTGTTATTGTGTTTTAATTATTGTACAGCACTTTGTGACTTTTTGTCTGTGTAAAGCACTAAATAAATAAACTTTACTTACAACAATTGCTCTATCACCTGAATCCTGTTGCTCCTATGTGAGAAGGTGATGCATTGGCTTATGGTATGTTGCAAATTTCATTAGGGCTGCAACTATTGATTATTTTAGCAATTGAGTATTCTATCAGTTATTCCATCAATTACCCGAGTAACTGGATAAGAAATACTTTTTTCACATTAACAGTTCATCTGCATATTTTAACTTCCGTACTGCAGTTTTTCCCTGTGTGAAACAAACAGGGTGGATGGAGCAGCTACAAAGTTCTCTTTTCTTCACTTACTGATCAGGTGGTTGATGAAGGACCTCCAGCTGTTTCCCAGTAAAGGTTTAATGGAGGTTACAGGGAGGAAACTTTCTTCCGCTCCATCTGAGCTCACCGGCTCCGCCTTTTTGCGCTTGTGCAGACAGGCTGCACGTAAATCAGCTGATTGCTGCTGTTGTGTCATCAGTGTTTATGTTGAAAAACTGGGGGCTGCGTGAGCGTAATCTTATAATGCTTTATATTCACAAAAGCATTCTCCTAAATATGTTTCTACTGCAGGTCTATATTTAGTCACTAATCAGGGATTAAAGTATCAAAAATATTTTGACGGGGAAGGGGTCCTTCTGGTACCGGACGGTCACCAGTGCTAATAGCTGCGCTCGCAGCAGTATGTCCGGGAGCTGAAGTAGAGAAAGAAATAACAGCTGAAATTCTCAGCACACCGAGCACAACACACAAACACACAGAGAGCGGTGGAGGCGTGGAAAAACATGTCAGCGATGATCCACTCAGTGTTAAAGGGAATCTGTCACTGCGACAGAGAACTTTATAGAATCTGAGGGGGCGGTTTCTAACTCCTGATCCACTCCATCCCAGTAGGTGGTGGTAATGCAGCTCTAAGCTGGTTTGTTCAACCGCAAACCCACAAAAAGAAGACGACGACCGAAAACTGTAATGCAGCTAACGTGGGTCGGATCAGATTGCATTTTTTATTTCTTTCCGATATCCGATCCAGTAATTTAGGCCAGGATCGGACCAATACTGAATATTGGATCGGCGCATCCCCAGTTTGTGTTGTGGTGCCGCTCCAGATTTCCTCTTTTACTCAGTGCCTGAGTTTGGTCCATAACATACATATAGACTTTGACTAACATAAAAATAAATTAATTCTCCCATTCTCGATGAAAATGGTATGTTTTTGGCTTCTTTCACGAGGCCTCCACCATTGTGGCAGCCTGCTACCTTGCAAAGCTGCGTCTTGTGATTGAGTGACTGATTGGCATAAAATAATTTAAAAGAAGCCCAATATCATGCTTCTCCATTGGTCGCTTTGGCTACAGGAGGGGTGGGCACCCAAACAGTACCAGATGGTGCATTTAATTTTCCTGCTATTTTCGGGATCTACTGGTAAAGTCTTTTTTTTTTTTTAATGATCTGATATGTCCTCTATGGTTGTGTTGAGGTCAGGGAAGACATCCTGCCAGATGATGTCCATCGATGCCTGGTCTATCCCTATTGCTGGCCCAGATTGGTCTGGTCAGCTTCGCTGCCCCTGTTATCCTCGCCTACAGCAGCGTGCAGTGTATCCGGGGAACCTGCGGCCTCTCTGCCAGGCGCCTAGACCTGCCAAAGTCTTGGCTCTGCCAACTGTTGTTAAATTTGGCCTGGTGAATTCTATGTCTCTATCAAACAAAACTTATATCCTTAAGGATTTTTTCATTTCTAGTGGATTGTATTTTCTCTGCAGCATGGAGACATGGGTGAATGCCGGTGAGTTCAGACACTCCTCTGAAATTTTGCCACTAGATTGCTGCTATTTCAACTCCCTCAAGCCGAGGAGGAGGAGCAGCTACTGTCTTTAAGAGTGTTCACAGATGTAAAGAGCTCTCATGGCTATTCTCTTTCTCCAGCTTTGAGCTTAATCTGTTTGAACTTAGTCGCTCCTGTACTGTGCGCAGTAATCTATAGACCACCCAAATACAATAAGGATTTCTTAAATGTATTTTCTGAACTCCTCGCTGAAATTATACCTAGATATGATCAAGTCCTTATTGTTGGGGATTTTAATATACTTGTGTGTTGTCCTTGTCATTTTCATTAGTTAACTGGGTTAATAGTCACGTCTGCATAGAATAGTTAATGTCGAATTAATCAGCATAGTGTGTTGTTGTTATTTGTTCATTGGTTTTGTTTTGTTTTTTGGTTTATGTCTGTTTTTGCACTTATGTCAGTTTTCACACCCCTTCCTTTCCCTTTCCACACTCAGCAGTATGATTGCATGTTCTTTAATGCTGCAATTTGCCACAAAAACATACAACACATACACAGCTATGCAGGACGGACATACACCGACATACAGCACAGACACACAAAGGCATGCCACGCGCGCACACATCTTTTGTGAACACAACACTTCACCAGTGACTACACTGAGGTTTGTTTCAGGGAAGGTACGCGGAGTTGGTTCGAGGGAAAAGAGTCTAATAATTGTTAATCGGTTAAATAATTTACAGGCTGATGTGTTTCTTCAGGAAACACATCTGTCCAAAACATCTGGGCACACTCTCTTCTCTCCAAAGTTCCCTCACATGTTCTCAGCCTGCTATAACTCCAAACAGAGAGGCGTGGCAATTGATTAACAGGAAGATCAACTTTAACATTAACAAAAACTTTAACATTTCTTCAGCTCTCAGTGGAGACGGTCGCACTTTTCTTCTCTCCCAGCCCTTCCTTTTTTCCCTGCTTTGCTGCTTTAGAGCTTCTCTTCACACAACTTCCGAACTGGAATTTATAATTATGGATCTGGTCAGCTGGTCTCTCAACGCCATTGTTTTGATCAAATTTTCACCATGAGGAGATTGGGGGAAGGAGAACCCTGTTCCCTCTTATTAATTGACATTCCAGCTGGCTACGTTATGGATTCCTGTGTGGTGTGGAAGATGACGTGCCTGGCCGTAATGTCAATGGAATACACACACATTTGGCTTATTGACACTGGGATTTCTCCAAATTGGACCTGGAGATACCTGGCTTGTCGTTGCAATTCAGGAAGTCTAGGCAGCTGTCTGGCCTTGGTAAGGCTGCTTTGACGGGAACGCAGGAAGGTACAGACTCAAACTCAGACTCTGTATAGCTGGAGCTGATTCGGAGGGGTAAGATCTTGGAGATGTATGTATCTGTTTCTGCACGGCGAAGGAACGAACCAAGAAGATTCAGATGAATTGGATTTTTCTCCACAGAGAGGTGCCAGAAAGACTGAAGGCTGTTAACAAATTAATCAGTACAGTCTGTACCAAAACAAGTGGTAGAATCAGAAATTTGGCTCCCTGGTGGCCTTGGACTGCTGCTTATCAAATTGTCTCTGGGATGTTTGCCCCCGCCGTCCTGTCTTCTTCTGACCTGTGTTGGACTGATCTCCCTGACCTAGCTGCTGATGAACTCTACATCTTATCAGAACTGTTAGCTGAGGAGGGAGTTTGAGTCAGCCCCACAGTAGCCCGACCCCCACCCCACCCCTCACCTCTACTGGCTCCCCTGTCCATCCCTCCCCACCCTAGGGCTATATGTTTCTGGTCTGTCGCAGAGGTTTTTGTAACCTTATACTGTGTATGTGTGAATGTATACAAAGTATGAGATGATTTTTTTCCTCACTCATCTCTATATGTTTTCACTATTGTTTCTGTCTTTTTAATGGCAGCACCTCCAGAAGGGGGGCAGCATGGCCACAGTTCACCTATCTCCCCATGTTTGTTCTGTTTGTCTTCTTGGATGGGTGTTCTGTTAACTGTAATTTCCCCATTGTGGGATCAATAAAGTATCATCATCATCACATACTGCGTTGTGTTGTGGTTGAGGTAGTAGCCTTCAAGTTTTTGGGAGTGAGCCCTCTTAGCTGCTCTGATGGACTTTTGCAGCTTGTACCGGGTTCTCTTATATTCCACCTGGTCTCCTGACTTCAAGGCCTCCCGCCTCCCGCCTCTTCCTGATTTTCTGCTTTATGTCCCCATTAAACCAGGGTTTTTGGTTGGGGAACACAAACACAGTCCTGGAGGGTGCACATATGGATGTACACCAGCTGATATAGTCACTCACAGTCTCTGTGTATACATGGATGTTGTTAGTGGCCTCTTTGAAAGTGCTCCAGTCTGTGGCCTCTAAGCAGCCCTGCAGGCTAGCTTGTGCACTGTCAGTCCAGGTGTTAGTGGTTCTGACTCTGACTGGTGTTGTTTTCAGGCTTTTGTTGTAAACTGGTTTGAGCCGGATTACCAGGTGGTCAGACTTACCAAAGTGGGGCTGTGGTTCAGCTGAGAAGGCGTTTCTGATGTTACTGTAGCAGTGGTCCAGTGTTTTATTTCCCCTGGTGGGGAAGGTCACAAACTGATGCAGTTCAGGCACGGCTTTCCGGAGATTGCAGTGGTTAAACTCTCCCAGAATAATGACAGCAGCGTCAGGATAACTGTTTTCATGCACATTGATCATGTTATGTAGCTCCCTCAGTGCAGCCTCCTCCTTGGCAGAGGGGGGGGGGGGTATACAGAACACTCAAAATGATGCATTGCAGTTCTCTGGGCAGATAAAATGGTCTTAGCCTCACAGTCAGGTATTCCACATTTTCAGAGCAAGATTTAGATATGATCTTACAGTCAGAACATCAGGATTGTCTGACGAGTACGGCCATTCCTCCTCCACATGTCTTACCACTTTCCAAAGTGCATCGGTCCTCTCTGAAGACCGTGTAACCGTCTAGTGTTACTACCTCGTCCGGTGTCCTCTCCCCCAGCCAGGTTTCACAGAAACACAGTATGGAGCAGTCCCGAATGTCCTTCTGCAAGGAAATCCAGGTGTGAAGTTCGTTCATTTTATTTTCCAGAGACTGAACATTTGCAAACAATATGATTGGGAGGGTTAGCCTTCCGTTGCTAACCAAGCACGGGAGCTGTCAGTCGGCTCGTCCTCGTCTTCTGTGCCTACGCTTCGTCATGTGGTTCTCCGGAGGGCTCTCTGTCGAGGGTCGGCTTGGCGTCGAGTCGACATAGCATGTTAGCTCAGGGTAGGACTCCGGATTGTTTGGGTCAAAAAGTCTGAAATAGCTGCGCTCTCTCAGCTGTAATAGGATCGCCCGATCATCGGAAACTTTTGCATTGTGTGCCTTAACTGGGCAGAAAAAAGTAAGAAGCAGAACGAGAAAAAGAACTAGGTTGACTCAGACAGCTCCGTGACGCGCACTGTGGGGAGCACCATCTTACAGCTTTGTAGCTCGAGCCTCTCCAAGTGGTGGTTTTTTTGGAACCTGGTACGGTGCTCAACATGAGCACAGTACCAGATGATCTTTTTTTTAACCTAACTGCCCTGTGTGTGTCTGTTTCCTTTCTTCTGGGGACTGATTGTAACGGGCGCGCGCGTTGTGGCAGCGGCTGCAGGCACCATTCTCCCTTATGTTAGTCTACTCTGTTCTCCTCTGGATGGTTGTTCTGAACAGAATTTTGTTGTATGTATAATGACAATAAAGTTCTATTTTATTCTATTCTCCCAGCATTTGGGGGGGGGGGGGGGGGGGCTGCTGGGGATTGGGCGGCTCTCGGCCTAATCTAACAATAGATTAAATGCAGTGTTGAGGCTGTCATTCTCAGCATCTACATGGATGTTAAAATCACCCACTATAATGATTTTATCTGAACTGAGCACTAAATCAGATAAAAAGTCTGAGAAATCAGACAGAAACTCTGAGTAAGGACCAGGTGGACGATAGATAATAACAAATAAAACAGGTTTTTGAGTTTCCCAATTAGGATGGACCAGACTAAGAGTCAGGCTTTCAAAAGAATTAAAACTTTGTCTGGGTCTTTGATTAATTAATAAGCTGGAATTGAAGATTGCTGCTACTCCTCCTCCTCGACCTGTGCTTCGAGCATTCTGACAGTTACTGTGACTCGGGGGTGTTGATTCATTTAAACTAACATATTCATCCTGCTGTAACCAGGTTTCTGTAAGGCAGAATAAATCAATATGTTAATTATTAAATCATTTACTAACAGGGACTTGGAAGAGAGAGACCTAATGTTTAATAATCCACATTTAATTGTTTTATTCTTTGGTGCAGTTGATGAAGCTATATTATTTATTGTTTTTGAATTTTTATGCTTAAATAGTTTTTTGAGGATTTTAGGTTTGTTTTTTGGTGGTCTGGGAGCAGGCATCATCTCTATGGGGATGACATTTAAATAATTTAATGTATTGCTAAATGGGATTTTCACTTTGCAATGAAAACACATTTTTCAATGATTGGGCATAAATCTGTTTTGTTGGCTTTTTTATTTATTCATTTTTTATAAAACAGAAATCAATAGAATTAAATTTCTGGCAGCAGTGAATAAAAATCTCCCTGAGCTCAGTCTGTGACTCTGAGATGGAGGTGAAATGTGTGAACCTGGGCTGTGGTTTGCTGCTCTCTTCCTGTCACAAACACTGTTTGACATCTGTTCATCTTTTTGTTCAGGCTGCACGGATCATTTCTCACTGTGGGGAGCAGATTTATAACAGGAGCAGTAGTAGGTGGCTGAATGATGAGCTCTGATGTTCTCTATTGTGTAAGCACTTGAATCCTGCAGATATCTGAATGTTTCTTTCTCTTTCTTCTGGTACCAGTATACAGAGCTGTCAGCACACTGGCGAGTCCCTCCACAGCTGATGGAGACTTTTTCTCCAACTCTCCTGGTCAATATTTTATCTTTCTGAATCAGCTGTGCTGCCATGGTAAGCAGTGCTGCAGAGACACAGACAGATAGATGAAGGTCAGTGTGACAGTGTTTGTTCCAGGTTGAGTTTGTTGGCTCCTGATTGGCTGCAAACACTCACCTGAACACAGACAGCACAGAGCAGCAGCTGGGAGGAAAAGCATTTTGTGCAGTGGTGTTTCCTCTGGTGAACCTGGGGAGAAGTGGCGCTCTGATGCAGCCGAGGCCAAACGAGGACGAGCTGCGAGATCAGACGAGGGCCACGTGCTTTCTAACGGCTCCTCAAAGCTCCCGTCGGCCCCTGCTGTGGGCGGCCCACAGATAAGACCGCTGCTGCTGATTGACAGCTCAGCTGAAGCTGCTGTGTGCTTTCATGGTCTTCATTTGAATCTGACAGCAGATCCAAAAATCTGGGTCACATGATGCAGAAAGACTAAAAACATTGATGTTCCCACAAACACATTCAGCTTGGAGCTGAATTTAGTAACACAGACTGTTACTGCTGAATCATCAGCTCATCCAGCAGACAATAGATTTCATTGTTCACACATTTGTTGCTCTTGTGTTATTGTTTCATACTTTATGTGTAGTGTGGCAGCTTTGAAATGCTTTAAGTGGAACACCTTTTATTAAAAAATACATTTGATTTCACATTATTGTTTGAGCTGATTTAACACTTCTATCTTTCTAATATTAGTTCTTAAAAATGGATCTCAGCTGAAAAGCCTCCAACATTTAGAGCTCACAGCACCGACTAAAAATAATCAAACTGTCAAATAAAAATAAATATAGTGTTCCACAATTTTAACTTTAATTTTTAAAATAAAAATATTCATGAATTGATATAAAAGTTGTCCTGTATCTTTTTTTAACAATATCTTTAATAATAATACATCAAACCCAATATTTTAATATATAGCACCAACTACAAGTAATAAAAATATAAATATGCAGATTTTCTTCATTTCAATTTCTATTCTTTTCTATTTCTTATAATTTCAACTATTTATTTGGATGATATCCCATAGCTGGAGGGAGCTATGGGATATGGAAGCAAGCAGGATCAGCTTTATCATTAGAGCAACATATGATTTGCTTCCAACACCTAAAAATCTACATCAGTGGTACAGGGAGGAGCCAACCTGTGCTCTTTGCCCAACTTCAGCTACTCTCAAACACATCATGACTGCTTGTAAGACCAGCCTCACACAGGGCCGCTACACTTGGAGGCACAATCAGGTACTAAAATTCTTGGCAGCAGCCCTGGAAAGCAAGTGGGCAGTGGCCAACTCATTATCCCCAACGTCAAGCAAGCCACTGAATACTATAGCCTTTGTGAAGGAAGGACAAAAATGCCCCCAACACCACCCCAACAAACCACAAATTGGACACCTGAGTATGGCCAATGACTGGAAGATGTTGGTAGACATTGGCAAGTACTCATCTTTCCACCAGAGATTGCATCCACCAATCTTAGGCCAGATGCAGTACTCTGGTCTCCTACACTGAAAGTTGTCTACATCATAGAACTCACCGTATCGTGGGAAGATTCAGTGGAGGAGGCATACGAAAGAAAGAAGCTGCACTATACTGAGCTCGTGATGGAAGTAAATTCGGGAGAATGGAAAACCAAAATTTACCCTGTGGAGGTAGGATGTAGAGGATTTGTTGCTAAGTCTACTGTCAAACTGCTAAAAAACCTAGGGATCCAGGGAAAAGTGCTGCAGCGGACCATCAAAGCTCTTTCAGCAGCAGCTGAAAGAAGTAGCCAATGGCTTTGGATAAAAGGGAACGATCCCTGCTGGGCCCCAGCAAGATAATATCAGGAACCGGATGATAGGACAGGGGGGTGGAACTGGGATGCCAGATGCCGCCATTGAGCCCTTTGGAGATGTAATGGGCTAATCAATGAAACATTGAAGATGGAGGGTGCCCACTTGATAACCCTCACCTATCAACCTTATGCCACCGGTATTGTTCTCATGTAAGTGTAACACCTGTTAGCACAAGGTATTGATTAACATCTCATCCCTTGTTTATTTGAGTTTGCTTGGTATTTTTGATTATTTTGGATAATTTAATTCATATTTTCAATGAAATATTTATATTATATTAATTTTAATACATGTTATAATTATAAATTTTTACTTGTATTAATATCTAATTTATTTAATAATAACTTATATTTAATTTTTTTTTATTGGCTCTAATGTGTTCAACAGTCATAACCTACATTTACTGTTTATTGTAGTTTGGATATATAAAGTGTATAATTATTTTTACATTTGTCAATATTAATAAATTCTGATTAATTTTTGGTTCCTAGTATTAATGATCATAAACAGTTTTTGTATCAAATTTGTCCTGATGTGTGATTATTATTTAATATTATAACAATGGTGTTCACCAAACTCACTGAAAACAATTCAGTTCATTTTTATGTCGCACATTTAAGGAGAGCAGATGATGATGAAATATGAGACAAGATCAAATAAGTGAGTTTGTTTCTTTGTTCCTTCAGGTTTCTCCTCCATGATGTCATCTTTGCTCTTCATCTTGTATTTGGCTTCAAACTCTGTCAGAAATGGGAGCTGAGCAGACTGCAGGGGCTTCATCGTCTCTCCTTTGATTCCATCAAAGTTCATTTGTCAGCTCTGAGTTGAGGATTTGAGCTGTTTCTCTCACAGGTGAAGAACACAGATCCTTCCTGGAAACCTTCTTTAAGCAGAGTTCATGCTTGTAACTGTCATTGTGTTATTAAAGTGCAAAGCCACAGCTAACGGTGTGGAGGCTGCAGAGCAGAAACCCACACAGCCCGTCTGCTGCAGCACAGGACGTTTGGATACAGTCAGTTTGTGCTTCACTCACACAGGTTGTTGTTGATCACAATCGATGTAGAATCCAATTCAAAAGCTTCAAATAATTTCTCATCTGTAACTTACTAATATAACAAGTTTATGATTAAATGTGGGCTTTAAATGGATCAAAATACTTTTCCTGTACAGGTGAATTATTCTGCTGTAAATATAATAGAAAACTCAAGGTGTTACGTTTGCTTCCCAACATGTTTATAACAGAAAACAACTTCCAGGTTACAACAAAATTCCACGAGATTTCATTATTGTACATATAAATGGATAAATAAAACAAATAAATAAAAGGCTTCTTCAGTGATTCTAATAAGTGTCTCTAGTGTGATTTAATAACATTATTGAAATTTGGGTTTTGACTCCAACATTCAGTAAGTGACATCTTTTCTACATTGTTTAACTTTTGTATTTCTCTGTGGTTTTCTGATTAAGATCAAATGGATCCATTATTGTCCCAACAAACTGATCAAACTGCTCTGTGATCAGTTTTATAAAGGCTGCAGCTGCTGTTTGTTCTGTGTGGAAATAACTGAGTCATCAGCATAGAAATTTACACTGACATTGATGCACTGATTATAGAATCTGATTAAAATAAAAAATATTAACTTGATGTTCTTGCACTTATTTAGCTGTATGTTTACACTTCCTGTGCATTTATGTGGGGTACAGAGTGAAAGTATAAGATGCACTAATATTGTGAATAAGGATATTCATAGGTGTCAACATAGTTGACTGACAGAGTTCAGCTGTTTCTGATTATTTTATTCAAAGTCAAATCATCAGAAAAAACAAAACAAAAAGACCAAAAAAAAAATTTTAGTTAGTTTATCCTGAGTGTGAGACTGAAAGAGTGATAAACCTCCACAATGTATGAAAAGAAACATGAGACAAATAAAATTCACTAAATAATAACAATGTAATAACAAACAAAATCAGAATGCAAAGGTGAAATTATATAGCTTGAAACTTTTAGTAACATTTTTTTTTTTGTGCCTTAATTTATACTTTGTGTAAATGTGTTTCACTATTTCAACTATGTGACTGCATCTGGCCGGTGAGTGAAACACATTCAAAAACAAAGAACCAAAATAATTATTTACATTTCTGACTGATGAATGGATGAGATTTGATGGTGAGAAAAGGCGAGCAGAAAACAGTCAGTCAGCATGTGTGCAGTTGGTGGACGCTCCCTTGTTTCTGAGGATCATCAGCAGAGAGAGTCCACAGCAGTACACCAGACTCTTCACTATCAGCACTGTGGACAGCAGGCAGAGCAGCTTCACCCTGCACTGAGACTGGAAGGACCCTGAAGGACACACACACACACACACACACACACACACACACACACACACACACACACACACACACACACACACACACACAGTGGGGTTATTCCTGTGAGATGAAGGAGAAAAAGTCCAAATAGAAACAGTCACAGCTTCTTCTTCAAGTGGATGAATGGATTGATTTGTGTTTGTGTCCACTTGGGGGCAGAAGAACTCCACAAGCAGCTAACAAACTGATCTCTGACATATTATGGTCTGTGTGCTGTTTGGTGCTGAGCAGCTAGTGTACAGTGGCTTTCTCAGAGCTTGTTTGATGAAGATATGAATGAGTGGAACAACTTTGAGACTGAGTCCCTAAAGTTGTTCCAGCTCCCTCATTGGACATTGGAGCTGTCCATGCAGAGAGGCAGCAGGTGATCTTACAGTCAGCTGGCTGCAGAGCTGGCAGGTCTGCTGGCTCTCTCTCTGGAGGACAGGAGGCTGCTGGAGCTGGAAGCTCTGAAACACAAAAGGAGTCAAATGTTTGGAGCTGCAGTGACAAATGTCAGTCCTCTGCTCCTCTGCTCTCTTTGACAGCATCTCCACATGAAGCTGAATCCCTGAAGCTGAACACAGTCAGCGAGCCTTCATTACCTTCTTGTGTTTGGGCCTCCACTGTGCCCCCCTCGTGCTTGACGGAGCAGCTGTATTTCCATGTGCTGTTCTGAGGGATCAGTAAGATGGAGGCGCTGCGTCCCGACTCTCTGAGCTCCAGCTGCTCTCCCTCAGCAGGGGGCAGCTCCTCCAGCCCGCCGTTCTTCTTCTGTCTTTTCCAGGAGAACTGGACCAGAGGAGGAAACATGGCTGAGGCCACACACAGCAGGGAGCTGCTCCCCTCCAGGTGGGCTCTGGATGCTGCTGGGTACACGCTCACCACGGGCTTCACTACCTGCTCATCTGAAGTTTGACAGCAGCAACAAGCAGCACAGACACACATTCACACAGTCAGCAGCAGCTTCCAGCACTGCACTGCATTCAGTCTGATCCTGGAAACTACATGGACTCTGATCACTAAACTACTCATCAATACAGCACAAAGTTCACTACATACACTGGATTCAGCTTCAGATCAAACACAGTCAGAACCTCATGTCAGCACGGCTCACATGAGCAACTCACAACAAGCTTTTAGAAACTCAAATAAAATATGTTTGAAGTTTATTTCTCATGTGTTTGTTTGGTATTGAGCCCAAATATAAATCAGCTCAAATTCAAAATATATTTTTCATATAGATAGATTCAACTTTATTGTCATTGCTCAGTACAAGTACAGGACAATGAAATGTAGTTAGCATCAACCAGAAGTGCTAATATGAAGACTGTGCAGCCCTTATACATAAATATACATTCAGCTGTTTTATATTATACTGCATTAAAAATTTAGAAAACTAACCATTAAATTTAAACAATGAAATTTAGATTCTTAGATCAGTTTTTAAAATGTTCTTTATATTTATTATAATAAAGATCAAACTTGTGTTCAAGATCTATTTGCTCTTAAATTTTTTTAGTGTAATAACTGGAAAAACTCTACATTGATCTTTTGTCATTCTTATGATTATATTATCTTATGATTATATTATATTATCTTATTCTTATGATTATATTATCACGTTATCATGTTTTTATTATAAAAAATGGGTTGCACTTATTTAAACACAGTTACAATCAAAACTGAATGTGAACAAACAGCTTTTTTTTTTGGCAGTATTTGAGTTAATTTATCACAATTTAAACCATAATATCCACCAATTATAATGAAGTTCATTCAAAGAAAAAATATTTATCAAAATTTATTTATTTATTTATTTAAAGTGTTGTTGTGAGCAGATTTTGACTCTCATATCAACCATTCAAGAAATTAAAATCCAAGTTTAGCTTCATATTTCATCCAAAAGTTCTATTAAATTTTTTCACTTCTTATTTTCCTGATCAGTATATTAATTAATTATTATATTTACACAAAGACACTTTTAGAACTAAACAGCACAAATATTTGACTATCAAAAATATTTTTTAAATTTGTTCTAAACATAAAATTACAATTTCCTAACAACACATTTAAAAATCAATATTATTATTTTTCCATCTAATCTGATGTTGCTGTCAGAAAGCAGCAGATGGTGCAGAATTACTGAGATGATCAAATCCTAAATATCTGTAACATCACTAATATTTGCAGAAATAAAGAATAACTTTAGTTCAGTGAGATTTAAACATGTTTTCAGAGATTATTGAGCTTTTCTTATGGAACAATGGCTGCAGATGAATTCTCTACTAATTATGAACAAACTAACATGTGAAGCCTGAAGCAGCACAAACTGACTTTAAACACATTTTCAACTTCTACAATAAAACAACTGAAGGAAAATAAATGTTTGTTCTTACCTGTTACACTCAGTTTGGTTCCAGAGCCAAAGATGAAGTACCTGTATCCTCCCACAGTGAGACAGACTGATACAAAAACCTGTCTGCTGCTGAATGTGTCAGCTGAGGTGAATGAGTCCAAATGATGAAGCAGGATCATATTTCAGCTCCATGATGAGTTTCTCTAATGTTCATATCAACATGACTGTCTCTGCTTCTCTTTTCTTTTAGCCACACTAGCAGCATGGCTCTGATGTTAATGTCAGTCTGTTGGTCAGTCCACTACTTTAGTCCACATGGATTGGATCTGGACTAAAGGATATGGACTGATGTTTGTTGTATGCAGGAAATACTCTGAGGTAGCAGAAATCTTTTTAAGTGAATAAAGAAGCAGCCAGATATCAGTCACAGTTCAGTCCATCTTACTGTGAGTCACGTCTGACAAACACAAAAAAATAAGAGTGTTGCTGAGTCAGCACATTTATGTTTTTAATAATTATCTGAGGAAAATTAAGAATAATTAAATGTGATACAGAATCATAAAGAACCTCACAGTATTTTTCCTGTAAATGTTAATTGCTGACTTGTGTTTTTCACATATTTAGCTCGTCATAATCTTCACAATGAAATAAGCTTGTCATGGTCCTTCTGCACAGTGTTTTATGTTTTTATAACTGAAGTCTGTTTAATTTCTCTAGTTGTGTTTCTAAGTTTGTTTGTGGTTTAGGTTCTTAGTTTGTTATAATTTTCTGTTATAGTTTTTTTGTATTTAGTTCCTGTTTCTCGTGTTCTCGTGTTCAGGTGTGTGTGCGTCCCTCCCGTGTGTAGTCTTTGGTGTTTGTGGTTCATGTGTCACAGTCTTGATGTCTGTTTTGGTGTTTCCTCTGTGGACCTGCTTCCCTGTGTTGTGTTTAGGTTTCTGTTTAATCACATGTTCAGATTCCTTCTGTGTTCCAGCCTCTCTATATGTCAGTCTGCGTTGTGTCATGTTTGGTCTCTTCCTGTTTTATTTTGACAGTCCCTTGTCCCGTGCGCTTTGTCTTTAGTTTTGCTTCCTGTGTCTCGTTAGTCTGTTCTGTTCACCTGTTCTCTGCAGATGTTTCCACTTCCCTCATTATTCCTCTGTGCATATACAGCTGTGTCCAAATTCAGAGGCTGCATTTGAAGGCTGATGATGTCACAGTGAGGTGATGAAGGCGTCCACATTCAAAGGCTCCTCCAAATGCAGTTGATGAATGCGTCCTTCTCTTCTCCAGATTTGAAGGATGGGTCCAGTGTATCCTTCGTGGCCTACCATATCCCATGATTCATTGTGCATGTAAGAGCCATTTCTTCTCTTTTATTTTGATTTACATTGTTTGATTGTAGTTGAGTGTCTGTATCCTAGGGGGCAGTAACAAGGTGACAGGTTAAATAGGTCTGTGAATAATGACAATCAGGTGTGCTGCTAGCTGGGAGGAAACACAGTTTTTTGACTGTCATCGTGGTTTTAGGTTGCAGGTGGCCAGAAATTGAGCCTTTCTTTAGTTGCACGAAGTTGTTTGTGTTGAGCTATTAAGTGCTTATTTGTTATGGACACTGGTACAAAATAAATGAGATGAGCTTCATTTCTTCTATGAGTCTGTGGTGGCGAGTGCCATCCTCTATGCTGTTGCATGCTGGGGCAGCAGACTGAGGGCGGCAGACGCCAACAGACTCAATAAACTGATCCACAAAGCCAGTGATGTGGTGGGAGTGGAGCTGGATTCGCTTATGGCAGTGTCGGAGAGGAGGATGCTGTCTAAGCTGCAGGCCATTATGAACAATGGCTCCCACCCACTCTACAACACAGTGATGGGACACAGGAGCACATTCAGTGCAAGACTCATCCCACCAAAATGCACCACAGAGCGCCACAGGAGGTCATTTCTACCTGTGGCAATCAGACTCTATAACTCCTCCCTTAATAGGTGACACTGTGGTTCATCAGTGTCATTCATTTATCAGTACTCAATTGTACATATAATTGTTTAAATTTCCATATACATTGTACATACACTATATACATTGTACATACACTTGTACATTGTACGAAAAGGACTGCTCATATATATATATATATATATATATATATATATATATATATATATATATATATATATATATATATATATATATATATATATATATATATATATATATATATATATATATATATATATATATATATATATATATATATATATATATATATATATTTAAAAATTTTTGCACTCACAAGTTACATATGTGTATAGATTTAGATGTGTGTGTATATAGTCAAATTATCTCTTTAGTCTTTATATTTTATGCCTTTAGTGTATGTTATTGTATTTTAGGTTTACTCGTTTAAATGAAACGGATGCAGCTGTAACAACAGAAATTTCCCTCTGGGATCACTAAAGTATTCTGATTCATGGATGTTGTGGATGACCCTCATTTTTTAACCAACGGAGACGCGTCAATCAAGCAATCACGGCGGCATAGCAGCCCCTCAGCAGTGGCCTGTAAAGTGGTGGATCAGGTCACTACAGTGCATCAAAAACACAATAATGAAGGAGGGCGGACAAACAGTTTGAAACATGACTGTTTCTGTGACACAAAATAAACTTTTAAGATGCTTTCAGGTGAGAATGTAAATGTGTAAACCTCACATATCAGCTCGTTTTATCAAGATATCGCTTAATTGCAAAAAGTGCTTCGACGTTTTTGGAGCTGTCCGTTACCTCTACCAGCAGCTCGCCTCACTACCTGTCAGCTGACCGGGCTATCGAGGCTTGCTATAGCCGGAGAGAACGCCCGACTCCCGGCACATCCTTTTCAACCCCCGCTTTCAGCACTGAGTGTAAGATAAACACAGATAACTCACTCAGATGATCTCTAACAGCTGATGTTGGTTTATGTCAGTGTTTCATTTGTTCCTCAGCAAATCAGTTTGGCTGAGATTAAAGTTAAGCATCATAATTGGATAGTTTTATTTAACTTTAATGACTAACTAGAGAGCTGTTAATAAATTTGGTAATAACTAATTTGGTCTTTATTCCTTGATGTTGAAATGTGTTATCCTTGTTTTAACAGCTTATTTTGAATTAATGTTGGTATTAAATAAACAACAAAAAAGAGCAAAAACTTCGGCTCCATTATATCAGCTTCTTTTCCACAGCTGTGCTTCCCACTGTCACGGTTGCTAGGTGACAGGAGCTACACTGAGGTAAGGGCGGGTGATGCAGATATGAAGGCTACACCGTCCAGCTTCACAGCCGCTCACTTCTGGCCTTCATGGGCTTTGTCCTTCAAAAGGTTGTGACCCCTGAATTTGGACACAGCCGTTTTCTGCGTTTTCCTTTGTGTCCTTGTCATCGTTGTTGATGTAGACCAGGGATCCTCGAATCCAGGCCTCGAGGTCCGGTGTCCTGCAGGTTTTAGATGTGTTTTAGATGTGCTCCAACACACCTGATTCAAATGGCTGAATTACCTCCTCAGTATGCAGTCAAGTTCTTCAGAGTCCTGCTAATGACTTCTACAAGTAGTAATAGGGAGGCGGCCCTTTCACACCTAGGTGTGAAAAAATCCCCGCGCGTGCATGAGAGGGCGTGTGCGTGTGTGTCTGTGCGTGATTGCGCTGATTTGTGATAATGACGTACAAGATGTCCGATCAAAACAATCGAGCTCACTGTCTCTTCCTCCTGCCTCTCCTTACAAGGGTTTTTTCCCAGACGGTCATCAGAGAGGTTCAATCTCACAACACAGTGGTTAATTAAAAATACAAAGGTAAATAATCTAATATCCGGCCTCACCTGTCAAGCATAAAACAGACAACACAGTGCTTAATTAAAATACAGTGGTGAAATAAATGCCAATGGTCGAGTTCAGCAGTGGGCTGTTACGCTACATCACTTACATACAGAAAAAAGTCGGAGGGCCCAGGGCGCACATCCAAGGTTAAAAATATGTGTTAGCAGATTCAGCCTGAAACCCCTAACTTTTTATTTACACATACACAAATAATTACACAATCGGTCTTACTAAAAGTCTATGTAGTGATAAAATAAATAAATAAATAATATACTGACATCCACTACATTTCCCATTAACCAACTCAGCAACATGTCGCATTTACAACGCCACAACCCAGCGACAACAGATGGTTGTAGTGTTTAGTGTTTTCACATTTCAGCGATAGTTTCTTAATTCACTTTTGTAGTTATTTTTTAATCTGATGTTTCCCATCGGAGACTTTCTCAGGAAATAACTCACATGTTGGGGGGTCCATTCTTCCATGGTAAACACCGTGATCGTGATGGGTGTAGCCGCTAATGGCGTAGGGTCGCTGTGGCTGTTTTGCAGTACGGCCCTGACCTGGAAAGGGCTTCTGTGTGGGTAAAAATGCACTTCTTGTATGGGGTTACAAACAAGTAGCCAGGTATTGCAAAGGCAGCCCGAAGATCGCTGAGCTTTCTTTCTTTTACCGGACCGCCCCACAAGCTATTATCATCTCCTTGAGTGAGACGCGTAATCAAAGAAATCCCGATCGTATTGAAAAATGTCAGACTATGATCAAACTAGGTAGGCCTCGTGAACAGTCCTATATCAACATTCTCCCCACAGGGTTAAGACAGAAAACAGAATCTCATGCTTATCATAAGCTTTGTGCGATGAGCAGTACAAGATTTTTTTTTTTTCCATGTTAAAGCGTGGAGTGTAGGCAGGGCGATCAGTTGACACAGAGTTTTTGTTTGGAGTCATTGGTACAAGCTACAAACAGTTTATACGTATCAGTTTTCGAGGTGGCCAGCTGAATGTATCCTGACAGTATCTATTAAGCATAATTTAATGAAATATCTATTACTAACGTGTTTGTTAATTAAAGTAGGTTTTTTATCTTTGAATTTCCCCCATGTTGTCGAGAAAGCAGGGCTTACTGTTGTTTTTTTCTCTCTATGTGGGATTTTTTTTCCACATTCTGTGTAAGCTTTATGTGATGAGTAACAGCGCCCTAGCTGTTAGTTGCGAACATCACATTATTTTTCAAGCATGGAGCAATGAGAGTGATCAGCTGATCAGCAGGTTATTTAGGAGTGGGAGTTTATTTAAACATGTTAGCCGAATTGGTGTGTTTTAACAACCCCCTGTAATAAACTTTTATTCTGTTGTAGTCTATTGAGTTGATTCTGATGAAGACAAACTGTGCAGAGATGTTTCATTAACAAGCTAAGATCCTCTGTTAATGATGAAAAAGAATAGAAACATAGTTAATGGGTAAATCGGTGCATCATTTTGACTTACACAAAAATAGGATTATACACGTCACTGAGACATTATTTCCTCCTGTGTGATATTCTGTTGTGACTTTGAATCGTACTTTGGGGTAAGCTGTGTGGAATGGTCAGAAAAAGGATGAGATTCTGCAGCTATAATGATTTCACCAAACTGTCAGGTTTTATCAAGCTCAGTGAAACAGCATCGGTGCTGAAACAGAAACTAGCACTAGACGTTTAATTTCTGCTTAAAACTGACAGACTCGTAAATAGATGAATATGGGTGTAAAACAGATGTTTGAGTAGGTGCACATTCTGCGCTATGTTTGAGGTATTGGGGAAACATATAATTAATCAACCAAAGATGGCTGCTGTTTATGATAGACTCCTTAAGCACATATGTAGTGTAACGGCTATCATGAAGCATACATAATAAAGCTTCATTGGTATAATGCAGAATATGATATTTTTTAATACAATCGGGATTTGTTTGTGTTTTTTTTTTTCTCACAACAAAAATTGTTTGCACAATCCACTAAGGCAGCACACAAAAAGTTTGTGGCACACTCAAGTACAAGAAACACCAGAGAAATTGAGTTGATTTTAGAGTTTCTGACATGAGCTCACTGATCATAGCCAGGTGCTGCAACTTTACTGACAAGAAACACAGGCGTGCTGCTCTCAAACAGCTGCGGTGACCCTAGGCCATTAGCTGCTACAGACATCTCAGTCACGGTGTTCCATTACTAGCTAGCCTCCGTACCTGGCAACGTGCGTAAGTCACATCTCAAATTAATAATATCGATGAGAGAACAGCAAAACATAACCGATAACATTGTAACTAAACACATAAACCCCGAAATGAGAACTCCCATGATCCTTTGCGCCTTCATCTGAACAACAACAAAAATCACCCTGTCAGCTGATCACACTCTCATCGCTCCATGCTTGAAAAATAATGTGATGTTGGCAACTAAGAAACAGCTAGGGCGCTGTGTTACTCATCACACAAAGCTTACACAGAATGTGGAAAAAAAATCCCACAGAGAGAAAAAAACAACAGTAAGCCCTGCTTTCTCAACATGGGGGAAATTCATAGATAAAAAAACCTACTTTAATTAACAAACATGTTAGTAATAGATATTTTATTAAATTATGCTTAATAGATACTGTCAGGATACATTCAGCTGGCCACCTCGAAAACTGATACGTATAAACTGTTTGTAGCTTGTACCAATGACTCCAAACAAAAACTCTGTCAACTGATCGCCCTGCCTACACTCCACGCTTTAACATGGAAAAAAAAAAAATCTTGTACTGCTCATCGCACAAAGCTTATGATAAGCATGAGATTCTGTTTTCTGTCTTAACCCTGTGGGGAGAATGTTGATATAGGACTGTTCACGAGGCCTACCTAGTTTGATCATAGTCTGACATTTTTCAATACGATCGGGATTTCTTTGATTACGCGTCTCACTCAAGGAGATGATAATAGCTTGTGGGGCGGTCCGGTAAAAGAAAGAAAGCTCAGCGATCTTCGGGCTGCCTTTGCAATACCTGGCTACTTGTTTGTAACCCCATACAAGAAGTGCATTTTTACCCACACAGAAGCCCTTTCCAGGTCAGGGCCGTACTGCAAAACAGCCACAGCGACCCTACGCCATTAGCGGCTACACCCATCACGATCACGGTGTTTACCATGGAAGAATGGACCCCCCAACATGTGAGTTATTTCCTGAGAAAGTCTCCGATGGGAAACATCAGATTAAAAAATAACTACAAAAGTGAATTAAGAAACTATCGCTGAAATGTGAAAACACTAAACACTACAACCATCTGTTGTCGCTGGGTTGTGGCGTTGTAAATGCGACATGTTGCTGAGTTGGTTAATGGGAAATGTAGTGGATGTCAGTATATTATTTATTTATTTATTTTATCACTACATAGACTTTTAGTAAGACCGATTGTGTAATTATTTGTGTATGTGTAAATAAAAAGTTAGGGGTTTCAGGCTGAATCTGCTAACACATATTTTTAACCTTGGATGTGCGCCCTGGGCCCTCCGACTTTTTTCTGTATGTAAGTGATGTAGCGTAACAGCCCACTGCTGAACTCGACCATTGGCATTTATTTCACCACTGTATTTTAATTAAGCACTGTGTTGTCTGTTTTATGCTTGACAGGTGAGGCCGGATATTAGATTATTTACCTTTGTATTTTCAATTAACCACTGTGTTGTGAGATTGAACCTCTCTGATGACCGTCTGGGAAAAAACCCTTGTAAGGAGAGGCAGGAGGAAGAGACAGTGAGCTCGATTGTTTTGATCGGACACCTTGTACGTCATTATCACAAATCAGCGCAATCACGCACAGACACACACGCACACACCCTCTCATGCACGCGCGGGGATTTTTTCACACCTAGGTGTGAAAGGGCCGCCTCCCTATTACTACTTATAGAAGTCATTAGCAGGACTCTGAAGAACTTGACTGCATACTGAGGAGGTAATTCAGCCATTTGAATCAGGTGTGTTGGATCAGGGACACATCTAAAACCTGCAGGATACCGGATCTCGAGGCCTAGATTTGAGGATCCCTGATGTAGACTCTCCTGTTGTGTGCCTTGTGTTCACATTAAGTTCATAGTTCATGTTCACAGTCCAAGCTCATAGATCTAGCGAGTTCTTAGTTTGTGCTGCTGACTCTCAACAGGCCCTCCTTTATGTTGTAGGCTCGCCAATGAAGACAAAGCTTAAATTTAGCTCTTGCCTCTGAGTCCTGCATTGGGGTCCTCTGCCTCGCCTCCCACAGCAGCAACTATGACAAACGGTGCTTGGTAGCTTCATCAAAAGTGCGTGCTGTGTCTGTGTTTGTGTATGTAATATAACATATTACTTATGTATTGTTGTATGTATCATATGATATTGAGAAGAAGCTTTTCCTCCCTCTCTGCTCTCCACTATAGATTTCCTCCATCCTGGCTCCCCTTTCTTTGAAGATGTTGGAGAAAGGTCAGTTAGAACTGGAAGAACGTGGAAAACATCAGCTCGATGCATCAAAGACGTTCCTCCTGTGTAAGTCGTGTTTAAAATAAAGTGAAGCCACAGAGCATTTGCTGCTGGTGTGATTACAGATGTAGTGAGTCTCGTTTTTCCCAGGCTGCTGCTGCTGAAATCCTAAAGCCTTCAAAATGCAGCAGACAGAGGACATCCAAGAAGGTGTGCTACTGTCCCAGAAGATGACCCTACTGCTGTTTCATGTAACCAAAATGTAACCCTTCGAGGATGCAGCAGTCCACGCTGCAAGAATCTATTCTGATTTGTTGGAATAGCCAAAGTATGCACAATCAGGGTTACTTCTCTTAGATCCGTAGGAGATAGATGATGACAGCTGTATAAATTTCAAAGGAAAGCCCTTGAAACACAATAAACACATTCAACATTCTTAGATTAGTAAGCAATGTATTTTTAGAACAACAAAAGAATTATTAAATTCTTCAGTTTTTCTTGATTCCGTTCCAATGTCGTCTGAACACACTGTCCATACCAGTTTAAATTCACTTGTGTCAGAGTGTTTAGAGTAGGGTTCAGTTACTCCCACTTAGTTATGGAACAAGTTCTGACCCAAAGAAAAGTAGCAAATAAAATTGTCTGAGATCTCAGGTAAAATGAAGGAAAATTAACAATTCCCCTGAAGGAGGGAAAAAAAAAAAGAAAATCCTTTCAGGTCCTACCACCCTCCTGGGAACAGGTGGCCTTGGTACGAGACATCCTGGGTAGATATCTCCAGCATCCAGTCCTCAGGCATCCCAGCTCAGTCCTTAGAAGCGGATTCTATCAGCAA
Source organism: Amphilophus citrinellus (assembly GCA_013435755.1). NCBI lineage: Eukaryota > Metazoa > Chordata > Actinopteri > Cichliformes > Cichlidae > Amphilophus > Amphilophus citrinellus. The sequence continues at coordinate 52,835 of CM024208.1, forward strand.
AAAAAAAACAGCCAGGAAATTCTCCGTAACTTAATCCACTCTCTGTCATGTGTGAGCGGTGTGGCCAGCAGGGTGGACCCAAATGCAGAACTCCGAAGGCAGGACCCAATGAAAGTGATGACTTTATTTACAGAAGTAATCCCAAAATATACAAAACTGAGGCTGACGAAGAGCCGGCAACAACAGGAACAGAACCACACCTTCATGAGGGAGGATGCGACAAGGAACAGAGCAAACACAGGGGCTTGAAATACACACAGGAGGTGATGTTGGGAAACAAGAAACAGCTGGGGGAACACTGGGCACAGGTGAACAGAATCTAACAAATTAAACAGGGGAAGACAAACTAGACATGACACACAGGGAGCATTGGACTATCAAACTAAAACAGGAAGTAAACAGAGACACAAATGCAGACTGAGCACAACATGAGGAAATAACATAGACAAGAGGCCAGTAACTAATAAATGCTGAACACCGAGATGTGGAAAGACAGGAAAAAGATACAAAACCCTGACTAAACTCAAAACCATAACAAACTGAAGACCCACATGAAAGAAATCTAACCAAAACATAACCAAAAGAACACACAACACTGGGCCACCGGCCCCGCATTATGACACTCTCAGTGGCATTCACACGTCACTGGACCAATTATATGGTTTCAGTGCTTACAAAATGGTGACTAAATTCCTCAAATTGCTAGACTTCAGTTGTCTGTCAATGGTAGGTATGGAGAAGCCAGGTACGGATGTTTGGTGCATAACATTGGTGTCAGGAGCTGATGTAATTGGAGGGACATTTCTGAGTGACTGGGATCTGGGAGGAATAACTTCTGTTTGAACTGAAGGGGCTCCTTGTGATGACTTGTGGCTCCCCTCTCCCAGTAAACATTTCCTCTTCATCACTCGGTTCATCCTCATCACTGTATGCTCCTTCATCTCCATTTGCCTCAGCAATGTTTGTTGTACTCCTGGTCCTTAATTTCCTTGGATTTCCATTTTGGGGCTTAGATTCAGTCTGGTCTCCCACAGGTAAGAACCCACAAGGGAGGAGCAAATCCCTATGCAGGGTGCGGTTTGGACCATCCACATTTTCTGGTCTGACAAACAGTTCAGCAGCTCTGATGTTCCTGTCAAAGTGTGCTTTGTTTTTTTTCCACCCATCTTCCTTGAATGTTCAGATGCCAGGGCATAACTTTCTTGGAGGGTTTGACAAAGTTTTTGGATGTAGTCGGAGTAGGATTTGTGACTGCATTTGCCTGGGTGAGTACCAAAAGCAAGATCAATTGCCAGCCTTGGTTGGCTGCCAAACATAAGTTCATATGGGGAATAACCCATTGTGTGGTTTTTGGTACAGTTATAAGCATGTGTCAGTGGCCTAACAAAGTCTCCCCAATGGTACTTATCCTTTACCTCTAACGTGCCTAACATGTCCAAGAGTGTACCTGTTGTACCTCTCCACTGGGTTCCCCTGGGGATGATAAGGAGTGGTACAGATTTTGGTTGTCCCGATCAGTGTGCATAGCTCTTTAATGATTTTAGATTCAAAATCTCTGCCTTGGTCACTAAGCAGATGACTAGGGAACCCATAAGGAATAATGAGGTAGTCCCACAGAGCTTTGGCTATTGTCTTAGCCTTTTGATCTCTAGTTGGCAGTGCAATGGCAAATTTTGTAAAATGGTCTGTCAACACCAACACATTTTGGGTATCTCGACTGTCTGGCTCAACAGACAGTCTATACACACAAGCTTGAGGGGATAAGTAGAGGATAAATGTTTTCTAATGGGGCTGACTTTTGGGGCAAGGCCTTCCTCACGAGACAGCGGGGACATTTTTTGCACGTATCCTCAATGATCTTGGCCATTCTGGGCCAATAGAATCTGGCTTGAGCTCGATGTAAGGCACGCTCAAACCCAAGGTGGCCAACCTCGTCATGCACACCTCGTAGAGCTCTTTCACGATACTTTTGTGGCAATACTAACTGATACACTGGGGAATTTTGGTCATTAACCCCTTAACTGGCCGCTCCAAAATCACCAAAAATGCCTGAAAAAGCACACCCAAATTAAATCAGCTGCTTTTCCTGAACTCTTTGGAGTACATGCAAAAGCTTGGTCTCTTTGTGAAGAAGACAAGCTATATTTTTCATTTTTGCACTCAATGCTGTAACTGTAATGAGAATGTAACTATTAAGTTTGGAACACAGAAAAATTAGACAATTTTTGCCTCGCCTAGATTTTTCCTGTTTTTTTTCATGTAACTACACACTGAGTGTAGAAGGTATGGATTGGAAAATATAATGAAGCTGTAGAAGGAAGTCTTGTTGACGTCCATTTTAAATTTTATCAAGATAGCACAAAAACCTCCTGTTTTGTAAAGGTTTGTGTGTGTTGATCTCAGGCGTGGTCTTACATGTTAGCAGCCTTTGTTATACAAACTTCAAATGGCTGTAACTCCTCAATGCTTCAACATACAGTCATCAATGAGGCTCTAATCAAAGATACTACCCTGAGGAATCCTCTGCTTTACACAAAATTACTGATAGTACAAATTAATTATAATTATAGACATATAAATCAGAGGTTGCCCTAATTTGTAAAAGAAGGAAAATGTTAGGCCTTCATTCACAAACCCCCCCCACAGTCTATTTTCAGTGATTCCTTCACACACAAAAAATAAATAAATTGCATACTGATCTAAAGTTACAGGAAATGTAAACACTACATATTCACATAAAATATAAAACCACAATCCTCCAAATAGTCCTTCTCTGATACACAACTTACAACCCCCTCCCAAACAAATACCCCCACCCCCACAAAGAAAAACAACTTACATAAAGCCCACCACAAATAAATAAATCAATAAATTCCCTGCTCAAAAGTTTTTGTCTCTTTTGCTGATTTCTTCTTTTAGCATTATGAAGCTCTACTTAGAACCTTCTTAAGATCCAATAGTGCAAAATGCAAATTCTTGCAATTTTTTTTTAACTGGTCTTAAGATTTTGATCAGGAGTGTATAGTTCACTATAACCCAGCTAGCAAGCGAAGGTTCAGAAGACGTTCACTGAACGTCCCCTGAAAGTCTTATGTTCAGCTCATGACATTAAGTGAACGTTCAGTTAACGTTCATTCATCATGGAAATTTTTTTGCTGTGCTTTTATTTCATCGGTTATATCTTTTACATCTGCAGTGTTGTTAACAATATTTTTTCACCAAATTTCCATTTTTTGTCTTGGTGCACCCCTGACGTTCTCTGAACGTCCTGTGAACGTTTGGAAATAATGTCTAACTGTTTCTGTAAAATGTGGCTTATGTAAATGTTAGCATGTAATCTTCTTAAAATATTTAAGATATATGCAGAAATATATGCACAAATTTATAAAATAAAACAGTTATTACAATTACAAGTACATTAAAATACAACTAAAATACAACTGTACAACTAAAGAATAATCAGGTGTCACAATAAGATACCACACAAATTATTTGTGCTACTCCAAAGAAGAGTTTCTGTCCATCCCACGGCAATGCAAAACATCACCAGTTTTTCACCTGTCCCTCAGCAACCAAATACTGTACGTTGCCATGTAATTTTGTGATTGGCTGTTGTGCTCCATTTTTCCATCCAATAGGGAACAAGATCGTGTTTTTTTTTGTGTGTGTGTTTGTTTTTGCTACCAAGAACTTCCTGCCCTTCTCCTGCACACCAGCACGAGCATAATATACAGGAAAAGACATGGCATGATTTAAAAATTGGTACGCAGTTTGAAGTCTGCATTTTCAACTCTAATTGAAATCAGCGAATCAGTGTCCTGCTGTTACGTCATCTGAAGTCTACGATATCATAAACTGATGCGTCGGCACCTCTGTAGGGGTGAACTAAATATAAAACGCATCAATTCAGGTAATGCTTTTTAACACAATTAGTTTTAATTGTGTTTATTTAGCAATCTGTACTTTTCCCATTTTCTTTCTGTACCTCACAGTTACCAGGTTTGAATTTCGCGCATAACAAACAACGCGATTACGTAGGACGTTACGTGGTATCAGACGCCAACTGCCATCAGACCCACAAGAACGAGATCGAACAACGCCATTCCGCCATTTCTTCGCACGACTACCAGTGAAGTTCCAACAATTACGAGGTCCAGAAATATTCCTTTATTTCAGCTGATACCGACCAAAACTAAAGTGTTAAGTAAGTTTATTTATCACTGTTTGTATTTTGATCAAAACATAGTTATTAGGACGTAAAGTAAAATTTATTACGGTAAATACCATGCTTTTTTTGAAAACGATGGCCACCGCGGCTGAGCCGCATTGTAAGTAGTACTCATACATTTATGTCCATACGGTTTACAACCTGAATTTTGACTTAAGCATGCATGTAATTCGTGCATTGATGCTTAGTCAGGCTTAGAGACTTTTAAATTTTGTGCTTGAATCTTTATTTTATAGCACATGTCCTGTTGTGTTATTTGATCTTTTCACGTGATATAACTGGACCTTGGCTTCTTCCTTTTACAATATTATCCAGATTACTAGCTAATAGCACAGTTACAGCAGCACTCCCACTTCAGTTTATTATTGTGCCGATTACATTGAAAAACAAATTCTTTTCAGTCAAATGGGCTGGTGTGCCCTGAGTTGGCTCTAATCAAATTGAACTCTGAAAAGTGTGGCTTATTACCATTAGGCTATCACTAAGAATGGCAAACAAATCTGATTCATTCTCAAGATGGACTCTTTGGAGGCAGGCTTGCCGTGCTGCAAAAAGAAAATTTGAGTGTGTAGATGATGACAGTGAAATTGATGAATATCCTGAACATCTGGTTGATAATACTGCATTTCAGCATGACAGCCTCGGCATACTTGGTGATTCAGTTGTAAGTTCCGATTCTAGTAACAATGATGATGGCATGCTCAATGAAGGTGACACTAAAAGTATACCTGTGAATGTATCGCTGCTTGGGACATTTGCAGATAATGAACCTGGCACAGACTTTTTTGACCAACATGATATCCGTCATCCTTCTGACTTACCATCTGAATCATTTGTTCACATTGAAAATAGCTCTGAATCAGAACCGGATAGCTCCACAGATTCTTCTTTCTTGGATACTGAGAGTGAGGAGGACATTTGCTTGGGTGATGAGCTCTCGGACTGGGCAGTCAAATTTCAAATAAAACAGGTTGCTCTCTGCAGTCTTTTGAAAATTCTTAGGAATTGTGGACATACCGATCTTCCTAAGGATGCAAGAACCTTGCTGAAGACAGATACCAGCTATGCTTCAAATATCCTAAACATTGCTGGTGGATCATACTATCACTTCGGTGTGGAAAATGGTGTTATTCAGAAACTTCAGGCGTATCAGCACCATAGCTTATTTAGTTCCATTAATAAGATTTCATTGCAAATAAACATTGATGGCCTTCCGTTATTCAAAAGTGCTTCTAATCAGTTCTGGCCAATCTTGGGTCTAATTGAGGAGCTTCCCCAAAAAGACCCATTCATAATAGGTCTGTATTGTGGAAAACATAAGCCTACTGATGTTGGTTTATACCTTGACAAGTTTTTAACAGAGATGGTGACTCTATCTGAAAGTGGTATTGTGTTTGCTGGTCATTGTTACCAATTACAGATTTCCACAGTGATTTGTGATGCACGTGCATTTGTTAAATGTGTAAAGGGTCATTCTGGATATTTTGGTTGTGATAAGTGTAAACAGATTGGTGTCCATCATGAACGAAGAATGACATTCCCTGAAACTGATGCTGCACTGAGAGAGGATGAAGATTTTGTCGTTGTGGATGAAGATGATGAACACCACACAGGGCCTTGTCATTGGAATGTTCTTGGCATAGGCATGGTGACTCAGTTCCCTTTAGACTATATGCATTTAGTCTGTTTGGGTGTCATGAGGAAATTGATTTTTTTGTGGAAATCCGGCACTGGTGCTACTCGTCTTGGCTCTACTCAGATCAGTACCATTTCAAAATCAATGGTAATGTTGAAGCCTGCAGTTCCAAAGGAATTAGCACGCAAACCACGCTCTCTTTGGGAAGTAGACAGGTGGAAAGCTACTGAGTTCCGACAGTTTCTGCTTTACACCGGGCCTATTGTTTTGCTAGAAGTGCTTGACGTTGCAGTGTACCAGAACTTCCTGTTGCTTTCGGTGGCAATGCGTTGCTTGCTCTCACCAGCACTGTACCAGGACTACTGCCAATTTGCGTCTAAACTTCTGGTTCAGTTTGTTGAGCATTTTGGTCTTTTGTATGGCCAGAGAAACATAGTTTATAATGTCCATAGCCTGATTCATTTACCAAATGAAGTGTTATTACATGGTTGTTTGGAAAATATTTCAGCATTCCCTTTTGAGAATTTTCTGGGAAGGATTAAGCGCATGCTTAGGAAGCCAAACTCAGCCTTGTCACAAATCATAAGGAGACTATCAGAGAAGAGAAAAACATCTCCCATTCACCTGCCAGAGGTAAATTCAGCAACAGGGCAGCATTTTCATGGCCCATTGCCTTTGGGTGGCAGAGCACTTGCATATGAGCAGTACAGTGAACTGCACTTGGACTTTGGTTGTATTGCTTCCTCAGAGGGAGATAATTGTGTGCAGGTGAATGAAAAGGTTGGTTTGGTTCAGAACATCATCACATCTGATGATGAAAAGTTTGTGCTTGTTAAGTTCTTTGGTAAGTGTGGTGATTTCTTCACTTATTCTGTGCATTCCAGTACTCTGTCAATTTATCGAGTGTCCCACTTGAGACTAGAGATGGAACTAGTCAGAGCCAGTGACGTCACTTGTAAGTGTGCTCTTTTCCCTGAAGAAGGCAAACCCACATTTGTGGCAATGCCTCTGTTGCACTCACTGTCACAGAACACTACAAATGATTTGAAACCTTTTAGCTGTGCTGGACATTCAGGTCATCGTGTAGTATTAGATGGCTTTGATAAATATTAACTTCTGAAGTCCTTTGAGTACATGTATTAGACTATTGAGTAGGTAGATATGTACTAGATTTGAGTTTGTCCTACTGGCACATGGATTATAACTTAGGTGGTGGTGCCAAGCAGCCTTTATTTTGGTTAGTAGTAGTCTAAATGAAGAGTTGCCAATAGGCATGTTTAAACATGTTCACAAAGTAAAGTAAAAACCTTGATGCTTATGTTTACAGAATCAAGTGTATTTGCTACTTGATGATGCCTGGGCAGGGCTGGGCTTTATTAGTGAATAAACCTGACCAGTACATGTAGCCACATGGTTTTAGGATATAGCAGTAATTGTTGGATCTGCCAGTGTTTAGTTTAAGTTTGTTTTGGTCTGTATTAGGAATGGCTTACTCTGTGGTGGAGTTCCAGCACAAACAAACCATCGATGGTGAGGAGCAACTTACAACAGAGGTTGACATTGTGGCTTCTTCGTGGATCCATGGCAATGATAAGCTCTGCTGGTGGCCAGGTAGCCATTACACAAGTATAATGGCTGAAAAGATGGCTAAAAACAAAGTGGAAGTCAGTGACCCATCTGAGTGGAATGCATATGAAATCAAGATTCTGTACCGCCATGGTAAGTAGTGCTATTCAAAAATCAAAATATTTTGATAATTGATTGCTTTGTTCTTTAACCATAACAACATTTCTCCTTCAAAAAATGTTAATGAGTTTACCTTCTACATTGGCCTAGCCGAGCATTTGTGCATAATTTCTTTGGAACATATGACAAATAAACTAATGATTACTTTTTATTTAAATTATCTTTCAGACGACTACCTGAAAGCACGACAGAAGTGTCGCTTGGCCGAGGATGTTTCAAACCTAGAAACAGAAACGGAACCAGAAGCCCAGGAGGGTAGGGGTAAAAGAAAAAGAAAGTAGGTAGTTTATATAGCGGTCATTATGTGAACTAATTTGAAAAAACATTATCTACTATAACAAACCTCTTTTAATTACAACTAATATTAACATTGTTCGCTGCTATGAAGATACTGATTCGTGATGTCCTTGAGCTGGATTAAAAAAAAACAAATAAACCTGCATTTACTACACGTAACGAACATGCGACTATCAAAGGTGGTTCTTTCTGAGAACTCCTGCATCATTATAGCCATGACGGTCCCCGACCCTCACCACTCACTACAAATATAGTATTTAATGACGATTAAGGTGTGAACCATTCACTTTGAAAGAGTAAAAGTTTACTCAATTGTTCATTGTGAAACCAGACAATGGTCATGTATGTTTGCCTTGTCGTAATAATGAGATGTGTCATATGGAGCCATTTTAACCTCTCATGTCTGTAAAGAAGTTGTAGTAATTTCTTATGGAATGTCGCTTTCTTACAGGCGAATTAACACTGATTTTGAGAGTGAGGACGAGGAAAGACAGTCGAGGAAAAACCTTCCTAAACCACCAGCTCCCCCTAAACCACCTGCGGTGCCCATCATCAGAAGTCACCAAGCGACATCATCCACCACCAGCAGCCACTTTCATAACACATCAAACACAGTTACCATCGCCACCAGCCACCCATCTGCACCTACTGGGCATATCATTCATCCATTCGCTACGCCCACCAACTCCATCCAAAGTGAAACGGGATCTGGAACGAGAATTCCTCTATCAGGTAAATGTGACGAACAAAGTACACACAAGAAGTGAGGACACTTCTAGTGAGTGCACTAGCATGTCATATAATACGTTATAAATATATAGCATTTCTGTAAATATCAAAACGGTAGGACAATGGCAAATTAATTGTGTGCTTTTAAACAGAAACATGATTCCTTGTTGCCTAATTGAAACTAGGTAATAGTACGTGCGTGTTGACTAAGATGGCGCCAGTGTGTTTGTCGGGCCATCAGTCATCCGCGTTTTTACTTGTGTTTCTCCTGTTTTTTTGTTTTATAATACGCAACAAGTCTATACTCGTATATGACCGCCAGTCTCTTCTGGATATTAAAAGTCGTGTGGAAAATCTAGGTGTAATCGGTGTAATCGGCTATGAGGGACAGAATACCTTGCCTCCACAGAGAGCCCCCCATTCTTTCCGGGCGGCATTACCGCCCTCTCGGCGAAAACGCCGCCGTCATCGTGGGAAACGTGGAGGACAGCTGGTAAAGATCAAACGCCATCTAGCATGCTCGACTTCCACCTTCACGGCTAAAAATGGATTATTATTTTTTTCTGCACCATGGTGCCTTTTAGACCCCATTGACACTTGTTTAACGTACGTTGCTGGCCTGGATGAGCGTACCCTACCACGCCACTCCTGTTTCTCTGGACTCCGTTTGCGCGGAGCTACTCTGCAGAACTTGAGGACGTTACCCCGGACCCCTCAGTCTGCCGACCTGCGGACTGCGGTTTCCTCTAGGTTTGGCTTGGTGAACGCCAGATCCTTAGCAAATAAAACCTTCATCCTGCAGGACTTTATTGTTTCCAGTGGTCTGGACTTTCTCTGCTTAACGGAGACCTGGGTGGAGGCTGGTGATTCCAGCACTTTTGTGGAACTTTTGCCGGCGGGATATTCTTATTTCAGCTCCCCCCGTATCTCCAGAAGAGGAGGAGGAACGGCAGCGGTCTATAAAGAACATTTTAAGAGTAAGCCATGTATCACATCATCTTCAAGCTTCGAGGTAACCCTGTTTGAAATAAGCTGCATTGATCCTGTACTGTGTGCCGTTATTTACCGGCCCCCGAGAATTGATAAGGACTTTTTATGTGACTTTGCTGAATTCCTGTCTGGAATAATGGTCGACTATGACCACGTACTTATACTTGGTGATTTCAATATTCATGTCTGTTGTCCTACGAGGCCATTGGTGAAGGAATTTCTTAACCTTATCGATTCTTTTAACCTGGTGCAGTGGGTAACCTGCCCGACGCATGAACATGGTCACATGCTGGACCTCGTCCTTTCCCACGGCTTGTCTGTGATGGATCTAGTAATAAGCGGAAATATCAATTCCGATCATTTACCTGTTGTATTTAATGTTTTTTTTACCTGGTGGCAAAGTCAAACCTCCTCTTCCTGCTTGCCGCCGGCAAGTTTTTAACCCTTCTATTATTAATTATTTTTCTAAGGCTTTCGAGCAGCTTACTGCACCATCAAATTCTACCATGGAACAGTTAAACTCTTGGTTGGAAGCGTCCTGCAAGAGTATCTTGGACACTGTGGCCCCCATGAAAATTATGCGGCCAAAAAAGAAAACTGAGCCATGGCTTAACGATGAGGTTCATGCCATCAAGCGTGAATGCCGTAGAGCCGAAAGGAAATGGAAGAAGGACAAACTACAAGTCTCACTTCAGACTCTTAAGAGCTGCTGGCGTTGTTACCAGCATACTATTAAGACTGCAAAAAAACATTATTTGTCCAATATTATTATACTCCACCATAAAGATTCACGTGTGTTGTTCAAGGTGATTGACTCTGTTCTTAATGCTCCACCGCCTGTCTGTGTAGAAGCATGTTCTAAAACGTGTAATGATTTCTTGAAGTTTTTTATAGATAAGGTTGTTACAGCAAGAGCCCTCATTTTGGCACCTGCTTGTGACCCCTCTTCTACATCCCCTTGTTCAACTGTACTTGATAGATTTGAACCAGTGGACTTGACTTTATACAAGATGTAATGGAACGCATGAAACCATCGGGTTGTCCTCACGATATTGCTCCCCCTTGGTTTTTTAAGAAAGTTTTTTCTAGCGTAGGACAGGTCATCTTAGATATTGTAAATAGCAATCTGTCATCAGGCGTAGTTCCTGCGGGTCTCAAGCATGCTGTAATACAGCCCCTTCTCAAGAAACCTGGCCTTGATCAGACGGTGCTAAATTTTAGACCTATTTCTAAGCTGCCATTCCTTTCAAAAATCTTAGAAAAAGTTGTTCTTTCTCAGGTTAAACCTTTTTTAGAGGATAATGGTTTTATGGAGATTTTTCAGTCTGGTTTTAAAGCTCATCATAGTACAGAAACTGCTCTGGTGAGAGTTTTTAATGATGTTTTTAGGGCAAATGATATGGGGGAATTTGTTGTTCTCGTTCTCTTGGACTTAACTGCTGCCTTCGATATGTTGGATCATAATATTTTATTATCCCGCTTACAGACCCAGATTGGCTTTCGTGGCTCTGTGTTAAAATGGTTTACATCATATCTAACAGACAGGACTATGGCTGTAAACATAGCTGAGTATGAATCCACATCTGCTCCTGTATCTTATGGGGTCCCGCAGGGATCAATTCTTGGTCCTCTTCTTTTTTCTCTTTATTTACTACCCCTGGGAAGCATGGGATCTCTTTCCTTTTTTACGCTGACGACAGCCAAATTTATATGCCCCTTAAAAAAGATGCACTGTCAATCACGCCATTGCTGCAATGCCTTGAGGATATTAAAGCATGGATGGCCTTAAACTTTTTAAATTTTAATGATAAGAAAACAGAAGTAATGGTTTTCTGCCCTAGCATTTCATGTGAAGGATCCTCTGTTGACCTGGGACCTTTGACGCCCTACTTAAAGCAGACCATCACAAATCTGGGTTTTAAGATTGACAGTGACCTCAAGTTAGATCACCAGGTCAGGTCAGTGGTTAAGTCCTGTTTTTACCATCTCAGACAGCTGGCTAAAGTAAGACCCATTCTCCTCGAGCAACAACTTGAAATTTTAATTCATGCTTTTATTATTTCTCGTCTAGATTATTGTAATGCTCTTTATTGTGGAATTAGCCAGTTGTCTATAAAGCGTCTCCAGCTGGTTCAGAATGCCGCTGCTCGGTTACTAACCAGAGCTAAAAAGAGAGAACATATTACCCCTGTACTGGCTTCCCTGCACTGGCTGCCAGTACATTTGAGAATTCGATATAAGATCCTTTTACTTGTTTTTAAATGTCTACATGGCTCTGCTCCTTTTTATCTCTCTGAGTTACTTGACCCATATACTCTGACTCGTTCACTCAGGTCAGCTGACCAACTACTCCTGAGAGTACCTAGGTCAAAGCTTAAACTCAGAGGAGATAGGGCCTTCAGTATTGCTGCTCCTAAATTGTGGAACGACCTTCCATTAAATATTAGGAGTACTCTTTTATTATCTACCTTTAAGACCCTTCTTAAGACCCATTTTTATCGTTTGGCTTTTACCCCGAGTTTAGACTGTTTCTTTTAGCTTGTCCCTATTGCTATGTGTTGTATTTTATGTGAATGTGTAAATGTGTCGACTGTAAAGCACTTTGTTACAGTCCCTGTGTTTAAAGTGCTCTAAAAATGGAATAAAGTAAAATAAAGTAAATTACTTACCAACTGATATTTTATGTTTCTCTGATCTTTTATCATTCTTTTCAGAATACAAATTTCAGCTTAAAGTTTTTAGGGCCATAGAGGAGGTCAAGGCCATAGCCCTGAACAATGCCAAATGCTGCAAGCACTTCTGACCCAACAGGCTGCTAATAATTCTGTGGAAGAGCTGGACCCATTGGATGAGCTCACGCTTCCAGCCTCCAGCTCAGAAGACTTAGAAGCTCTGAACCGGGCACTTGAGTCCGGAGCAGTCAGAAAAACAGTGGTATGCGTAATTTATTGACATCTGTCTTGTACAATAAGTTCAATAAAGCTGGATACTGTATGACAGTCAAAATGAGCCTTTACCTTCTGTGTAAACAGTGACTTTTAAATTTTTTGTATTGTTTCACATTTTAGGTGCATCATCTGGCAGTCATTGGAGGAAGGGATCTGAGAGCTGCTGTGTATAATATTTTACCAAAAATCGTCACAAACCGCCTTGCAGAACAATACAGCCTCTATGGACGGAAAGGCAAAAAGAATTTCTCTGCTCACAAGCACTTGGTGGCCGTGATATTTAGTAAGTACTAAAAGGTCAGAATTTAGACTGAAGCTTTAGCCATTGTGCACTTTTCTCTATAGCCCATGAAAATCATATTGTCTTGCCTCCTGACACCAACCATGGTACTCCAATTCACACTTCCAATTTCATTTTTGTCTGTATATTTTTCAGGGGCTGTACAAAAGGACCAAGGAACAGATACTCTGAGTGATACTGAGATCCAGGCTGTATTGGGAGATTGGCTGAAACATGCGAAGTGTCGTAAAGACAAGTCGGCCAATCGAGGACAGGACAGGACTGATGAGGAGGACGAACCCTAAATCGGGACTATGCAGCTGCAGCATTGCTAGTTTGACCTGTTTCTCTGTACTAACAAGTGTTCTACTGTAGAGTAAAAGACTTGTGTTTTTGTTTAGTGGTGTTTAGTGGTGATCCAAAAACATTGTTTATCATACTAGAAAATGTACATGTATATAGTAACAGCAAAATTAAAGCATAATTGTTTATCAAATCATTGCATTGCCTTGGTTGTTATTAATGCTTTGATCTTATCTAGTCCTGCACTTCAAACTAGTTTCAGGCAAACACGTAGGGTCAAACATGGAAAACATTTGCAAGTATTTTGCAGTCTTGAATTATGCAGTTGAAATTTTTTAACATTGATTTTTCTTTAAATGAAATCATAGATCATTACAAATTGAACTGTGCACATAAATCTAAAAATTTTGTGGGAAATGGCTTATTCTGCAAAAAAAAATAAAATAAAATAAAACTGCAGCAAAATTCTTCCCTACCGGTTAAATTAAATTGTTCTTTGCTGAGTGTTAATTTTAAGTGGCTGGAATCTATATTCACGTTTGATACAAGTGCGGATGAATCTCACTGGAAAATGGAGGACATGTGTTCACAGGCAAACCTTAAAAATACATTCAACATGCCATGTTGGAAATATCAAAAGTATAACGCTCACTGAACATCCTCACAGACGTTCATTGAACGTTCAGTGAACGTTGTCAGTGAACGTTCACCAGACGTTCAAGGCGACGTTCACTGAACGTTGTCTGAACGTTCATTGCTAGCTGGGAAAACCCCTGAATAAATCACATTCACCAAAGTTTGATTTGTAAAGTTCTCCCAGGGTGGGGGTGAGGGGGTGCTACTTATCATGGTCATTTGGGAAAGCTGTGGATCAACCAGTCTGATTAAATACTGTGGTGACACTCGTGTGTTATGCTGCAGGAAGACGGCTCCATCACTGCCAGAGGTCAATGTGGCTGAAAGAACCTTTGATCAGTGGCCTCATGTCTGTGCATAAACACCAATCAGATGCTTTGAATTCACAGTTTATGGGCCCTGTTCTGTTCTCATTATACATGCTGCTCCTCAGGCTCATATTTAAGAAACTGATTTTACTCAGATATGCACTATACTGCCAAAAGTATTCACTCATCTGCCTTCAGACACATGAACCTGAGTAACATCCATTCTAAGTCCAAAGGCTTTAATATGAAGTGGGCCGACCCTATCACGTCAGGCAGTGTGAATGGGCAGAGTTGGACCCAAATGCTGGACTCTATAGGCATAGTTGAACTTAAAAGTTTTTATTGTGAAATCACAAAAGAGGAACAACAAAATCCAAGACACAGACACATGACAAAACAATGATGCAACAACAAGCAGAGGAAACACAGGACTTAAATACACAAGAGGGTAATGAGGGAAGCAGAAACCGGTGAGGAGCACAGCTGAACATAATTACACTGACGAGAAAAGGGGAAGCAAAACTTAACACAAGCACGCATGACAAAGGACTGTCAAAATAAAACAGGAAGTAAGAGAAGAAAACAAAGATGCAGACTAGACACTGAACACTGGGAACACCAGGAACTAGAGATCAAAACATAAAAGAAACCCAGAACAGACAAAATAAAGGAAAAACAAAACACACTGGGTCAAAAGGACCACGAACCATGACACGCCCTCTGCAGCTATAACAGCTTCAGCTCTTCAGGGAAGTCTTTCCACAGGTTTAGGAGTGTTTATGGGAATTTCTGACCATTCTTCCAGAAGCACATCTGTGAGGTCAGACACTGATGTTGGAGAGAAGGCCTGGCTCACAGTCTCCGCTCTAATCCATCCCAAAGGTGTTCTATCAGGCTGAGGTCAGGACTCTGTGCAGGCCAGTCAAGTTCTTCCACACCAACCATGTTCATCCATGTCTTTATGGAGCTGCTTTGTGCACTGGTGTGCAGTCATGTTGGAACAGGAAGGGGCCATCCCCAAACTGTTCCTACAGAGTTGGGAGCATCAGATTGTCCCAGGGGCGGATCTAGAAAAATATTTATGGGGTGGCGAAAGGGGGGCAGGAATTTTTGAGGGGTGGCAACATATGGCAGACGTATATATTCTGAATTATTCAGTTATCACAGTTTGATGATAAATAGTATGTACACACTGAAAAAGGGCACAGACTCCCATTTACAAACTCATACAGACAAACTTAATCTCATGCAATCAATGTCTTGCATTTGAGGTTTCATGTGAAACAGTTCATATTAGGGATAAGTGACCATATAATGTGATCTCACTTAATAGGAGATAGAAGCATGGTAACACTACTGTAGGTGGGGCATTATCAAAGGAAAGGCATTAAGGTAAGACACAGGTGATGAGTGGCAGATGTGTGAGAGGGAAAGCAAACAGTTTATCCAAAGAAAAACTTACCCATGAAGCTCTATGGACAGAGATGTACTAAGGTGAGCATTAATACACTGTCTCTGTACTGAAATAAATGGGTCATGGCACTCAAATAACGTACTGCACATCGCTTTTATTGTTTACTCACAACACATATTCTCAGGATTTGTCCCTCAGTAGCTTGAACAGATTTATACTATACATACAAAAGAGACATTAAAAAACAACAACAATAAGAACAACACTATAACAGCTGAATGAGGTGATTTCCATGTTGCTCAGCAAAACGCTTCACAAGTTCACTTAGGCCTAATGCTATTGTGCGTTTTGAGTCAATCCTGAATACAGCCACACTTGATAGTCTCTTTTCTGTCATATTAGACTGCAAATAAGTCTTTATGAGCCTGAGATGAAAAACTTCGTTCACAGGATGCACTGCTCACAGGTGAAGCAACTGCTATTTTAACCAACCTGAACAACTCAAAAAATATCCTGGTATGGGTCCAAAAACTGAGTGAACCGGCGTCTCTTTAAGTGCTTCAATAAGTTCAACAGCATTAGTATAGTCAACAGTTTTAGACAAGAGCATGTCTGATAAAAATTTAGAGTCACTCAGAACCTTTATGAACAGAACAAGAGATCCAGCAAAATTAAAATAAATCTGAGCCAATATCCCTCTTGCTTCAACAGCTCTTTGTGGATGGTTCTCAGATGCGATCTCTTTAAGCACATGTACTATTGCAGGCAACCTATCCATAATGTTGTGACATGCTATGTGCATACAGGCCCAACATGTATCACTTAGCTGTTGGAGTTCCCTTGGTACACCAACAAACATCTCCCACTGCACTTGCAGCCATTTGTTATGTACATTAGACCCCGATGCTATCCAGGGATGAGATTTGTACCAGTCACTGTGGAAGCTTCTCCTGGCTCCTTCCTGGGGGTCTTAGGGAAACTCTCTGGCATTGGCTGCACTGGCACCATGCACCTGGACTTGGATATGTCTAGAAGAATGAGAGGAGGAAAGATTCACACTGCATTACATCTAAACTAATTATACCATATAACAACTAGTAAAAACCTAATCAATTTGGAACTATCATTGATTAGTTATAACCATCAGACTGTGTTAACACAAACTAACATTTTAGCCTGGGAGAGTATTTTTTAGGTTCATTTGTTTAATTCTGGAATTTAACCTGAGCAATAAATGTAAAAAACTCTGTCCCACCTCATCACACTTTCACACTTAAAAGTTTCCCCAATTATTCATATTTAAGCAAACATGAATATTCATTTGAAGAAGTCTAAGCAATGTCTCTTAAATACACCTTATAGCAAAATGTGAGTTTTTGTCATTTGTTGTTCTTATTAATATGTAACTTAATATACTAAGCAACAACAGAACTAACGTCAGACCTAGCTAACATTAGATGTATAGTTAGATGTATATAGCGAAATAATGCTCTTCAACCTGATTTTTATCATCTCATAATCAGCATCGCAACTATACTACCACTGTGCTTTCATTATAATTTAATTTCTTGATAGATAATCAGTTTTTACCTCTTTCATCCTGTCTCCTTTCCTCCCGAGTCCAGGCTCCCTGGCTTCGGGCCACTCAGTTTTCCAAAAAAGTCAGTCTCTTGCCGCTCTGACGCAATCTCGTGCTGCGTTCATTGCAGTAGGACATTGGAGATTCACGCTCGTAAATGTCAAATTGGCCGTAACTTTTAATTTGTTGCTGCTAACTGGGGTGGCAGGTGGGGTGGCAGGGCTTTCTTTTAGGGTGGCATTTGCCACCCTATGCCACCCCGGTAGATCCGCCCCTGGATTGTCCCAAATGTCTTGGTATGCTGAAGCATTAAGAGTTCCTTTCACTGGAACTAAGGGGCTGAGCCCAACTCCTGAAAAACACCCCCACACCATAACCCCCCCTCCACCAAACTTTACACTTGGCTCAGTACAGTCATACAGGTACCGTTCCCCTGGCAACCACCAAACCCAGACTCCTCCCTCAGATTGGCAGATGGAGAAGTGTGATTCATCCCTCCAGAGAACACGTCTCCACTGCTCGAGAGTCCAGTGGCGGCGTGCTTTACACCACTGCATCAACACTTTGCATTGAGCTTGGTGATGTAAGGCTTGGATGCAGCTGCCATGGAAACCCATCCATGAAGCTCTCACTGTTCTTGAGCTGATCTGAAGGTCACATGAAGGTTGGAGGTCTGTAGTGATTGACTCTGCAGAAAGTTGGTGACCTCTGTGCACTATGACCCTCAGCATCCTCTGACCCCACTCTGTGATTTTACGTGGCCTACCACTTCATGGCTGAGCTGCTGTCGTTCCCAATCGCTTCCACTTTGTTATAATCCCACTAACAGCTGACTGTGGAATATTTAGCAGTGACTGGACTTGTTGCACAGGTATCATCCTATCATGGTACCACGCTGGAGTTCACTGAGCTCCTGAGAGCGACCCATTCTTTCACTGATGTTGGTAGAAGCAGTCTGCATGCCTAGGTGCTGGTTTATACACCTGTGGAAGTGACTGGAACACCTGGATTCAGTGATGTGGATGGTGAGTGGATACTGTTGGCAGTATAATTTTTTCAATTCAAGTCAGTTTTATTTATATAGCGCCAAATCACAACAAACAGTCGCCTCAAGGCACTTTGTATTGTGGGTAAAGACCCTACAATAATACAGAGAAAAGTATAGTGTACCTCCCTCTGAAAGCAGACACTGATTCCTCAGTAAACTCCTATAAATGTTGTTTAACTGACTTTCACAGAATTTCCTCCCAGCAGTGAGAATAAAAGTGAAATCTTGGTTTTTAATCCTGCTCACTGTCAGGCAGCTTCATCTATAAATATTACTTCATCTCTCGATCTCTGGCAGCATGTTGTAAAACTCCTGTAAATTTCTTATTTAATAACATGAGAAGGTTATCCATGTTATCCCATCCAGACTGGATTACTGCAGTTCCTTATACATCAGACTGGAGAAGGCAGTACTATCAGACTGCAGCTGGTCCAAAATGCTGCTGCTGGACTCCTGACTTGGAAATAGAAACAGGAACATATTTCACCTGTCCTGGCATCGTTGCTCTGCCTACCTGTGCAGGTTAGGACTCATTTTAAATCTTTGTTAATCCTCATTAGAGCTTGCATGGTGACTGCTGAGGTCAGCTGACCAGCAGCTGTTTGTAGCTCCAAGCACCAAACTAACTTTAGTGGTCCCTCACTGCTGCAGCTCTGAAACTCACTCACAGTCTGCAGGTATCAAAAACAAACACACCTCTCCTCATTAGCCTTTCAGGTTGGGTCTCATTTACAGCTGAGTCTCTGTGAACAGGAAAAGTTGGTTTTAATTATGTCCCTTTTTGTGGCTAATTCTTCCTTCCAAATTTTTTCTGGTTGATTTTTATTTTGATCTGTGATTTTTTTTTAATTCAATTTAATTCAATTCAATTCAATTCAATTCAGTTTTATTTATATAGCGCCAAATCACAACAAACAGTTGCTTCAAGGCGCTTCGTATTGTGGGTAAAGATCCTACAATAATACAGAGAAAAGCCAACAGTCAAAAACGACCCCCTATGAGCAGCACTTGGTGACAGTGGGAAGGAAAAACTCTATTTAACAGGAAGAAACCTCCAGCAGAACCAGGCTCAGGGAGGGGGGGTCATCTGCTGAGAGGGGGGGGGCTGAGGGGAGAGAAAGACATGCTGTGGAAGAGAACCAGATATTAATATCAATTAATGATTAAATGCAGAGTGGAGTATAAACAAAGTAAATAAGGTGAATGAAAAGAAACAGTGCATTATGGGAACCCCCCAGCAGCCTAGGCCTATAGCAGCATAACTAAGGGAGAGATCAGGGTCACCTGATCCAGCCCTAACTATAAGCTTGATCATAAAGGAAAGTTTTAAGCCTAATCTTAAAAATAGAGAGGGTGTCTGTCTCCTGAATCCAAGCTGGGAGCTGGTTCCACAGAAGAGGGGCCTGAAAGCTGAAGGCTCTGCCTCCCATTCTACTCTTAAGTATCCTAGGAACCACAAGTAAGCCAGCAGTCTGAGAGCGAAGTGCTCTGTTGGGGTGATATGGTACTATGAGGTCTTTGAGATAAGATGGGGCCTGATTATTCAAGACCTTGTAGGTGAGGAGAAGGATTTTAAATTCTATTCTGGATTTAACAGGGAGCCAATGAAGAGAAGCCAATATGGGAGAAATCTGCTCTCTCTTTCTAGTCCCTGTCAGTACTCTAGCTGCAGCATTTTGGATCAGCTGAAGGCTTTTCAGGGAGTTTTTAGGACAGCCTGATAATAATGAATTACAATAGTCCAGCCTAGAAGTAATAAATGCATGAATTAGCTTTTCAGCATCACTCTGAGAAAGGATGTTTCTAATTTCAGAAATATTGCACAAATGCAAAAAAGCGGTCCTACATATTTGTTTAATATGTGCATTGAAGGACATATCCTGGTCAAAAATGACTCCAAGATTTCTCACAGTGTTACTGGAGGCCAAAGTAATGCCATCCAGAGTAAGTATCTGGTTAGACACCATGTTTCTAAGATTTGTGGGGCCGAGAACAAGAATTTCAGTTTTATCTGAATTTAAAAGCAGGAAATTAGAGGTCATCCAGGCCTTAATGTCTTTAAGACATTCCTGCAGTTTAACTAATTGATGTGTGTCATCTGGCTTCATTGATAGATAAAGCTGAGTATCATCTCATAACAATGAAATTTTAATTTAATTGCTTGTTGTTCAGTAATTGGGTCAAAGAGCTCCTTTGTTCTAGTGTGTGTTCCAACCACAGGACCTCCTCCTGTTGGAGCTCTTTGAGATCTTTTAGGAAGGAGCTTCTTCTGTGCAGGTACTTCTGAGTGGACCTGGAAAACTGCTGAGTCACTACAAACAGCAGCAGCTGGAAAAGCGTCGGTTCCTCCCAAAGATGCTTCACAAATACAACACCACAATTCAAAGTCCCAGCCTGACTCTGGAGGAGGTTCAGCCTTCTGATTGGATATTAATTTCACCATTTGCTAAATTTGATGTTTCCGTTAACTTATTAAAATTAAACCATCAATTTTCTAGATCCTGGGGTTTAACTTTAGAGAAACATTTGTTATAATTGTGGTGCTAATAGGAAGGTCACAAGGTCACTCTGTTAGGATTCATCCTCTGGGATCCACAAACATCCACAGGAAGCTGATGGAAATGTGTCCAACCAAATCAGCGTCCTAATGAGCCGCTGCTAGAAGCCCAAAATCCTGAGCTGACATCAGTCCAAGATTTGTCTTTCAAATGTAATAAAGTGAAAGTGTCTGCTTAAATGTGCTGAAAGGTGTTAAACAACAAGTGCTGCTGGAAGAGTTTCATTAAGAGAACATTAACACTGTGAATGAGGGATGGACTTTTCTTCACTTTGACACTTTGATCTGTTTTTCTTTGAATAAATGTTTTTGTGGGACTGAGGATACATTTGTTTAGATTTGGAGCTTTGATGTCATCTGTTCCTCTTGTTTGTGTCTGAAAACATGATGAAAAATCTGTGAGAAACAGAAATCAATAGAATTGAATTTCTGACAGCAGTGAATAAAAAATGTCCCTGAGCTCAGTCTGTCTGTGACTCTGAGATGGAGGTGAAATGTGTGAACCTGGGCTGTGGTTTGCTGCTCTCTTCCTGTCACAAACACTGTTTGACATCTGTTCATCTTTTTGTTCAGGCTGCACGGATCATTTCTCACTGTGGGGAGCATCCACCCAACAGGAGCAGTAGTAGGTGGCTGAATGATCGAGTTTAACTTGATCTATTTTCAAATGTACATAACTGTTCTCTCCCTTCAGAGCTGAGAAATCCTTTTTCTGAGGATGGCTGTAACCTGAATAAACTTGTCCACTATTCTTATTAATATTAAGAATCACTCTGAAAGTTTCTTTTTCTTTCTTCTGGTACCAGTACACATAGGGTATACTGCTCCAACACTGTTCAGTCCCTCCACAGCTGAAGGAGACTTTGTCTCCAACTCTCCTGGTCAATGTTAAATCGTCCTGAATCAGCTGTTCTGCTGCCATGGTAAGCAGTGCTGCAGAGACACAGACAGATAGATGAAGGTCAGTGTGACAGTGTTTGTTCCAGGTTGAGTTTGTTGGCTCCTGATTGGCTGCAAACACTCACCTGAACACAGACAGCACAGAGCAGCAGCTGGGAGGAAAAGCATTGTGTGCAGTGGTGTTTCCTCTGGTGAACCTGGGGAGAAGTGGCGCTCTGATGCAGCCGAGGCCAAACGAGGACGAGCTGCCAGATCAGACGAGGGCCACGTGCTTTCTAACGGCTCCTCAAAGCTCCCGTCGGCCCCTGCTGTGGGCGGCCCACAGATAAGACCGCTGCTGCTGATTGACAGCTCAGCTGAAGCTGCTGTGTGCTTTCATGGTCTTCATTTGAATCTGACAGCAGATCCAAAAATCTGGGTCACATGATGCAGAAAGACTAAAAACATTGATGTTCCCACAAACACATTCAGCTTGGAGCTGAATTTAGTAACACAGACTGTTACTGCTGAATCATCAGCTCATCCAGCAGACAATAGATTTCATTGTTCACACATTTGTTGCTCTTGTGTTATTGTTTCATACTTTATGTGTAGTGTGGCAGCTTTGAAATGCTTTAAGTGGAACAGCTTTTATTAAAAAATACATTTGATTTCACATTATTGTTTGAGCTGATTTAACACTTTTATCTTTCTAATATTAGTTCTTAAAAATGGATCTCAGCTGAAAAGCCTCCAACATTTAGAGCTCACAGCACCGACTAAAAATAATCAAACTGTCAAATAAAAATAAATATAGTGTTCCACAATTTTAACTTTAATTTTTAAAATAAAAATATTCATGAATTGATCTAAAATTTGTCCTGTATCTTTGTTAACAATATGTTTAATAATATGTCAAACTAAACATTTTAATATACAGCACCAACTACAAGTAATAAAAATATAAAATATGCAGATTTTTTTTCCTTTTCATTTTGTATTTTATATTATTTATTTTATTTAACCATTTATATTAATTAATATTTTCAATGACATATTTAATAATAAATAAAATAGAAATTCATTAAGTTAAAAATATAAATATAAATTAATATTTATATTAAACTACTAATATTATTATGTATTTTATATTTATATTTTTCTCATATAATTATCAAATTTATTTAATAACTTATTTTTAACTTTTTACTTTTTTTTGTCTCTAATGTGTTCAACAGTCATAACCTACATTTAGTGTTCATTTTAGTTTGGATATATAAAGTGCAAAATTATTTTTAATGTTTCTAAATATTTATAAATTCTGATTAATTTTGGTTCCTAGTATTAATGATCATGAACAGTTTTTGCATCAAATTTGTCCTGATGTGTGATTATTATTTAATATTATAACAATGGTGTTCACCAACCTCACTGAAAACAATTCAGTTCATTTTTATGTCGCACATTTAAGGAGAGCAGATGATGATGAAATATGAGACAAGATCAAATAAGTGAGTTTGTTTCTTTGTTTCTTCAGGTTTCTCCTCCATGATGTCATCTTTGCTCTTCATCTTGTATTTGGCTTCAAACTCTGTCAGAAATGGGAGCTGAGCAGACTGCAGGGGCTTCATCGTCTCTCCTTTGATTCCATCAAAGTTCATTTGTCAGCTCTGAGTTGAGGATTTGAGCTGTTTCTCTCACAGGTGAAGAACACAGATCCTTCCTGGAATCCTTCTTTAAGCAGAGTTCATGCTTGTAACTGTCATTGTGTTATTAAAGTGCAAAGCCACAGCTAACGGTGTGGAGGCTGCAGAGCAGAAACCCACACAGCCCGTCTGCTGCAGCACAGGAAGTTTGATCTTCTAATAACCGCTGACAACAGATTCATATCTGCAGCTCAAACCATTTTTCCACAACATATTTTGTAATGCAGCTTTAAAATGTCATTTATATTTCAGTCTGAATTCAATGTGATCAAGTTTGACTGTCAAACAGTAATTAATGAGCCGTGTGGCACACCCACAGTTATGATAACTATTTATTAATATTTGTGATTGTAATTTACTACAAGCAGAATTTCAATCAATGACTTGTTTGTTAAGAAGGGTGGACTCAAGATAGCTTTGAAAATGAGGAAGACTATACATGAAGTACAAAAACAATTACACAACACCATAAAAATCTAATATAATCTATGTGTGACTGAAGTTACTGTTTAGTACAAGTAAATTTAATGTGAAAACACTCGACACTACAGACTCAGTAACACAAACATGTGGATATGAGCTGAGAGTAAGACAAAGATCTCAGATGTGTGAATGGTGATCAAAGTGATGAATGAGATGAATGGATGAGATTTGATGGTGAGAAAAGGCGAGCAGAAAACAGTCAGTCAGCATGTGTGCAGTTGGTGGACGCTCCCTTGTTTCTGAGGATCATCAGCAGAGAGAGTCCACAGCAGTACACCAGACTCTTCACTATCAGCACTGTGGACAGCAGGCAGAGCAGTTTCACCTCGTGTATAGTAGGAACGTACAGCAGGGCTGGAAGAGCTCTAACCTCTGAAACAGAAAAGGAGTCAAATGTTTGGAGCTGTGAAATGTCCTCTGCTTTGAAAATGTCTACAGATTATGATGCAGTGAATCGCTGCTGACCACCGAGCCTTCATTACCTTGTTGTGTTTGGGCCTTCACTGTGCCCCCCTCGTGCTTCACATAGCAGCTGTACATGTATGTGTCGAAAGGATCCTGGTCAACCACCCTGATGGAGGCGCTGCGTCCCGACTCTCTGAGCTCCAGCTGCTCTCCCTCAGCAGGGGGCAGCTCCTCCAGCCTGCCGTTCTTCTTCTGTCTTTTCCAGGAGAACTGGACCAGAGGAGGAAACATGGCTGAGGCCACACACAGCAGGGAGCTGCTCCCCTCCAGGTGGGCTCTGGATGCTGCTGGGTACACGCTCACCACGGGCTTCACTACCTGCTCATCTGAAGTTTGACAGCAGCAACAAGCAGCACAGACACACATTCACACAGTCAGCAGCAGCTTCCAGCACTGCACTGCATTCAGTCTGATCCTGGAAACTACATGGACTCTGATCACTAAACTACTCATCAATACAGCACAAAGTTCACTACATACACTGGATTCAGCTTCAGATCAAACACAGTCAGAACCTCATGTCAGCACGGCTCACATGAGCAACACACAACATGCTTTTAGAAACTCAAATATAATATATTTCAAGTTTATTTCTCCTGTTTACATTTTTTTTTTCAGTTTTGTATTCTTGTTATTGAAAGTTCAAATGATTTCAGTACAATAAAAAATATCTACATTTACCTTCATAACTAAAAATATATTTTCCATGTTAGTCCTTCTTTATATGTTTTAACAAATTCTTCTCCCAAAAAATTAATGTCATTTCATGAAGTACTTTATTACACTTGAAACAAAATCATAGTTCAGCATTTGTTAAAATACAATTCAACATAATTTAAACACTGAAATTCACGTCCACAGATTGTTAAAAACACTTCACACTGTTTTAATAACAAGTACAATATTAATTTATACAGTGTTTTATTTTGTCATCAAAGGCTCCCCGAACTGAATAGACTGAAGGAAATTGATGGATTTTTCTTTTCTTTTCAAAAAAATGTAATTTCAGAAATTTTTTTTTTTTTTTCATTTTTTGGCCACAGCAGCTTTTTGTGACAGTGGAGAGAGACAGGGGAAGACACGCAGGCCGCCCACACTGCAACGCGACGTGTGTATGTGGTCGCCGGCTTTTACCACTAAGCCATCCAGGCGCCCCAGAAATTTTTAACATTATATCTATTTTTATTTACAGAGTTTATCATTGAAGGGAAAATATTTCTGCCTTTCAAACAAAATGACAAAGATTACTGATATTTTTCATCTTTGTATTTCATATATATCATAAATCTCTAATCTTAAAATAATTACACTATCATATATATTTGCATGTAAATATTATTGAACACATATTCACTGAAACTGATAACAA
The DNA here is from genome assembly GCA_013435755.1 of Amphilophus citrinellus. Classification (NCBI taxonomy): domain Eukaryota; kingdom Metazoa; phylum Chordata; class Actinopteri; order Cichliformes; family Cichlidae; genus Amphilophus; species Amphilophus citrinellus. Next base: position 78,436 of record CM024208.1, read on the forward strand.
ATAGACATCATTATAGAAACATAACAAATAATGTGTTTGAGCCTAATTTATCCATCAAAATTTAAAGAAATCATGTGTCCATAAGTATTTTAATTTTTTAAGTTTGGTCTGTTTCATGTTTTAACTCATGATAGCTCACAAAGATTTATGACCTACTTAAATCTCTAAAGCACATTTGCATATTTTACACTCTGCTAAACTTTCTGGACTATTTTCAAAAACTAAAAATTGTGCAGAAATAATGAGATGATCAAATCCTAAATTACTGCAGTGTTGCCAAAACTAAACTTTTATTACTCTTAAAACCTGTCCTTAATAACAGTGGCTACAGATGAACTATTAACAAATTCTGAAAAATATGACATAAATCCAGGATCAACTTTTTACTTTAAACACAGTTTCTGCATTTTCAGCTTCTACAATAAACAACAGAAGGAAAATTTAATATTTCTTACCTGTTACGTACAGTTTAGTTCCAGAGCCAAAGATGTCATTCACAGTGAAACAGACTAATACAAAAACCTGCTGAATGTGTCAGCTGAGGTCAATTTCAGCTGTGGTTTCTCTGATAATCACATCAACATGACCGTCTCTGCTTCTCTTTTCTTCAGCCTCACTAGCAGCACATGGATTGATCTGGATTAATAGACTGACACTAAACATCTCACAGACATTCTCTGCCCCGAGAGAAGAAACTTCATTAAATGACTTTGTTAATTTCATCTTGAAATTCTCGTTCCATCCAAATATCCATCTATCATCCATCTGCCAGTCTATCACAGAGAGAAACAACATTTACACCTATAGATGTTATAAATGCAATTTAAAATCACCAATTAAAATGATCCTAATCCATGCATGTGTTTGGATTGTGGGACGAAGTGGGAGAACATCAGAATCACAAATACTTCATTGATCCACAGGAAATTTGTTTCATTGCACTGACAGATCAAATATTAAATCATACAAATTTTATTATAAAAATGTCAGATTTTATCCTAAATTTTATGGCATCGTCTCAGTTTGAAATTTCTGTGTGAATTCAGATATTAATATATTTCCAAAAAGACTTTATTACCCAACAAAGTACAGTACCAGTCAGAGCTTTGGACACATATTCATTTTAATGGGTAAGTTTAAACATTTGACTGTTGCTGAATGTTGGACCATAAAAAAAACAAAACAAAAATAAAAATCATTTCTTATTCAACATATTAAAAATTTATTTTTCCCAATTTTGATGGTGCAGAATTACTGAGATGATCAAATCCTAAATATCTGTAACATCACTAATATTTGCAGAAATAAAGAATAACTTTAGTTGTTCAGTGAGATTTAAACATGTTTTCAGACATTATTGAGCTTTTCTTATGGAACAGTGGCTGCAGATGAATTCTCTACTAATTATGAACAAACTAACATGTAAAGCCTGAAGCAGCACAAACTGACTTTAAACACATTTTCAACTTCTACAATAAAACAACTGAAGGAAAATAAATGTTTGTTCTTACCTGTTACACTCAGTTTGGTTCCAGAGCCAAAGATGAGGTACCATTTTCCTCCTCCCACAGTGAGACAGACTGATACAAAAACCTGTCTGCTGCTGAATGTGTCAGCTGAGGTGAATGAGTCCAAATGATGAAGCAGGATCATATTTCAGCTCCATGATGAGTTTCTCTAATGTTCATATCAACATGACTGTCTCTGCTTCTCTTTTCTTTTAGCCACACTAGCAGCATGGCTCTGATGTTAATGTCAGTCTGTTGGTCAGTCCACTACTTTAGTCCACATGGATTGGATCTGGACTAAAGGATGATGGACTGACTCCAGTTTTCTCCAATGCATCATCTGAGTGTGAGTGTGAGCCTGATAGAAAGAAGAAAATGCTTCAAGGCAGAGAATAAAGTGCTGTTTGAATGTGTGTGAATCTCTGAATGTGCCTTGTAGGAAAAACTGCTTTGAGTGCTCAGAGTAGAAAATCCCTCTATAAGTACCAGTCCATTGATCCATCAGTGATGCTCCCACACCTTTCTGATGTGGTTTTGTTGCAGCCTTCAAACCACAGCTGCTGTATTTAGAAGTGAACCATGTTGGTCTGCACAGGCTCTTCTATTCTGAACACTGACAGGATTTCCTTTGCTGTTTCTGCTGCTCTGCCCATTTTCCTCTGTTTGCTGCAGCTTGATGGAGCTTCTGTAAAAACAGACCCAGAGTTATTTTTAGTGGAGCAAAGAGATGCTTCAGGGATGCTTCTGAAATGTGCTGTGGCAGGTCTGCTGGAATCATCAGTGTTGTATTGAGTGTCCTCGATCAGCTCCGGCAGCCTAGTTGGAGCACAAAGCGCCCATGCCTGCTGTTAAAAATAGTGCTTTGGAACAACCAAGTCCAACAGAGTCCAACAAAAACTGTGTGAAAGAGCTGGAAGAGAGCAGTTCATGAGAGAAAATCCAACATGTCAGAATTAAAGCTGCTCTCAGTAAAAATGGAGTCAAATTCTTCCAAACTGATGAGCTGGACTGATTATCAGTTACTGCAGGTGCTCCAGCTGAGGAGGAGCGGGAACCACCAGAACTGCCAAACCCCACTGACACACATCACACACACCACAAATACCACACTCACAGACACAGAAGTATAGAAAACAGAGGAAGGAAGGAAAATAAATAAAAATGAATGTGGTCATAAGTTTAAAAAGCATGTGTTAGAGAGGAGTCCGAAAAACCTGATCCAGATCCAGCAGTTGGGACAAAATTCCAGAAACCCACTGTGAGAAGCTTGTGGAAGGCTACAAACTGCTTTTAGTAAGCAAATTTTATTTGTTAAGTACTTTCACAGACAGTTGTCACAAAGCGCTGCACATGGTAAATAAAAAAAAAAAAAAACAAAGACAGTAATTAAACACCATAATAGCTAAAAAAAAACAATAAAAACAATCTTCAATAAAAATTCTCAGCAGAAGGTGTAGGATACATTTTAGGGGTCTCCATGTTCCTTTTTGACTGCAAATTAAAACCCAATTAAAACCATAGTTACCAACAAATCACAGGGTTGAGCAGCTTCTGATGCAGGCTGTTTATTAGACATCTTAGTAGCACACAAATAGTTAAAAGGACACAGACAGTAGCATATGAAGACTGAGTTACACACACACAGAGAAACAGAAAGGAAGAAAGAACCTGTTGATCATGCCCCGGCTTCCTCATCACTCCCTCCGACCGAGGAGAGCCCGTGCAGGGATTAAGTATGAGTCCAAATAAAATCAAACTGTCCAGATGATCCATGGCGATGAGCAAGCTCTGTTGCAAAAAAGTTACTAGTACTTAGAAATATACAAACACAAAAAAACAAAGGACAAAAAGCAAAAAGGTAAAAGCAAGAAGCCCTCCCGGGAGGTTGTGCCTTAGTAGTTGCTGGAAAAACGGACAACACAGACAAAGACAGTCGCTACATCTTCTCTTCTCTCTTCTCCTCTTCTAACCGTGGTATTTATACTCTTTCCCTTTCTTTGTCTACGATTTGTGCTGAGTCTGCACTTTACAAACATTCATTAGAAACTGCCATTAATTCTACTGTCAAAGGCACAAACATCCCGGAGCATTTTCAATACATCAACAAGACAGTAATAAAAATTCATCACAATAATTGTCAGAAACAACCTCCTTGAGGCCATCCTATGGTACTCTTGGAGAAGGATTTAACATTGCTCACACTTACACTGACCAGATATGAGGGAGAAAGTGAGGCCCATTTTGCCCCCAGACTTGTTGCATGGACAGATTTACACTTTCTTGATTTGCATTTCCAAAGTCTTTGGCTGTGCTACATAAGCAAGTTAGCCTACGGCTAGGTCCACTGGACAGATTTATCCCTATAACCAGTATAAATCAAAAAATGGGCAAACAGGATGACTGGTGTCCTGTACACAAACCCAAAAAAGGCAGCTTTATGAGCTGAGACCCCTAAGCATGAATTTAATGAGCAACAGGTTCATCACGGGGCTAGAGCAGAAGATGAGTATGCTTTGAGGATGATCTGAGAGGGCCTGCTTGGCCACAGCAGACTGTTAGGGAGGGGTAGCAGAACTTCTGGGGCCCTGAACACAAATAAGAGCAACTCAAACAGGCCTCAAATCTTCCTGCTACTTTTAGACACACAATATGCATTTATTACAGTGTAGAAAGCAGTTCAGTCTCAAATAAACAGAAGTAGGAATAATAACTTTAAATATCAACATTGGGTGATAAAAATATTTCCCAACAAAGGCCTTTTTAAAATAAAAGTTTTAGAGTCAACTAAGCGTACATGTAGAGGTAGACTGTTCCACAGGCTTAGTGCCACTTACTGAAAGGCTCTGTCCCCCCCAGTCTTGAGTGCGGAACAACTAACAAATTCTGATCCTTGGAACAGAGACAGCGAGAAACAGTATATTTTATAAGAAACTGGGAAATATAATCTGGAGCCTGGCCGTTAAAGGCTCTTTATGTGAATATGAGAATTTTAAAACGAATCCTAACATCCTAACATTCCTTACATTGGAAGCAAATGTAAGGAATGTAAAATAAAGTAATGTGAGCTTGTTTGCTAGAATGTGTTAATAATCTGGCTGCAGCATTTTGTATTGCTTGGAGACGTGAAAGATAAGATAATCCTTTATTTGTCCCGCAATGTGGGAAATTTACAGTGTTGCAACAGCAAAGGAACAGCAGAAGACACAAATAATTAATAATTATAAAATGTGATACAATACTAGAATACCACAAAAATGTCTACACTCTATACACATTTATATACATTAGTAAAAGTGAGTAATTATTGCACTTGTTTAGTTTGGGTGAATGAGTAATAAGGTAAACAGTCTGCTGTGGGTCAGTGCTGGTTGTAGCCTCTGACAGCAGCAGGAAGGACCTACAATGGTGCTCTCTTACACACTTTGGGTACAGCAGTCGCTCACTGAAGGAGCTGCTGGTGCTGCCACAGGCCCATGCACGGGGTGGGAGTCGTTCCTCAGTATGGATGCCAGTTTGGCCTGCATCCTCCTCTCTCCCACCACCTGCACAGGGTCTAAGTGACAGCCCAAGACAGAGCCAGCCCTCCTAACAATCCTAGGGCCCTTATACGGGCGAAAATGAACCCCAGGAATGTTAAAGGGTTAATGAGTTTGTCCAGGCTCTTCCTGTCTGCTGTTGAGATGCTGGTACCCCAGCAGACCACTCCATAAAAAATGGCTGATGCCACCACTGAGTCATAGAAAGTCCTCAGGAGTTCCCCCTGTACTCCAAATGACCTCAGTTTCCTGAGTAGGTGAAGTCTGCCCTGTCCTTTCTTGTACAGAGCCACAGTATTGTCAGTCCAGTCCAGTTTGTTGTTCATGTGAACACCCAGGTATTTGTAAGAGTCCACTCTTAAAACAATTAAATGTGGATTATTAAACATTAGGTCTCTCTCTTCCAAGTCCCTATTAGTAAATGATTTAATAATTGATCAACATATTGATTTATTCTGCCTTACAGAAACCTGGTTACAGCAGGATGAATATGTTAGTTTAAATGAATCAACACCCCCGAGTCACAGTAACTGTCAGAATGCTCGAAGCACAGGTCGAGGAGGAGGAGTAGCTGCAATCTTCAATTCCAGCTTATTAATTAATCAAAGACCCAGACAAAGTTTTCGTTCTTTTGAAAGCCTGACTCTTAGTCTTGTCCACCCTAATTGGGAAAATCAAAAACCTGTTTTATTTGTTATTATCTATCGTCCACCTGGTCCCTACTCAGAGTTTCTGTCTGATTTCTCAGACTTTTTATATGATTTAGTGCTCAGTTCAGATAAAATCATTATAGTGGGTGATTTTAACATCCATGTAGATGCTGAGAATGACAGCCTCAACACTGCATTTAATCTATTGTTAGATTCAATTGGCTTCTCTCAAAATGTAAAGGAGCCCACCCACCACTTTAATCATACTCTGGATCTTGTCCTGACATATGGCATAGAAACTGAGACTTAACAGTATTCCCTGAAAGCCCCCTCCTGTCTGATCATTTCTTAGTAACATTTACATTTACTTTAATGGATTACACAGCAGTGGGGAATAAGTTTTATTACAGTAGAAGTCTTTGTGAAAGTGCTGTAACTAAGTTTAAGGATCTAATTCCTTCATTGTTATGCTCTTCAGTGCCAACACAGTGCAGAGCAGCTACCTAAACTCTGCTCCCAGTGAGGTCGATTATCTCGTCGATAGTTTTACATCCTCACTGCCTACGACTTTGGATACTGTGGCTCCTCTGAAAAGGAAAGCTTCAAATCAGAAGTGCCTGACTCCGTGGTATAATTCACAAACGCACAGCTTAAAGCAGATAACCCAAAAGCTGGAGAGGGAATGGCGTCTCACTAAATTAGAAGATGCTCATTTAGCCTGGAAAAAGAGTTTGTTGCTCTATAAAAAAGCCCTCCGTAAAGCTAGGACATCTTACTACTCATCATTAATTGAAGAAAATAAGAACAACCCCAGGTTTGTTTTCAGCACTGTAGCCAGGCTGACAAAGAGTCAGAGCTCTGTAGAGCCGAGTATTCCTTTCACTTTAACTAGTAGTGACTTCATGGATTTCTTTACAAATAAAATTTTAGACATTAGAGAAAAAATTATTCATAACCATCTCAAAGATTGATCTTCATGTTCGGCTGCTTTCAGCACTGCTGGTATTTGTTTAGACTCTTTGGCTCCAGTTGATCTTTCAGAGTTAACTTCAATAGTTACTTCCTCCAAACCAGCAACATGTTTATTAGATCCCATTCCTACTAGACTGTTCAAAGAAGTCTTTCCAATTATTGATGCTTCTATCTTAAAAATGATCAATCTGTCTTTATTAGTTGGGTATGTACCACAGACCTTCAAGGTGGCTGTAATTAAACTGCTACTTAAAAAGCCATCACTGACCCAGCTGTCTTAGCTAATTATAGGCCAATCTCCAACCTTCCTTTTCTCTCAAAGATTCTTGAAAGAGTAGTTGTAAAACAGCTAACTGATCATCTGCAGAGGAACAGTTTATTTGAAGAGTTTCAGTCAGGTTTCAGAATTCATCACAGTACAGAAACAGCATTAGTGAAGGTTACAAATGATCTTCTTACAGCCTCTGACAGTGGACTCATCTCTGTGCTTGTCCTGTTGGATCTCAGTGCAGCTTTGATACTGTTGACCATAATATTTTATTACAGAGATTAGAGCATACTATAGGTATTAAAGGTACTGCACTGCAGTGGTTTGAATCATATTTATCTCATAGACTCCAATTTGTTCATGTAAATGGGGAGTCTTCTTCAGACACTAAGGTTAATTATGGAGTTCCACAGGGTTCTGTGCTAGGACCAATTTTATTTACATTATACATGCTTCCCTTAGGCAGTATTATTAGAAAGCACTGCATCAATTTTCATTGTTATGCAGATGATACTCAGCTTTACCTATCAATGAAGCCAGATGACACACATCAATTAATTAAACTGCAGGAATGTCTTAAAGACATTAAGGCCTGGATGACCTCTAATTTCCTGCTTCTAAATTCAGATCAAACTGAAGTTCTTGTTCTCGGCCCCACAAATCTTAGAAACATGGTGTCAAACCAGATACTTACTCTGGATGGCATTACTTTGACCTCCAGTAACACTGTGAGAAATCTTGGAGTCATTTTTGACCAGGATATGTCCTTCAATGCACATATTAAACAAATATGTAGGACTGATTTTTTGCATTTGCGCAATATTTCTAAAATTAGAAACATCCTTTCTCAGAGTGATGCTGAAAAGCTAATTCATGCATTTATTACTTCTAGGCTGGACTATTGTAATTCATTATTATCAGGCTGTCCTAAAAGCTCCCTGAAAAGCCTTCAGCTGATCCAAAATGCTGCAGCTAGAGTACTGACAGGGACTAGAAAGAGAGAGCAGATTTCTCCCATATTGGCTTCTCTTCATTGGCTCCCTGTTAAATCTAGAATAGAATTTAAAATCCTTCTCCTCACCTACAAGGTCTTGAATAATCAGGCACCATCTTATCTCAAAGACCTCATAGTACCATATCACCCCAACAGAGCACTTCGCTCTCAGACTGCTGGCTTACTTGTGGTTCCTAGGATACTTAAGAGTAGAATGGGAGGCAGAGCCTTCAGCTTTCAGGCCCCTCTTCTGTGGTACCAGCTCCCAGCTTGGATTCAGGAGAGAGACACCCTCTCTATTTTTAAGATTAGGCTTAAAACTTTCCTTTATGATCAAGCTTATAGTTAGGGCTGGATCAGGTGACCCTGAACCCTCCCTTAGTTATGCTGCTATAGGCCTAGTCTGCTGGGGGGTTCACATGATGCCTCAGCACTTTTCTCTCAGTAAATTGTGTCTCCTGTAGTTTGTGTTCATCTCTTTCCTCTCACCCCGCCCTAAGATGGCTGCCCCTCCCCGAGCCTGGATCTGTTGGAGGTTTCTTCCTGTTAAGGGGAGTTCTTCCCCCCCCCCACCGTCACCAGTTCTCCCTCTGATGGATCTTTAGCCTAGGCTGCTGGGGGGTTCACATAATTCACTGTTTCTTCTCATTCACCTTATTTACTTTGTTTATACTCCACTCTGCATTTAATCATTAATTGATATTAATCTCTGGCTCTCTTCCACAGCATGTCTTCTCTCTCCCCTCAGCCCAACCGGTCGCGGCAGATGACCCCCCCTCCCTGAGACTGGTTCTGATGGAGGTTTCTTCCTGTTAAAAGGGAGTTTTTCCTTTCCACTGTCGCCAAGTGCTGCTCATAGGGGGTCGTTTTGACTGTTGGGTTTTCTCTGTATTATTGTAGGGTCTTTACCCACAATACAAAGCGCCTTGAGGCGACTGTTTGTTGTGATTTGGCGCTATATAAATAAAATTGAATTGAATTGAATTGAATTGAATCTCTTAGTATGTGTTCCCTGGATGCTCACTGATGGAGGGGGATGTCTGCACCTGCAGAAGTCCACCTCCAGTTCTTTGGTCTTCCACACGTTAATCTGGAGGTGATTGTTCAGACACCAGTCCACAAAGTCTGAGATTAGTCCACTGTACTCGCTGTCTTCATCATGAGGCCAATGATTGCAGAGTCATCTGAGAACTTCTGGAGATGACATGACTGTGAGCTGTACCTGAAGTCAGCAGTGTACAGGGTGAAAAAGAATGGAGCCAGGACTGTTCCTTGAGGGGCTCCTGTGCTGCTGAGCACCGTATCAGACAAACAGTCCCGAGTCCTCACATCCTGTAATCGACTGGTTAGGTAGTCCAGGATCCAGTTTGACAGGTTACAACTGACTCCAACGTATTCCAGTTTGTCCCTCAGAAGACTCGGCCCAATGGTATTGAAAGCACTGGAGAAATCAAAAAAGGTGATTCTTACAGTGCTCCTCGGATTCTCCAGGTGATGCAGAGCTCTGTCCAGCAGATGGATAACAGCATTGTCTCCAGGCTCATAAGCAAACTGAAGTGGGTCCATTGATGAGTTCACCAGAGGGCGAAGGTGTTAAACCAACCTGCCTTCATCAGGTGTGAAGTCAGGGACACTGGTCTGTAGCTGTTTAGGTCCTTTGGATGTTGAGTTTTAGGCACAGGTACTGCAGAAGATGTTTTCCACAGCTGTGGAACTTTACCTAGCTTCAAGCTCAAGTTGAACATGTGTCAAACTACCTCGCTTAGCTGGTCTGCACAGGACTTGAGGAGCCAGCAGTGATACTATCTGGACCTGAAGCTTTCAAAGCTCAAAGAAGAACCAGATATTACACCAAGATTACAGATGTTGGACTTAGTAGACTTTCAATAGAGCAGACTCAGTGGAAGAACTCCCTTAAAGAACTATCTGACATTACCATTGCCAAAGCATACACAGATATTTCTCCCTCAAAAGCCACAGAAAGAGACGTGTGTGTTTTCAGATGAGTCTACTAAAGTCATAGCTGCAGTGGCTCATCTAACAGTGACAGATGCAGAAGGAAACTGTCAAGTAGGATTCATTACAGGCAAGGTGAAGCTTGCACCACATCCAGATCAGACCATACCAAGACTGAACCTTAGTGCTGCTGTGCTAGCAGTGGAGCTCGCAGGTTTGATTGCAGATGAATTTGACTGTCATGTACGCTGTGTGGCTGGAGCAGGTAGACCCCAAAAATGCAGAACTCACAGGCAAACTTAACTGAAAGGGTGTTTATTATGAAAAGACAAAATTACAAAGCTACACTGTGATGGACGGGTGCCAGAACTAAATATAAGAAAGCAAACCAGGAATGAAACACACAGCAGCGGGAATCATAGACAACAACGCGACAAGGAACAGAGACAGACTGAGCACTTAAATACTCACACTAATCAGGGAACAGGTGAGGGACAAAGCTGAAGGTAATAAACCAGACGAGACAAGGGGAAGCAAAACTAAACACAAAGCATCAAGAACACAGGACTATCAAAGTAAAACAGGAAACACACAGGACAGAGACGCAGGGGAGACAGGAACTAAAGGGACTAAACCAAAACTATAACAAACTGAGGACCTATACAAAAGAAAACTAATAAACATAATCAGAGATATAACTTAAACAGAACCAAGAGAACACAAAACACTGGGCCACCGGCCCAGGACCATGACATTGACCTTGAACTAGATTACACTACATTCTATAGAGACAGTAAAGTAGTCCTAGGTTATACCTACATTGAGACTAGGAGATTTTATGTCTATGTTAGTAACCATGTAACCAGAATCCGGAGATCTTCTCAGCCAAGTCAGTGGCATTATGTAGCTTGCAGTCAGAACTCCACAGATCATGTCACTCGTGCTGTCCCTGCATACCAGCTGCCTCTTAGTAACTGGTTTGCTTTCCCTGACTTTTTGCTCCATGTTCAAAGGCTCCCAAATGACTCTTACGATCTTGTGGACCCTAGCATGGACTCAGATGTTAGACTCTCAAAACCACAGCCCCATTCAGGCACCTTGGTTCTGATGGATTCAGTAAGTTTCCACCTGGAGGTCAGTAATACGTCCTCTTTCTAGACCACTGCATGACATCCACAACTTCAAATCATCGCTAAGCAAAAGCAGTATCTGCTGTGGTTGGCATTAGTGTGACATGGGACTTACTGTGAACGGGTCTAAACAAACTCAAAACATTGTGATTTAACCTGTTAACTGGCAAGGGCCCGCCACCGGGCCCTCTGTAGCGATTTCCGACTTTGAAGTCTCATAGCGTCACAGTAACGCTGCCGTTCGCCCTTACGATGCTTTTATATGACAGACTAGACCCTCAGAATTGGATTGACACCTCATTTGTCCAATCATGTTATGAAATGGGTTCTCCAGAGCCAATAATAACCAGACAGTGTCATGTGACTTTTCTGGACCTGGCCCCAAATCTTGTCCAATCGTTCTGATTGGTCGACTCTGACCCAAAATCCGAAACCACAGATGTATAGCCAATAAAATTCCTGACACGTGGGTATATGGCACTATGGGGTTTGTTTTCACATGACTCCATAACCTCCCTGCGTAATCAGTGCGTAGCCGGTGCGTCCTCCATGCTAAACTGAGCAGGAAGCAGGAGTCTTTGCGCTGACGTGTGTAAACAGTATTTACAATGTTTTTTCTCGCCAACGGATTATCAGAATGTATCAAAAACAGACTACATTTATTCAACGAAGTGACTAAATGACTCACGAGAGTGGATTTTTTTGTATTAGAGGATTTTATTGCTGATTCGACCGGTTTTATCGCTGCAAACGAACACCTGTTATTCAGAAGGCGATTAATAGTAAGTACGTTTTTTTTCTCAGCTCGTCCTCATATTATATGCCGTTATGTATGTAATGGTGAGCTTGGCATGCACCATTACACAGAAAATATAACTGTGCGCCGGTGTGGTGCCACTTATATTGTGTGTCTGTGTGGGCGCGGCGTGATTTACAAATTGAAATTTGCAAGAGTCCAGGTGTTTGGGGGTAGGGAAAGGTGAACTGTAAGTATCGATTGGGGGTTTCGCGGGCATTTCTATTACGTCAGCACCACCCGATAAAAGGGCACGGTGAGGTGGACAACGTCTCAGAGCTTCGTTTGAGATTCGTCGTGATCGAATTGTTGTTTTGGAGTTTTTGCGAAATGGCACAGCGGGCCACCATCAAGACCAAGTTCAGCGCTCAGGAGATTGTGGAATTGCTCACACGGAGGGAGACGACGTTTCAGCATCAGAGGTTTCGGATTCAACTGATGATCCAACATCAGAAGAAGATTCGTTTTCCGATGGAGATGACCAGTAAGTGTCTAAAGTTTTACAAGTTGGGGGTGGGGGTTATTGTATGGGAGGAGGTTGTACGTTTTGTATCAGACAAGGACTACTGGGAGGATTGTGGTTTTTATTTTATGTGTGTATGTACTGTCTGCATTTACTGTAACTTTTTTTGATATACAATGTATTTATTCTGTGTGTGTAAGGTAATCACTGAAAATTGACTGGGTTTTTTGTGCATGAAGGCCTGACATTTTCCTTCTTTTACAAATTAGGGGAACCTCTGATCATGAGTGGCAGCCAGCCAAAGAGAAGATGGTAGAAGAGGCTTCTTCATCTGATGAAGAGGATCTAATGCCTGTTACAGCACGGGCCAGAAGGAACTTTAGAGGCAGAGGCAGAGCCATGGGCCAGGACACAACCAGGAGCCGGAGCCGGAGCGGGGGTGGGAGCACGGGCACTAGCACGGGCAGGAGCAGGGGCAGGAGCCGGAGCAGCACGAGGGGGGAGGGCACATCTACTCCAGCTGCAGATAGATGACATGGTGTTGAGGAGCCGGATGTAACACCACCCCAACCCGCTTTCCGCCCATGCAGAAAACCGGGAGCGCAGCTTATTATGACTGCTGCATATAGTGCTCTTGAGCTTTTTCAGCTCTTCTTCACTGTTGATGTGCTTCAGACACTGTTGACTAACAGCAATGAGTATGGAAGAGCACACTGCACAACACCATCCAGGCCTTGGATAGACATTACTATGCAGGATATGTTTGGCTTTCTGTCTGTTGCCATTTACATGGGTTTTGTCAAATGCACATCTCTAACAGACTACTGGCGAGGTGGGAAGCTGTACAATCTGCAGTTTCCAAAGACGGTCATGTCAGGAAGAAAGTGGCTCAGGATCCTCTATGCTCTCCACCTGAGCAGTGCAGCAGAGGATTCTGTAAACGAAGCAAAAAGAGGGACACCAGATTTTGACCGACTTGGAAAAATAAAACCTCTTTACATGCAGATGAAAGACGCTTGCCGCCGAAACTACCATCCTCGCCAGGACATAGCAATTGATAAGCGAATGGTTGCATCAAAAGCAAGGGTTATGTTCAGACAGTATATGAAGGGCAAGCCTGTTCACTGGGACTTCAAACTGTTTGTTCTTGCAGACTCCAGCAACGGCTACACCTGGGACTTCTTTGTTTATGAGGGCAAAACAGATAACATCAGTGGAAAGGGTCTCAGTTATGATGTAGTAACAAAGCTCACAAACACATCATTGCTAGGCACAGGCTATAAACTGTTTACGGACAATTTTTACACTAGTCCAACACTATTCCAGGATCTCATGCAGCAGAGGATCTGGGCATGTGGGACTATTAGAAAGAACAGATTAGGTTACCCAAAAACAACAGACAATACCCTTGCTCCTAGAGCTCCACGTGGCAGCATCCGTTGGCTTCGCACCGGCTCACTTCTCTTCCTCCAGTGGCGAGACACTTGAGATGTCTTCCTCTGCTCCACCATCCACACAGCACACAGCAGCGACACAGTCACAAGGAGGGTGAAGGACAGCAGTGGTCGCTGGACAAAGAAGGACATCCCAGTTCCTCCGGCCGTCAAAGAGTACAATCAGTGCATGGGAGGAGTGGATGTCTTTGATGCACTGATTGGATACTATCAAGTCCTCCACAAAACCCACAAGTGGTATAAGACATTCTTTTACCACTTCCTTGACATTGCAGTAGTGAATGCCTTCATTCTCAACAAAGAGCTGCACACTGCAAAAGGACAAGTACCGATGTGCCAGAAGGCATTCAGGGAGACACTGGCTGAGCAGCTGATGCAGTTATGCACTGAGGGGAGTGTTCCCAGATTATCTCAGCCAGGGCCATCTCAGCCGAGTGGCTCACAACACCGGCTTCAGTTCATCACTGGGCACAAGACTGCTGGAAGACTAAAATGCCGTGTATGTGGTATGAAAACTGCAGTTCAGTGCACCACATGTGACAAGCCATTGTGCTTTGTCCCAAACAGAGACTGTTATAACCGGTGGCACATTGAAAATTCCCTGTGAGGGGGAGGGGGTGTGGGGTGGGGTAGAGCAGAATAATTGTAAATAGTTGCAGTTTGCTGTGTTTTACTCTTTTTTTTTTTTTTTTTTTTTTTTTTACATTACTCTGAAAATAAAATAGCATTTACAGAAATAGTGATTTGTTTTTTGACTGGTTTTTTTACAATGTACAATTGTCACGACCCAGGGAAGGAGAGGACACACAGGCGGTGGCTGATGAGAACAAGGTGCAAGTTTATTTACAGTGCCAATGTGAAATGTGCGAAGCTAAGGAGGCCCAGGGAAACAGGGGTGGAACGGCAGGTGGGAGCAGTTGAAGTGGATCGAGGTGCTGGGGGAAATCCAAGGAGAAGGGAGGCCAGGCAGGTCCGTGAGCGAGCAGGTGAGTCCAAGAACCAGCAGCGGGGACGGCGTGGGATGGCGTGGTGAACAGAGAGCAGGGTTTCCAAAAGGGGCGAGCAGGAGCCGACACAGGGATCTGAGGGAGACGAAAACGGAGAGCAGGTAAGTCATAAAATATACGCGAGAGAGTCACAGGAAGGAGCCGACACTAACTTAGAGGTAGTCAATGATCCAGCGAAGAGTGAAGGTCTGCTGGCAGCTTAAAAGGACCTTCCTGATGACTTGATCAGCTGCAGGTGTGGTGACGCAAACCCCCGCCGTGGTCCGCAGGACAAACACACATGTACACAGACGAACACAGAAACCCCCCTAGATTATGACAACAATAGTGTCATTTATATTTTATTGGATTAATATGGCTTTATTTATGATTTATTCAGTAATTTTGTGTGTAGTAGAGGATTCCTCAGGGTAGTATCTTTGAATAGAGCCCTCATTGATGACTGTATGTTGAAGCATTGAGGAGTTACAGCCCTTTAAAGTTTGCATATCAAAGGGGGCTTAGATGCGGCACTTGGACTCTTCAAATGGCATGTGAGAGACCACGCCAGGACATCAGTGCACAAAAACCTTTACAAAACAATAGGCTTTTGTGCTATCTTGATGAAATTCGAAATGCATGACAAAAAGACTTCATTCTACAGCTTCAATGTATTTTCCAGTCAATACCTTCTATATTCAGTGTGTAGTTATATGATAACAGGAAAAATCTAGGCGAGATTTTCTGTGTTCCAAACTTAATAGCTACATACTCATTACAGTTACAGCACTTTTGACTGCAAAAATGAAAAATATAGGTTGTCTGCTTCGCAAAGAGACCAAACTTTTGCATGTACTCCAAAGAGTTCAGGAACAGCAGCTGATTTAATTTGGGTATGCTTTTTCAGGCGTTTTTGGTGATTTTGGAGTGGCCAGTTAAAGGTTGAGTTGCTCTCTGTCTTGCTCTCTGAAGTCTGTTCAGTGGTGTTAGCGTTCATTTCCATGGTTTCTCGCGCTATTTTCACTACAAACTGCGCGCAGCCAATGGGCGTATAATGTCATGACGTAGCGTTAAGGCATATAGTGTTCATGGGAAATGTAGGAAGTACTGCCAGGGGATAAATGACAGAGAATGGTGCCTTATGTATCATGCATGTAATGCCTCTTGCATCACTGGCAAAATTGGCTAGTAAGTTTTTATTAACACCTGCCAAAATGATTTTTTACCCGCATTTGGCAGGTTGGCGGGTGTTAATTTAGAACCCTGCCCATGATGTATTTAAGTCCTGTGTTTTCTCTGCTTCTTGTGTCGTTGCTGTGCCTCAGTGTTTCCATCTTCCTTGCTTCCTGGTGTTCAGCTCTTCGTCCGACTCCCAGAAGGATTTTGTATTTTGTTTCTTTTCTCTCCCAGTAAACACCTTTTAAGTTATGTCAGTATCCAGAGTCCTGCATCTGGGTCCATCTCTGCCCATCACACCGCCCGACACAGACATTGTGTGATCAATATTGTATTTATATACTGTACCATGATCAGCATAGATTTAGTTAATCTGGCTTTACAATACCTCAAATGGAGATCTTGACAGAATTGCATAATTAGGCTAAAAGATCTCCCAGCCAACATGAAACAGAACAGCAGGACTGCTGTACATCAAATACACTCACACCTCTTAGACATAAAGCAGAACGTATCCACCCAAAACAAAACCTGGCTAAATCCACTAATTAGCTGAGTTGCAAATACACCAACTAAACAATCCAGAAGGAGCTCCCAATTTGTCAAACCTGGCTCGTAACAGAAAGGGTGAACACACCATTTGCCAAATTTAAAAAAAAAAGTTTTGTTGAACAAACTCAAACAGAACTAAAGGCAGATGAGGTGTGAAAATCTGTGGTGTAGGATGTGCATGTGTGTAGAGATGTTTGTAAGTGTTGTGAATGCAGTAAATAAAACATGTTGACTGCAGGCTGATGCACAGCACCCAGGAGAAGTTCCTGCCTCTGATTTATTCCCTGGGAACACAGGGCCCAGGTGTTCCCAGTTGGCACAGACGATCCCTGCCCACCAAAGACCTGAAGCACCTGGAGACTGAAAACAGGTCAGGGGTCGTCACACTTTGATGCTATTATTTTAACTGTTAGTATTGAACAAAACCAATGATGATGATAAGTCTAATTGTTTAACAGTGTAAGAGCGTGTGAACTTTACCATCTTTGTCCTTAAAACAGTGGTTTCAGGTACATGGCCTCTGCCCTGCCACTTCCTCATGTTAGTGATTTAACAGCATTTTACATGAGATTTTTATGTTTATACATTTAAGTGTTGTTTTTAGCTTGATGCTTCAGCTTCCATCAGGAAAGCACAGCAAGGTGACAGCACCATAAAACACATGAAAACTATTACACAGACACAACCTCAGTGGGTATAAGCAAGAAAAATGTAGAGCTGTAGGTCCAGCCTTGTAAGACACATGTGACTTTCTTCTGTGAGAATTAATTCATTTTCTTTTGTTTATGCTTTTCAGGGTGGGTGGGGGTGGGGTGGCTGGAGCTCATACCAGCTGCCATACAGGTACAGGTGTGAATGAGGTGTGAATGTTCCAACACTTACCCACAGCCTCTGGGAAGTAATGCAGGGATCTGAACACCTGAGTTTTAGTGAAACAGCTGTCTCTGTCAGGGCCCTGGGTCCTCTGACTTTTGTTTTCACCTGTGTCTCCTTGTGTCGTTGTGTTATGCTGTTCACCTGTGTTTCCCAAATGTGTCTTCTTCCCTCATCAGCCCTTGTGTATTTAAGTCCTGTGGTTTCCCTGCTTGTTGTCGTGTCCTCGTCATAGTCGCCGTGTGTGTTCCTGTTTCTGAGTTTCTGCTCCTGCTTCGTCCAGTTCAGCCCTCCCTGTGTTACCCATAAAGCTGAGTTCTTCTGAGTTTACATCGAGTCCAGTGTCCTGCTTTGGGGTCCTCACCTGCCTGCCCAGCACACCGGTACAGTCTCAGTGCTGCTTTCTGTCCCACAAAATGAATCTTTCTAGATTCCCTTTTACTGTCTACAGTAAATGTGATTGCTCACACTTTGAACAGAGCAGCCACAACAACAGTTAAGGACAAAAATGAAGCCTAGAGAAATCTCAAATATCCATCCATCCATTCTCTTGGACTTCCTGGGACCAAGTCGGGGGGGGGGGGGGGGGGGTGTCTAAGCAGAGAAGCCCAGACCTCCCTCTCCCCAGCAACCTGTACCAGCTCATCCGGGGGGACCCCAAGGCACTCCCAGGCCAGCTGAGAGATATAATATCTATATAATACAGTAATAATTAATACCTCATTAAAGGGTCTACATACTTTCTTACTGGTTGCAATGGAGACCAAAGGTTCATTACATTTACCTGTTTATATTATTTTATGAAAGGTTGATATTTAAAATAAATAAATAAATAATTAAAAATTTATGGTTTGAGGATGTTTTATTGGGTTTATTGAGTTTGATATTTTTGGTGTTATTGTTAAAGTGACAATTATGAAAGATGAAGAAATGGAGGACTGGCCGTCCTACCTGTGTAGAAAAGAAAACCTTAGAACTGTTCACAGTTTATTATTTGTTATGTAATCTTTGATTCTGTGTAGTATAAATATTAGGAGTATATTAATGTTAGCAGTACTCACCTTCTCCAGGGAGTCTCCTCAGCAGGATGTGGAGCTCAATCACCTGCTTATGATCCATGGAGCAAATCATAGTGCCAGGTTAGGGGAGGTTAGGTTAAAGTGTTAAATCTATATATATGTAAATTTTATTTCTTTTTTAAAATATTTTGTTGGTGTGTGATTATTGGATGTTCACTGGGTTTCAGCACCCAGACTTGGATTAATCTGGATGCTCACGTGTGGCAGGTAAAGTATAAAAGGAAGTTGCTGTTAGAGGGGTTGTTGTTGGTGTCAGTGAAATAATCTTATTTGTATAATAAAAACCACAAGTTGGTGGATGAATTTTAATCCAGCCTCATGCTTTTTGTTGAAACCCCTAAAGACCGTCAGCCAAACTGTCACTGATATTTCAGTTCTAAACAATTATTTACCTGAATTATATTTTAGGAGGTTTTTTTTTTTTATTTGACCTTTGTTGGAGTTATGGTATAAATTCCATTCTGTATATTATAACTTATCATATCTTCTGTTTGTATATTTTCTATAAGTTGTTTTATGTACATATGATACTGTTGTTTTTATGTTTGAAATGGGAACACGTGGTAACATTTCTTACAAAGGAAGTTGTAGTTACCTGCAGGCTGTTTCAAGCCTGCAGAGAACACATATAGGATACGTGTCTCGTATACGCCCTGTTACATGCACACATGTCACAGTATGCTTACGACCATATATGGTAAGGAAAAAGCCAAGAATGTTGTTTATTACATGCTGTAAACTGCGTTTGGTGTAACCCACGTGATCTTATTGTGAAAGTCCGAATAAAAGCGCTGCGCAGGAAGCAGTCCTTTGGACAGATGACTTCCGCTCAGCCGCGAGCTGAGTTCAAGGAACGGATCTCTTCTCCTTGCGCAAGTTCAAAAGAGTTGCGTGTTTGTTCTCTGAGTTATTAAAATGATCTGAACCTATCATTTTTTGGTCCTTCGAGCCGGATCGGGACAGTTTGCTGACTGACGCTGGAGGAGAAGAACACCGCAGACTGTCGGCAGCCAGGATCATCAGCTGACCTGAACAAAGCCCTGAAGCGTGAATTCGTGATCAGGCCGGTGATTAGGTTCGCTCCTCCAGCGCCGTTCATTACTCTCCCGGAGTCGAGGGGACGTAACACCAACAGTAACAAAGGTATGTGAAAGCCGCGCATTAGAGGAAAGTTGAAAAAGAAAGACAGTTAATGGGTGAAAAAACGTGGTTTGAACAAGCACAAAAAAGGGCCGCGTGTAGAGAACAAAAGAAGGGAAAACAAACCTCCTGCAGTGGGAATGCTGCTTTGTTAAGGCCGGAGGATGTAGGGTGCAACCCCCACCTCAACCACCTTTTCCAGCTCAACCACCTCCCCCGCAGTTACAGGGGGAGTTAGTGCAGTAATTAAATTTAACAGCAGGAAGGATGGGGCAACATCTAAGGATATCTATCTTTTAGGAAAAAAAAAAACTGTAGCATTATTGAGCCATGGGCCTTACCATGCCTCAACAGGGGGGAATGGTAAAGATAAGTAAATACTTCAATGTAAAAGGCTTTAATAACTATTTTTAAAATAAATAAATAAATTGTAGAGCATGTTTAACTTGCTATAAAAATAATCCACATGCATTCTATAGAATTGAATCAATGTAGGTTGTAAAAACTGTCCAGATGAGCATTTCCTTATCTGTAACCTACACACACCCTTCCTCCCTCAGGATCTCATGTGTTAATGGGGGTCACATTTGTTAGTTTTATTGTCCTTTTGGTTAGTCTCTTTTAGGCAGGAACATGTAACTGGGGAAGGATCTCCTCTTCTTTATGGTTGGGTTAAGGAGGGGGAGAACAGGGGGGTGTAAAAGGGTGCATTGTGTTTCTGTGTAAGAGGCAGAACTCATATACATTCCTTGGTATGTATGTGACTTCTCCTCGTACGAGTAATAAAGTATGTAAAGGAATCTTCTCTCCCTCATTTGATAAGTAAATTCCATAACAATTTTGGTGATTGTTGGTAAGATCCAGTGAGTATTTCCACAAAGATTGACGAGTCTCTGGCCCAGCTGAAGAAAAAAAAAAGCTTCAGTCCTCCTGCATTTGCAAATTATGGAGGAACTCGAATTTTCACTCTTTGTTGGACAGCCACCTGGATTCAAGGACCCTGCCTTAGAGGCACGGCCGTAACACATCGAGTGAGAAAGATTCCAAATAATTTAAAAATAGGAATTAAAATAAATAAATAAATAATTTAAAAAGTAAATTAAAAATTGCATCTGTCACTGTCGGGGTCGAATAGACATTGGGAGTCTGCCTAAGAGGGTAACACCCATCGCCGAGCGGGTGGCACGCAGACTGGGTCGCGTGTAAAAGAGGTTAAAGACAAATTGTGTTGTTTAACCTAAGGTGATTAGGCCTCCTTGAATGTGTCCTTTTTCTCTGTTTTCTTACACGTAGAAAGAAGAAAACCTGTGAGAGACGTCTCACTAGGAAAAATGGGATCTTAGAGCAGTGATGTTAATCCTTCCCCTGACAGTGCCACATGCAAATGATCTAAAGAAGAGATATGGATCCAAATAATTTGAGTAAATTATTGGTTTAGAGTGTGCATAGGGAAAAAGTGAAAATCTGTAAAATGGCTGAATATGAAAGATAAATGAAATGTTTGGGAAAATGGAAATGGGAACGTAGGAATAGGAAATTAATAGTTAAAGAACTCGGTGGAGAGCGAGATCTTAGCAGAGCTTGAGCGGCAGAACAGCTGAAGCCCTAATTAATGGAGTGGCAGTTTTGGGGCCACCTCCATATGTTGTTACTTGTGATACCTCATCTCTCTATGCACTTTTTGCAGGCAAATTTATAAGCGCTGAAAATCTCTGACCCAGATCTGGACTCCTGCCCTCCGATCAGACATCGTCCAGACCAGAATGATTGTCGGTAAAAACGAGACCCACCACCTCCACCTCTTCATTGAGTCGCTGCTGCACCACAACCTGCAGACAAGCAGAACAGCTCCACCTCAGAAGAGCCCTCAACACTGCTCTCTCCTGTATGGAGACGAACCAGATAGGCCGCTCAGAGCAGAGACCTGAAGTGTGACAGCCGTCACACTGAACTGAGCGTCATGTGCAACATGCGCAGGACATGGTTAATCAGAAGAAGAAGAAGAAGAACCACTAGAAGAAAAAAGGACAAATAAGATGCTGACAGAGAACAGCAACATTGACTCTGTACTGAATCGTTGTCACTAGGTAAAGTGTTGCCCGTGGAAGAAGAAGGGGTGACTTTTCCAGGTGCGTCGAGATGACAGATGTTACAACTGCAGCCTGACGGGTCATTGGTGAAACGAATGCCCAAGACTGGTGAAGGGAACACGGAGTAACCAGACTGTAACACACTGATCGGAGAGGAGGACTCCAGACAAGTCAGATGAAGGCGAGTTGCCTGATCAGCAGAAAAGGGAAGTGAGATATCACCATCACACGCACACACACGCACACAACTCACACTCATTACTGACGTATGGCGCCTAACACGCACACACAGCTTAACACACACACACAACCTGCTCAGCAGGCTTCTTGTAACATATTATTTCAATGCATCCATGCACAGTTGCATCAGAATCGTATAAGGAAATGCCTCTGTTGAATCTAATCATAAATGGGGAAATTTTTCTTTTTTGGTTGATTCGGGAGCAACAAATTCTACTGTCCGTGAATATGCATTATTTGTTTCATTTAAGTTAAGTGGACGCCACATCTATTCAATGTCCACATCTGGGAATACAGTTAAATAAGTTTTGCAGTTCCAAGCTCAGGCAAAACAGTCAGGACAACTGTTCACCCAGTCTTTTAGTGTCTAAAATGTTTTAGCTTTCAGGAGTAAAATTTAGTCTAACTGTGTCTGATTATATCTATCAGTGGAAACTGAGCCAGAACTCATGTTCCAAAAATTTATTAGCTGAAGTAAATAATCTGGTGAATCCTAATTCTGATTTCATGCCTCTTGATGAGCTACATTGTGCTGCTCATTTCAGTGAAGGCCCCTCACCGGACTTGAGGAGATATGGTACGGATTTCTCTCTGATAAACATACTTTGTCCTGTCTTTTCTGGAGCAGTAACACTTCTGCTTTACAGATCTCCTGATGGTGTCATCCATGTTGGCTCTGTTTTCTCTACACAGCCTTTTAATCTCTCTGTTTCAGCGACTTAAGCCATTGCTACTCAAGAGGAGGGTCATCTTTGAGCTAAGTGTACCTCCACCCTTCGTGGATGGTTTCTTCCCAAAAAAAAAAAAAAAAAACCTTGTCTGCCTTCCCTTGGTTTGCAAAAATGGAGTCATGGGTCACACCATGTCTCCAAAGGGGGAATGCTACGAATGGTACTTTGAAAAACAAACTAGCCAAATGTTGTGAGGAGATGGGACTTTCTTGGGTTGGAGCTTTGTTATTAGTGGAAATGTACATGTGCATAACACCATCAGAATTATTACTTACTCCGTATGAAATAGAATAGAATGGTTTTACTGTCATTATATAGGATGTACGATGAGATTGGAGGGTCACTCCTGTTTAGTGCCATATGATACGAAGTCAAAACTTACTAAAATGAAAATAAAATAATCTAATATAATCAAAAATAAAGAAAATAAGAGATGTATAAAATAGACACTGGTGCATATATACATTCATAAGAAATATATTCATTGTAATAGAAGGCAGAAGAGAGCTGTGATTTGAGTGAGTGGATGAGGAAGTTTTTATAAAGCAAACAAGTAACTGATGCTAACAAAGTGCCAGAAGCATCTTCTCTCACTCCACAGGTGCCACTGATACAGCCAGGAGACTGGGTGCTGGTTAAGGTCATCAAACGGAAGTGCTGGTCGAACCCGAGGTGGGACGGCCCATACCAAGTTCTACTGACCACACCAACAGCAGTGAAAATCGCTGAAAGATCTACGTGGATTCATCTGAGACACTGCAAGAAGGTGGAGCCACTTACTTCGGAGTAAAGGTGGAAGTCTGGTTACAAAGGGGGAAATTCCTTATAGTGGTTTTTTCATCTCAACCCAGTGAAGAAAACAACTGATCCCTGCTCCTTTAGAATGGTGCCCTTCTGCAGCTTCACAATTATTTTCAGCGTAAGCACACTGCTAGTTTTAGGAGGAACAGCTTCATTAAATTACACCCAGTACCCACATGAATATGCAACCAGTGAGTGGTGGCGGTTAATGAACGTCACAGCTCATGTTAATAAGTGGACAAATTGTTGTGTGTGCACATGTCAGTGGCAGGACACAATACTGGACTGAGGCCTTACAGTGTTAGCTGGGAGCACTCATGGTGCCTCTATGGGTTGGCTACACATCCAGGGAGAAGAGCTAAATGGAGTAAAGCAAATCTTATTATAATTTTTAAAAAGTAAAGGGGATAAGTCCCCTCATTAATAGTAATTATTTCATGTTAACAGATTTGCTCACCAGGCATCAGGTAGCCACCCCCTGTCTGATGTGCTAATGTTGAATCATTTGCCAGAGAAAGCTTTTCCAGCATGTGTTATAACTAATGGAACCACCAAGAGGGAGGAATGTCAGTCTGACTTGGCCTACAGGATACAGATGGACGCTGAAATGACTGCAGATATTTTGTAAACATGTAAATATTTGGCAGTGAACGAAACCCACACTGAGAATGTGCAAGCAAGTGGTGTGGTAAAAAGATGCCAGTGAAGTTATGATAAACAGGGGGGAAATGTTGGAGTTATGGTATAAATTCCATTCTGTATATTATAACTTATCATATCTTCTGTTTGTATATTTTCTATAAGTTGTTTATGTACATATGATACTGTTGTTTTTATGTTTGAAATGGGAACACGTGGTGACATTTCTTACAAAGGAAGTTGTAGTTACCTGCAGGCTGTTTCAAGCCTGCAGAGAACACATATAGGATACGTGTCTCGTATACGCCATGTTACATGCGCACATGTCACAGTATGCTTACGACCATATATGGTAAGGAAAAAGCCAAGAATGTTGTTTATTACATGCTGTAAACTGCGTTTGGTGTAACCCACGTGATCTTATTGTGAAAGTCCGAATAAAAGCGCTGCGCAGGAAGCCGTCCTTCAGGACAGATAACTTCCGCTCAGCCGCGAGCTGAGTTCAAGGAACCGATCTCTCCTCCTTGCGCAAGTTCAAAAGAGTTGTGTGTTTGTTCTCTGAGTTATTAAAATGATCTGAACCTATCACCTTTAAAAAATTTTTTGATGTTTTTTTATTGTTATTATTAAATGAAAAATCTCCCTGAGCTCAGTCTGTCTGTGACTCTGAGATGGAGGTGAAATGTGTGAACCTGGGCTGTGGTTTGCTGCTCTCTTCCTGTCACAAACACTGTTTGACATCTGTTCATCTTTTTGTTCAGGCTGCACGGATCATTTCTCACTGTGGGGAGCAGATTTATAACAGGAGCAGTAGTAGGTGGCTGAATGATCAAGTTTAATTTTCTCTATTTTCAACTCACAGCCACTTTCTTTTTTCTCGGCTGAGAAATCATCTTTCTGAGGATGACCATAACCTTTGGAAACTGTGCATCTACCACCACTCTTAGGTGTCCACCCAATCACTCTGAATGTTTCTGTTTCTTTCTTCTGGTACCAGAATATATAATTGTTGACATCACACTGTTCAGTCCCTCCACAGCTGAAGGAGACTTTGTCTCCAACTCTCCTGGTCAATGTTAAATCGTCCTGAATCAGCTGTTCTGCTGCCATGGTAAGCAGTGCTGCAGAGACACAGACAGATAGATGAAGGTCAGTGTGACAGTGTTTGTTCCAGGTTGAGTTTGTTGGCTCCTGATTGGCTGCAAACACTCACCTGAACACAGCCAGCACAGAGCAGCAGCTGGGAGGAAAAGCATTTTGTGCAGTGGTGTTTCCTCTGGTGAACCTGGGGAGAAGTGGCGCTCTGATGCAGCCGAGGCCAAACGAGGACGAGCTGCCAGATCAGACGAGGGCCACGTGCTTTCTAACGGCTCCTCAAAGCTCCCGTCGGCCCCTGCTGTGGGCGGCCCACAGATAAGACCGCTGCTGCTGATTGACAGCTCAGCTGAAGCTGCTGTGTGCTTTCATGGTCTTCATTTGAATCTGACAGCAGATCCAAAAATCTGGGTCACATGATGCAGAAAGACTAAAAACATTGATGTTCCCACAAACACATTCAGCTTGGAGCTGAATTTAGTAACACAGACTGTTACTGCTGAATCATCAGCTCATCCAGCAGACAATAGATTTCATTGTTCACACATTTGTTGCTCTTGTGTTATTGTTTCATACTTTATGTGTAGTGTGGCAGCTTTGAAATGCTTTAAGTGGAACACCTTTTATTAAAAAATACATTTGATTTCACATTATTGTTTGAGCTGATTTAACACTTTTATCTTTCTAATATTAGTTCTTAAAAATGGATCTCAGCTGAAAAGCCTCCAACATTTAGAGCTCACAGCACCAACTAAAAATAATCAACCTGTCAAATAAAAATAAATATAGTGTTCCACAATTTTAACTTTAAAAAAAATTATCATGAATTGATTTAAAATTTGTCCTGTATCTTTGTTAACAATATGTTTAATAATATATCAAACTAAACATTTTAATATACAGCACCAACTACAAGTAATAAAAATATAAAATATGCAGTTTTTTTCTTTTCCATTTATATTCTAATTTATTTAATAATTTTATTTAACTATTTATTTAATACATATTTAATAATAAATGAAATATAAATTAATTAAATAAAATTTGAATATAAAATAATATTAATAGCTTAATATAAATTAATATTTATATTAAGCTAATAATATTATGTATTTTCTATTTATATTTTTTCTTTTATAATTATCAAATGTATTTAATAACTTATTTTTTAGCTTTTTACATTTTTTATTGGCTCTAATGTGTTCAACAATCATAACCTACATTTACTGTTTATTTTAGTTTGGATATATAAAGTGTATAATTCTATTTAATGTTTGTAAATACTTAAAAATTCTGATTAATTTTTGGTTCCTAGTATTAATGATCATGAACAGATTTTGTATCAGATTTGTCCTGATGTGTTATTATTATTTAATATTATAACAATGGTGTTCACCAACCTCACTGAAAACAATTCAGTTCATTTTTATGTCGCACATTTAAGGAGAGCAGATGATGATGAAATATGAGACAAGATCAAATAAGTGAATTTGTTTCTTTGTTTCTTCAGGTTTCTCCTCCATGATGTCATCTTTGCTCTTCATCTTGTATTTGGCTTCAAACTCTGTCAGAAATGGGAGCTGAGCAGACTGCAGGGGCTTCATCGTCTCTCCTTTGATTCCATCAAAGTTCATTTGTCAGCTCTGAGTTGAGGATTTGAGCTGTTTCTCTCACAGGTGAAGAACACGGATCCTTCCTGGAATCCTTCTTTAAGCAGAGTTCATGCTTGTAACTGTCATTGTGTTATTAAAGTGCAAAGCCACAGCTAACGGTGTGGAGGCTGCAGAGCAGAAACCCACACAGCCCGTCTGCTGCAGCACAGGAAGTTTGATCTTCTAATAACCGCTGACAACAGATTCATATCTGCAGCTCAAACCATTTTTCCACAACATATTTTGTAATGCAGCTTTAAAATGTCATTTATATTTCAGTCTGAATTCAATGTGATCAAGTTTGACTGTCAAACAGTAATTAATGAGTCATGTGGCACACCCACAGTTATGATAACTATTTATTAATATTTGTGATTGTAATTTACTACAAGCAGAAAATTCAATCAATGACTTGTTTGTTTGTTAAGAAGGGTGGACTCAAGATAGCTTTGAAAATGAGGAAGACTATACATGAAGTACAAAAAAAATTACACAAGACCGTAAAAATCTAATATAATCTATGTGTGACTGAAGTTACTGTTTAGTACAAGTAAATTTAATGTGAAAACACTCGACACTACAGACTCAGTAACACAAACATGTGGATATGAGCTGAGAGTAAGACAAAGATCTCAGATGTGTGAATGGTGATCAAAGTGATGAATGAGATGAATGGATGAGATTTGATGGTGAGAAAAGGCGAGCAGAAAACAGTCAGTCAGCATGTGTGCAGTTGGTGGACGCTCCCTTGTTTCTGAGGATCATCAGCAGAGAGAGTCCACAGCAGTACACCAGACTCTTCACTATCAGCACTGTGGACAGCAGGCAGAGCAGCTTCACCCTGCACTGAGACTGGAAGGACCCTGAAGGACACACACACACACACACACACACACACACACACACACACACACACACACACACACACACACACACACACACACACACACACACACAGTGGGGTTATTCCTGTGAGATGAAGGAGAAAAAGTCCAAATAGAAACAGTCACAGCTTCTTCTTCAAGTGGATGAATGGATTGATTTGTGTTTGTGTCCACTTGGGGGCAGAAGAACTCCACAAGCAGCTAACAAACTGATCTCTGACATATTATGGTCTGTGTGCTGTTTGGTGCTGAGCAGCTAGTGTACAGTGGCTTTCTCAGAGCTTGTTTGATGAAGATATGAATGAGTGGAACAACTTTGAGACTGAGTCCCTAAAGTTGTTCCAGCTCCCTCATTGGACATTGGAGCTGTCCATGCAGAGAGGCAGCAGGTGATCTTACAGTCAGCTGGCTGCAGAGCTGGCAGGTCTGCTGGCTCTCTCTCTGGAGGACAGGAGGCTGCTGGAGCTGGAAGCTCTGAAACACAAAAGGAGTCAAATGTTTGGAGCTGCAGTGACAAATGTCAGTCCTCTGCTCCTCTGCTCTCTTTGACAGCATCTCCACATGAAGCTGAATCCCTGAAGCTGAACACAGTCAGCGAGCCTTCATTACCTTCTTGTGTTTGGGCCTCCACTGTGCCCCCCTCGTGCTTCACATAGCAGCTGTATTTCCATGTGCTGTTCTGAGGGATCAGTAAGATGGAGGCGCTGCGTCCAGACTCTCTGAGCTCCAGCTGCTCTCCCTCAGCAGGGGGCAGCTCCTCCAGCCCGCCGTTCTTCTTCTGTCTTTTCCAGGAGAACTGGACCAGAGGAGGAAACATGGCTGAGGCCACACACAGCAGGGAGCTGCTCCCCTCCAGGTGGGCTCTGGATGCTGCTGGGTACACGCTCACCACGGGCTTCACTACCTGCTCATCTGAAGTTTGACAGCAGCAACAAGCAGCACAGACACACATTCACACAGTCAGCAGCAGCTTCCAGCACTGCACTGCATTCAGTCTGATCCTGGAAACTACATGGACTCTGATCACTAAACTACTCATCAATACAGCACAAAGTTCACTACATACACTGGATTCAGCTTCAGATCAAACACAGTCAGCAGAAATATAAAATAGAAGTTATCCAGCTAGAATTCAATTTCACAATAATACAATATAATGTAGTATAATTCTATTCACCATATTTACAGTTGTTTTTCCATGAAATTTTCTTGTACACATCTCTCTTCATATAAATTACATTTCGTTAGCCTCATAGCACAATGGCCTAAGTCATATTTTGGCCAAACTGAGATATCCATCAAAAATGAATCTACAGTGTTAGCAAAGTAGAATTGAGAATATCTCAATTTGGCCAAAATATGACATAGGCCATTATCCAATGAGTGTAACGATTTCTCGCGATTACATTAAATGACAATTACATCAAATACTTTCTTTGAAAAACATACTTAAATATCCAAATGTCCTCATCTGTCATTTAATATAATTATAATATAAATATAATAAACATATATACTGTTTAGCGAGTACATTTAATGCTACTTTACACACAAATAAAAATGTGTGTATCAGTCGTCTTCATTTCAGATTTAATTTCTTAGCTTTGGCTCCAACTTGCATTATGACTCATTCTTAAAGGAAACAAAGATTTATTAATATCAGTAATTTCAGGCTTTAGGACTTTCTGTGTGGCTGCAGCTGAACTCTCTGCACATCATCAACAAACTACCATAAATGTAGAAGCAGCAGATTTTTACTGTCAACTTATTTTCTACATTTTCACAATAAACAACAAAATGAAACTAAATGTTTTTACTGTCATGTGAAGTTTAGACTCACACATCAAACATGAATCTGAGTTTAACAACATCATATTTTATCAAACATTTGTAGGAGATCATTTTATCTTCTAAGTTCATCGTTACTAATATTTTCATTTATTTCCAAAGAAAAAAAGACTCTTTGAACTAATGACAGAGAAAATATAGAAATGTAAAAAATCGTTGACACAATTAAAGTAAAATTTTTCTGATTGTAATTCTATATCAAAATCTTTTCTCCATCTAATCTGATGTTGCTGTCAGAAAGCAGCAGATGGTGCAGAATTACTGAGATGATCAAATCCTAAATATCTGTAACATCACTAATATTTGCAGAAATAAAGAATAACTTTAGTTGTTCAGTGAGATTTAAACATGTTTTCAGAGATTATTGAGCTTTTCTTATGGAACAATGGCTGCAGATGAATTCTCTACTAATTATGAACAAACTAACATGTAAAGCCTGAAGCAGCACAAACTGACTTTAAACACATTTTCAACTTCTACAATAAAACAACTGAAGGAAAATAAATGTTTGTTCTTACCTGTTACACTCAGTTTGGTTCCAGAGCCAAAGATGAGGTACCACCATCTTCCTCCCACAGTGAGACAGACTGATACAAAAACCTGTCTGCTGCTGAATGTGTCAGCTGAGGTGAATGAGTCCAAATGATGAAGCAGGATCATATTTCAGCTCCATGATGAGTTTCTCTAATGTTCATATCAACATGACTGT
The DNA here is from genome assembly GCA_013435755.1 of Amphilophus citrinellus. Lineage (NCBI taxonomy): Eukaryota > Metazoa > Chordata > Actinopteri > Cichliformes > Cichlidae > Amphilophus > Amphilophus citrinellus. The sequence continues at coordinate 108,658 of CM024208.1, forward strand.
CTCTGCTTCGCTTTTCTTTTAGCCACACTAGCAGCATGGCTCTGATGTTAATGTCAGTCTGTTGGTCAGTCCACTACTTTAGTCCACATGGATTGGATCTGGACTAAAGGATGATGGACTGATTCCAGTTTTGTCCAATGCATCATCTGAGTGTGAGTGTGAGCCTGATAGAAAGAAGAAAATGCTTCAAGGCAGAGAATAAAGTGCTGTTTGAATGTGTGTGAATCTCTGAATGTGCCTTGTAGGAAAAACTGCTTTGAGTGCTCAGAGTAGAAAATCCCTCTATAAGTACCAGTCCATTGATCCATCAGTGATGCTCCCACACCTTTCTGATGTGGTTTTGTTGCAGCCTTCAAACCACAGCTGCTGTATTTAGAAGTGAACCATGTTGGTCTGCACAGGCTCTTCTATTCTGAACACTGACAGGATTTCCTTTGCTGTTTCTGCTGCTCTGCCCATTTTCCTCTGTTTGCTGCAGCTTGATGGAGCTTCTGTAAAAACAGACCCAGAGTTATTTTTAGTGGAGCAAAGAGATGCTTCAGGGATGCTTCTGAAATGTGCTGTGGCAGGTCTGCTGGAATCATCAGTGTTGTATTGAGTGTCCTCGATCAGCTCCGGCAGCCTAGTTGGAGCACAAAGCGCCCATGTCTGCTGTTAAAAATAGTGCTTTGGAACAACCAAGTCCAACAGAGTCCAACAAAAACTGTGAGAAAGAGCTGGAAGAGAGCAGTTCATGAGAGAAAATCCAACATGTCAGAATTAAAGCTGCTCTCAGTAAAAATGGAGTCAAATTCTTCCAAACTGATGAGCTGGACTGATTATCAGTTACTGCAGGTGCTCCAGCCGAGGAGGAGCAGGAACCACCAGGACTGCCAAACCCCACTGACACACATCACACACACCACAAATACCACACTCACAGACACACAACTATAGAAAACAGAGGGAGGAAATAAAATAAATAAAAATGTGTTCATAAGTTTAAAATCATGTGTTAGAGAGGAGTCCTAAAAACCTGATCCAGATCCAGCAGTTCTGTCAGGACGAACAGGACAAAATCCCAGAAACCCACTGTGAGAAGCTTCTGGAAGGCTGCAAAACTGCTTTTACTCCAGGATCAATTATTTTAACACTGATGCTGTTACAGTGGCAGCCTTAAACATCTGGGGGGCAATTTAAGATGTCAAAAGAGGTCCTACCCCCCATTTAAAGAGAGAGAGAAAAAAAAACACAAAACAGTCGCAAATTAAATTCAGTAAATACATATATTTAAATTTAAATGTTTTTTGTCCATTTTTGCACAACAGAAAAGAAATAGAAATAATCTGATGAATTTGCTGAATTATCTGAAATAATGCCATAACTGCAGCAGAATAAGGAGAAACATGGACGTTCTCAAAGTTCACAAAAGGAAATGAAAGGTCATCAATGATTCCCTCAAACTAACCAAAGTCAAACTTTATTGTGTTCATGAATTAAAAGTGACTGAATGAGCTGAAGGGACAAAACATACTTCCTGAAATACCCGGAACGCCTGCATGTTTGTTAATCGGGAAGAATTCACTAGTCAGACGCTGGATCACAATCAAGGAGATGTTTAATACACACACACACGTCACACAAAGTGTTACAGAGTATCTGGTTCAGAATTGTTGAAGCTGCCTAATACAGTCAGTCGGTGCAGCTTCACACAAGTCTGACACTGCTCTCTATCTCAGTCCAACTTCAACAACCCTGTTACTCAGTTATTGAAATATAGAAGATGTTTCCATGTATAGTGGGGACTTGTACTGTAGCACGCTTATCAGTTCCTCATTCTGTGCCTTCGCTGTCACCAGTTAACGTCCTCATCAGACCAAAAGACACATCCTTTTCCAGTAACTCATCAGCATGTGATTTTCCTGCCTCTCTGCTATGCAGTCTTATTTCTGTCTCCTGTGCAGTGTTATTTCAACACCTTCACCTTGTTGTGAAGATTAATGCTGTCATATGCTACTTGATACTGCAGTTCTATTTAAATTGTTATATTTGTGGTATTCTACTGTGCAGCTTATTTACACTCCTTCCTTCCCCTTTTGACCTCAGACATCTCTGAGGTCAACTTCATCGACCTGACCTGGGAGCTCAGCCAGGACTGCATCGTTGTTACGAGCCAGGAGAGGCCCCTTTGTGAAAACTACTCATATATTGTGGTTGTCAATCTTTGTCAGCAAGTTTTAGACACGGTTTAATAATGTCGTATTTATATTGTATTTCCCTTCTTTGTTATTTTTTATGGCATTAAAACAAAAAATAAAGCAAACATCAGTGGATTTAATCATGAGATATAAGATCACCATTACACACATAAATCAGAACACAGCTAGTTATTTCACATTCCCATACGTAGTGACCCATGATTATTGATATTAATAATTGATCTCTGGTTTGGTTTGTCATTTGACAGGTAAACAGGTTGTTTGTGAAGGAAAACACCTGAAACTCTTTAACTGCATGTGGGAACTCAGAGGAGAAGACAGGCCTCTGTCTGTGCTCTCCCATGTTCCTGTCCAACCATAACATCTTTATTCTGCCACTTATCTCAACATAAACATCTATGAGTTCACCTTCGTCACTCAGTTTTGTTCAAGCTGGTTTTTCATGACCCAGATTTCTCTCATCAGCAGTGGAGCCATAAAGCACATCTTGATGTTTCAATTTAATCAATACAGAGAAATCTTGTCCAGATTAATAACAGACGTTGGTGATGATTTAATTGTATGTACTGCAGCTGAACCTTAAGATAAGATGCACTGAGACAGAGAAGTTAGTCAGCACTTTCTATCAGTTGCTCTCTGTCTAATGCATTATTTAATTGTTTATTAATGTTTATCATTGTTTATTAATTAACTTGCTGGAGTTTACTTTTAAACATTTGTCCTTTTATTCTTTGAGTAAAAAATAATCCCTAACACAATGATACTCTTGTGAGGTGTATTAGCATTTATATGTAATCAGTCCAATCTAGATTCTTCATATAAATTGGCCCACACAGCAAACAGTGACTCTGATTCAGATTCAGTGCCTCAGATTCATTAGATAGAGGTAGATTGCATCTATCTTAGGGTTGAATCAAAGTCCAGCTCTATGAAGCTCTTACTCCAAACATAAAAAACAAATTATCAGCTGGACTAATGCACAGGTAGCAGTTTAATATGCAGCCTTCAGCCTCCAACACATCAGTTCTGACAGTGCAGCTTATATTTACTGAACCCACTGATGTTCAAACCACAGTAGTCACTGATTTATAACTGCAGATGTATTCCTACACCTCTAAGACCAAAGCTGTCCACATATGGCCGTGATCCTGGTTAGTTTCCTGTGAAAGGTGCATAATGTCTCAGGCACCTGTGGAAAATGTCCAGTGAAAGAAAGTTCCAAATTTTCCCTGTCAATTAAACAAACTGAGCTATCAACTGCAGACTTTATGGGTCAATTATTACATTTGTGCAAACAACCAGGACTATAGTTTAACAGGACACCAAAATGTCCGCAAATATATTTTAGAGATCTATTTATTCATCAACTTTTAATGGTAAATCCTTTGCTTTGTCTCATGCTGAGAAATCATCTCACAGTTTTGATATACCACTAGTTTTACTAACTAAGTTTAGGATCAATCCACCAAAAGTAAACCTGTCTTCATGCACCCAGAGTTAGTTGTCAAATTACTTTATGCAGAACACTAATAAGAAGCATTATGTCTGTGAATGTCTGTGGTGTAAGCTGCTCTTCATTGCAAGTGTGTGTTTTACAAGCTCTACAAGGTCAGTTTCAGCTGTCTCATCTTTCATCCATTTGTAAAGTTAATTTTTGCATTTTGGTCTCAAATTCAAAATACAAATTAATATCCTCAAATTAAATGTTACACACTTTCTGTGTAAGCTAGAGTGGAACAGAAAAAACACAAAAAACAAAACCACGTGCCAAAGCTCAGACAGTGTCTCAAAATAATCATCTCAGAGTTCTCCAATTTTAAAGCGCTTATGCTTAACTGTATTACACCTAGAAAAACAAATAAGACATTACAGACATAAACATACAAAGAGTATAACTCAAAGGCTCCATTGTCTACAGGAATCTGGGCAATTAACAGTATTTTTAACAAGAGGTAAAGGATATAATTTATGAAGAAAATCATTTCAAAATAATTTGCAAAATTATTTCTAATGGTTTTGTTATCAAAATAGGCATAATTATAACTTCTGACCCTAGTTTAACTGGATTTTGTCATCTTGCTTCACTTTTTCTGATACTTTGGATGAGCCCAGGGATTTTAAATTCATTTGACCACATTGACTCTAAATGACCAGGTTGGTGAAAAACCCTTTCCTGTTACGGTAAGGACATTTTTAACTGCACATATGAACCCTACAATATATCAATAAAAAATAAAAAAATTTTAAATTAAAAAAATGAAGGACCACCCTACAGCTCAGTTTTTCTCCATGATAAAGACATGCTGTTTGACCCTACATACTCTTAGCTCAGCTCACTGCACAATTATTGTCTTTGGTCTTCTAGTTGAATTCATGGTGTTTCTCTTCTTAGAGCTCATGGCAAATTATAGGAAAAAACAATAATTAGTCTTACAAGAAACAAAAGCCGATTATACTCCTGAGACCACAAAATCCTGGCCCCCTTTAGGGGTACCATAGTTATGGTAAACTACAATTCATGCATGATAGACAAATATGAAAGTGATTGTGAGTCTGACTACTACAAATAGCATAACTGGAATAGAAACATTGTAATTCATTGATAATTGTCTGCGAGTTCTGTTCCTCTTGACCATTAATGTGTTTTCTTCACTGGAAACCTTTGACTGGACGCACCTGTTGTTGTCCCTCCCCCTGGGCCCAGACTTTACACAGAGGTCATGATGATGATAATGATGATGATGATGATGATGATGATGATGATGATACTTTATTGATCCCACAATGGGGAAATTACAGTTAACAGAACACCCATCCAAGAAGACAAACAGAACAAACATGGGGAGATAGGTGAACTGTGGCCATGCTGCCCCCCTTCTGGAGGTGCTGCCATTAAAAAGACAGAAACAGTAGTGAAAACATATAGAGATGAGTGAGGAAAAAAATCATCTCATACTTTGTATAGATTCACACATACACAGTATAAGGTTACAAGTCTGACACTGCTCTCTATCTCAGTCCACTTTTTATACACAACAACCCTGTTACACAGTTATTGAAATATGCAAGATGTTGCCTTATACGGTGGGGGACGTGTAGCATGCTTATCAGTTCCTTCTTCTGTGCCCTTCGCTGTTGCCAGTTAACGGCCTCATCCGGGTCCTGTAGGCACAAAACATCAGACCAAAACACACATTCTTTTCCAGTAACTTATCAGCATGTGATTTTCCTGCCTCTATACTATGTAGTCTTATTTCTGTCTCCTGTCTCCTTATTTCACCTTGTTGTGAAGATTAATGCTGTGATATGCTACTTGATACTGTAGTTCTATTTAAATTTTCATATTTATGGTATTCTACTGTGCAGCTTATTTACACTCCTTCCTTAAGAGCACAGATGAAATCTAAAGGAAAATTACAAGGAGTTACCGCTAAACCAGGGGTATTCAACTCCAGGTCTTAAGGGCCGGTGTCCTGCAGGTTTTAGATGTGTACCTGATCCAGGACACCCTAATCGAATGGCTGAATTACCTCCTCAGTATGCAGTCAAGTTCTCCAGAGTCCTGCTAATGATTATTTGACTCATGTCTGTTGAAGCAAGCCTCTTTCCCACCAACAGGGTTCCGGAGCCGTGAATTGAACCATTAGGCGGGTTTTCCACCGCTGAAACACTCGGTGCTCGGCCGAAAAACGGGTTCAATTCCGGCCCCGCAAACTAGCTGGTCTGGAACCAGGAACCCGTGCTGAAAGCGGCAGAGGGGCGTGACTCTGCCGTCTCAACATCAAGTTTTCTACCATATTACATGTGTATTACATGAGAAAAGTGAAGCGATTTTCACGGCTGTGAATTAGGTTGGGCTCTAAGGCTGAACTTGCTGCTTTGTATCAGTTCATATCACAGATAAAAGGACACAAAGTGCGTACTTGTCGTCTTGCTCTAATCGCTGTCTGTGTTTCCCTCTGTGCTGCACACAGATGCTGCAGTAGTTTGGTTTGGACCCTAGAACGTATTTGCAGCACAAGAAAGGGGAGCGTGTTCTCCCACGTTTGTGCGCTTCAGCTTCCGTGTCCAGACGAGGACCCGCCCACACTCATACGTAAAGGAGCAGTTCACAGAAACGCGGTGGGAACGCGGGCCCGTTCTTAGGCGTTTCGCCGGTTCATTGGGATCGGCACGGGAACTTGCTCCGGCTCCGGAACCTCGGCGGTGGGAAAGTAGCAGCAGAGACACATCTAAAACCTGCAGGACACTGGCCCTCGAGGCCTGGAGTTGAATACCCCTGCTCTAAACAGTGATTTGTGCTTGTTCAGCACCATGGACAGCTCTCTAAAGGCCTAAAGAACAAACACCACAGAGACAGAAGCCTCTTTCCCACCAACAGGGTTCCGGAGCCGGTGCCTGAATTTGAACCGTTTGGCGGGTTTTCCACCGCGGAAGCACTCGGTGCTCGGCCAAAAAACGGGTTCAACTCCGGCCCCGCAAGCTAGCTGGTCTCGAACCAAGAATGCGTGACGAAAGTGGCAGAAGGGCGTGACTCTCAACATAAAGTTTTCTACCACTATTTCACTGCATAGCGTGCATTACAGCAATACGATTTTCACGGCTGTGAATTAGGTTGGGCTCTAAGGCTGAACTTGCTGCTTTGTATCAGTTCATATCACAGATAAAAGGACACAAAGTGCGTACTTGTCGTCTTGCTCTAATCGCTGTCTGTGTTTCCCTCTGTGCTGCACACAGATGCTGCAGTAGTTTGGTTTGGACCCTAAAACATATTTGCAGCATAGAAAGGGGAGCGTGTTCTCCCACGTTTGTGTGCTTCGGCTTCCGTGTCCTACGAGGACCCGCCCACACTCATACATAAAGGAGCAGTTCACAGAAACGCGGTGGGAACGCGGGCCCAGTCTTAAGTGTTTCGCCAGTTCATTGAAACCAACAACAGCACTGGCACGCGAACCGGCTCCTCAGCGGTGGGAAAGTAACAACAGAGGGAGCCGAACGGATTGATTGATTGATTAATGAAGACATAAGTGGGCTTGTCACTGATACACACTGAGTAAAATAAGTCATTTATTCATTATTAATATTATCATCACTCATGATATTTATGCTAAAGGATTCACCACCCAGCTAGCAATGAACGTTCAGACAACGTTCAGTGAACGTCGCCTTGAACGTCTGGTGAACGTTCACTGACAACGTTCACTGAATGTTCAATGAACGTCTGTGAGGATGTTCAGTGACCGTTATACTTTTGATATTTCCAACATGGCATGTTGAATGTATTTTTAAGGTTTGCCTGTGAACATATGTCCTCCATTTTCCAGTGAGATTCATCCGCACTTGTATCAAACTTGAATATAGATTCCAGCCACTTAAAATTAACACTCAGCAAAGAACAATTTAATTTAACCGGTAGGGAAGAATTTTGCTGCAGTTTTATTTTATTTTATTTTTTTTTGCAGAATAAGCCATTTCCCACAAAATTTTTAGATTTATGTGCACAGTTCAATTTGTAATGATCTATGATTCCATTTAAAGAAAAATCAATGTTAAAATATTTCAACTGCATAATTCAAGACTGCAAAATACTTGCAAATGTTTTCCATGTTTGACCCTACACTCAAAAAAAGGAATTTAGGTTGTCATTACATTAAAAAAATAGTAACATGTTCTTTTAACAAAATAATTTCATGTTTCAAAGGCAAACGTGATAAAATCATGTCAGATAAGCATGAAATTTAACAACCTAATGTTCATGAAATTCAGTCATGTTGCGATAACATGATTCAATGTAGTCAGAATGATCTTGCACCGAGAGACGGAGCAGCGAGATCACGGGAGATCACGCGAGATCACGCGAAATGACATACCATTTGGTGTGCCCGGGAAATTTCGAACGGCAGTTATCAAGCGAAGAAGGAAGTTGGCTGGCGTGCATCAGAAAAGGTAAGATTCAGTCTTTTTTTTTCTCGTCCGTCTAAATGCAAATGATAATATGTGAATCAAATCAAATCATCAGCAGACTTTTAATCATTTTTCGCAATATTTGGTCGCGTAACATGTTTATGTTAGCTAAAGTGACGATAGTTAGCTGGCAATTATTCGTGTTTCTCTACCATTTGCGCCAATGTTTTGCCTGTTCCATGCTTGTATGTGGCACATTATTTTATGTTGTGTGGATTAAATAGGTTAATTTTAGGCACAAACAATGGTTCGTTTTAACTCTGCAGCTCCTGGAGCGATGTCGCTTGCGCTCCATTCATTTTTTCCTATAGAACTTGTGTGATGAGGCTACCGTGGCTTCACACAATTTCCATAGGAAATGAATGGAGAGGGAGCGACGGATTTCCATCATTTGAACAAAACAACCCTTTAACACGAGTGGATCATCGCTGACAAGTTTTTCCACGCCTCCACAGCTCTGTGCTGTGAGCGTGCGTGCGTGTGTTGTGCTCGCTGTGCAGAGGTCAGCTGTTATTTTTGCTTTCCGTCAGCTGAAGCCACCGTTAGCAGCCATCGTTCAGTGCCGGTGTTGTGCGAAATTCTGTTCCCCTGTGAAAATCTGTTCCCCCTGTGTCGGGAGCACGCACTGCAGACAGAGAGGCGGATCGAACTGTCTTCAGCAAACCTTATTTGGTATTTTCCCCTGTGATTTATGTACAACCTTCCCTACAACCCCTAGTGCTCTATATTTCCAGTTGTTATTATCATGTTGCATTCAAGAGACCTATACCAAAAGTTTGAATACATGTATAGATGCACCTCCGCTCAGGATGAATTAAATATTTTAGTGGTTGAAAATTTATCTGATCTCTTTCAGAACATCACTTGTCTGTTGTTCATCTGCATGAGTACCAGTGAAGGGGGTCATCGGCCATCAAGTTTTTGATTTCAGTGGTTAATAGTAAGTTTTACCAGATCTGAAGTGACTGATTCTAATGTTGGAGTGCTTATAAAGCTAAACCTGCATGTGAAGAAGCCAAAAAAAGCAGAAGTAAATTACTGCCCCAGCTATCCAGCCAGTGAAACAGCAGAGACACTGGAAGAGTTGAGAGTGATGCTCCTCTCAGAAGTAAAAAAGAAAAACAATCATCAGAAGTTGGCAGAAATGATGGACAAGACCTTTGCACTCAGAAGGCAAGAATGTATTTGGAGAGGCCCCCATGATAGCAACAAGGTGGCGTGCTCTCTTCCATGTTTGTGACATAAGTGGATGAATGCATAAAAGAACAAGCCCCACTGCATGCAATGTGTCACAATACATATTGGCAGACTCTGTGAAGTTACTCATACTGATGTGGATTTACTGAAGGCCAGCAACTGTAGCCTAAAGCTACATTCACACTGCAGCCTGAAGTGACCCAAATCTGATTATTTTATTTATTTATTTATTTTTTTTGCCCTTATGTGACCTGTATCTGATCTTTTCATGTCAGTCTGAACAACATTGGATTTCACAAAAAAATCTGAATTGAGCATTAAGGCCTGCACTGTGAACGTAGCCTTAGTTGGCCTTCTGACAAAGAAAGTTCATGTATAGATAAATACATGTATATATATTTCTTAAACAGAACTGCTATCTCAAACATGTACCAAAGGTGACGGTACAGTGCCAAACTAAGTTTTGTCTACTTTTTTGTTTTTTTGTAGGTGAGTGCAGAGTTCAAGAGAATCACAACAATCCATTTGCAGTCAACATTCTTCTCCAGGCTTGATGTTCAATCTGCAAACCTAATGAAGGCGTATGCCAAGAAAGGAGGAGTTCAAGGGAGAAAAATCAAGACCATCCTGGCACCCATAACCCAGGTATGATACCAGTGTAAAAGTGACATTACTGAAAACTTGTCTATTGTAGAAATGACTGAGCAACACATCCTTTGTTAAACTAGAAGGATGTAAACTGTTTTGGAGTGGTCTACTTTTCACATATTTCAGGCATAAATATTTCTTAGATGACATCTTCAACTAGGTGTTAAAATAAAATGTTAAAATAATTCATTTTAACCATGGCGTGATGAAAGGAAAACACAAAGTAGTAAAAATAGTTAAGTAATAGATTCTTAAAGATCTTTTAAACAGACTATCCTTGATCAAACAATCTAAGCCTTATAAAATGTTAGCCACTGATCACTTTTATGTTATGACTTCCTTTGAATTTAGTTAAGTTTCCAAGTGTGTGAACCTACACTGCTGGATTGTTGAAATTGTGTTTTCACTGTTTTCTTCTTTTTCTGATCTGCATATTAAGAATGAAACTATTGAAGTCAGAAGAGAATGCATCCTCAAAGGTCTCTGCATGTACCTGAATGAAGACCCAGAGAAGCTGGTGAAGGAATACCTGGTATGTTAATTTACCTATGTGTTTATGATAGAGATGATCAGAGTTGGAGTTAATTGGGCTTCCTGTGTATTCCTATTAGATTTAAAATTATGTTAAGAGAAGGTCATTAAAACTCTTCTTTTTCTTCTTTTTCTTGGTTAAATTTCCAGTTTCCAATTTATTTATAATGCACATTTAAAAATAACAAAAAGTTGACCAGACATTTAAAAACATGCACCATACTGTGGCACAATCGCAAACCGCCCTTACCTACTAGACATTTACAACCCATTGTTACTCTAAATTGAATCACTTGCTGTTGTTGAGGGTCACTTGAAGAAGGGGGAAGGTATAAGCACTGACTTGTGGGACGTCTTAACTAGGGCTGGGTGATATATCGAGTTTTTAAGAAATCTCGATATATTTTCATATACGATATAAGATGAGACGATATCATTTATATCGATATAGTCATGTTACAGTCATACTTGTTTGTCTCTGAAAAATTTCACACTCCCTCGCCTTTCTCCCTCACCGCTTCACCCATAAATAATGCAGGAAGCGACAGCATGGCAGTGTTCAATCAATCAATCAATCAACTTTATTTATAAAGCACTTTAAAATCAAATGCAGTTGGCCAAAGTGCTGTACAAATCTAAGCACAAACAAACAAAACACAGACATAAGATAAGGAAAGGATTAATAAATAAATAAATAAAAACCACAGCTAAGAAAACTTAACTGCCAACTTGTCACTAGATTTAGTGGCTTTTCAGACCCCGCTGGTGACTTTTTTTTTTTTTTAACCAAAAAGCAACTCGCGACAAATGTAGTGACTTTTCCCGGTGATGTCGCCGATTTTTGGAGAGTTTTGGAAACCTGAAATCCTCCGCTGTCGCTGTGTTTTGTGTACATACAGCCTTCATACTGTGTCCGTTTATATGCTTTGGCATCGCCTGGACCCCCAAGAATTCCTGGCCATACCACAACTAGATAGCATAATTTGGTTTGTACTGTAAGTCACGTGACCTTAAAAGCGGAGGTGGGTCTTTTTTGTGTGCATGCATTGTCATGGCATTTACTCCATCATGGGAACAAGACAGGTTCTGCACATGGAAGATGTTTGGTTTGTATACAGAGTTGCTATGGAGGGCTTTGTACTCGCCCATAAGTATGACTGGTTTGGAATGACAGGCAATGTGGCAGACCCTCCAAGCAAACTTGCAAATTGAGGGTGACTGGCCATGGAATACTGGGCCTGTTTGGGATTCACCCTCTGTCCTTGTCTTTCTGACAATAACAAACACACATACCCTACTTTAGCTCCTAGTTTTTCCTGTAATGAGACAATATACCTTTTCCAAATTGGAAAATCTAACGCTGGACTCACGATTACCACAGACAGGCCTATGGTGGAGCTTAGTTGTTGGAAGTATTTCACCATGACTCAGTCAAATTTTTATGTTAATTGGTTATTTGATTACATGTGTTTTGTTATGAATATGGATTAGGGTAGTGAAAGCTGTTTTACATACTGTAAAGATTGTGTACTGTAAATATGAATGCAGTGCAAATCAATTTAAGAAATCTTTATTCTTTTTTGCAGGATGTCAATGAAGGTGCTCAAACGGCCATAGCAGAGACTGCGTTTGAAATCTTTTTCCTTCAAGCAGAAGGTGCAGAGCCTGGTGATGACCCCATGGATGTTGGGAGTTGAAGTGATGAGTAACTTGGAATAGTGTATCTTTTGCTGTAGTGATGTTGCTGGGTCTTGTCTATGCGCTAAGAGAGGCAAGAGAGTTTATTCCTTGTTTAGTAGTCAGCAAGCATCTGCACTGCCCATGTAAAAGTAAATGCATTACATTTTTGGAAATACATTTTTGGAAATACAATTCTATTGTATTTTTTCTAATTTGTTGTGTATTCTTTCCACCCTTTCAACCAGTACTGTTAAAACACTTAATTTATTAATACTAAAAAACTATTCTTTAAAGTAACGTAATTCAATCATGGAAAGTATTTCCACAAGATTAAATTGCTTTCTTTCAGCATAAAGCAAATTTGTTAGGCTAACTTAATTTCCATGAATTGGATCAACTTAATTAAGTAGTGTAGTTATACCACTGTAAAATAAGTTGAATTCAACTAAATTTGAATTCATCTGAAACAAGTAAATTCATTTAGTTGGTCCAAAACATTACAAATTAGTTGGGCTGGCTCTATTAAATTAAATTGGGCCCAACCATAGTAAATAGGTTGAATCAACCTTAATAAATTAAGTTGAACCAACACAGGTGCTTTAAATTGGAGCAGCAGAATTACATAATGCTGAAATAAAGTAAAATAATCATGTGGAAATCTTTTCCATGATTTTTTTATGTTAATCCAAAGAGTTATTTTTTTGAGTGTACGTGTTTGCCTGAAACTAGTGTGAAGTGCAGGACTAGATAAGATCAAAGCATTAATAACAACCAAGGCAATGCAATGATTTGATAAACAATTATGCTTTAATTTTGCTGTTACTATATACATGTGCATTTTCTAGTATGATAAACAATGTTTTTGGATCACCACTAAACACCACTAAACAAAAACACAAGTCTTGTACTCTACAGTAGAACACTTGTTAGTACAGAGAAACAGGTCAAACTAGCAATGTTGCAGCTGCATAGTCCCGATTTAGGGTTCGTCCTCCTCATCAGTCCTGTCCTGTCCTCGATTGGCCGACTTGTCTTTACGACAGTTCGCATGTTTCAGCCAATCGCCCAACACAGCCTGGATCTCAGTATCACTCAGAGTATCTGACCCTTGGTTCTTTCGTACAGCCCCTGAAAAATATACAGACAAAAAAGAATTGGAAGTGTGAATTGGAGTACCGTGGTTGGTGTCAGGAGGCAAGACAATATGATTTTCATGGGCTATAGAGAAAAGTGCACAATGGCTAAAGCTTCAGTCTAAATTCTGACCTTTTAGTACTTACTAAATATCACGGCCACCAAGTGCTTGTGAGCAGAGAAATTCTTTTTGCCTTTCCGTCCATAGAGGCTGTATTGTTCTGCAAGGCGGTTTGTGACGATTTTTGGTAAAATATTATACACAGCAGCTCTCAGATCCCTTCCTCCAATGACTGCCAGATGATGCACCTAAAATGTGAAACAATACAAAAATTTTAAAAGTCACTGTTTACACAGAAGGTAAAGGCTCATACAGTATCCAGCTTTATTGAACTTATTGTACAAGACAGATGTCAATAAATTACGCATACCACTTTTTTTCTGACTGCTCCGGACTCAAGTGCCCGGTTCAGAGCTTCTAAGTCTTCTGAGCTGGAGGCTGGAAGCGCGAGCTCATCCAATGGGTCCAGCTCTTCCACAGAATTATTAGCAGCCTGTTGGGTCAGAAGTGCTTGCAGCATCTTGGCATTGTTCAGGGCTATGGCCTTGACCTCCTCTATGGCCCTAAAAACTTTAAGCTGAAATTTGTATTCTGAAAAGAATGATAAAAGATCAGAGAAACATAAAATATCAGTTGGTAAGTGATTATTACCTAGTTTCAATTAGGCAACAAGGAATCATGTTTCTGTTTAAAAGCACACAATTTGCCATTGCCCTACCGTTTTGATATTTATTTACAGAAATGCTATATATTTATAACGTATTATATGACATGATAGTGCACTCACTAGAAGTGTCCTCACTTCTTGTGTGTACTTTGTCATATTTACCTGATAGAGGAGTTCTCGTTCCAGATCCCGTTTCACTTTGGATGGAGTTGGTGGGCGTAGCAAATGGATGAATGATATGCCCAGTAGGTGCAGATGGGTGGCAGGTGGCGATGGTAACTGTGTTTGATGTGTTATGAAAGTGGCTGCTGGTGGTAGATGATGTCGCTTGGTGACTTCTGATGATGGGCACCGCAGGTGGTTTAGGGGGAGCTGGTGGTTTAGGAAGGTTTTTCCTCAACTGTCTTTCCTCGTCCTCACTCTCAAAATCAATGTTAATTCGCCTGTAAGAAAGAGACATTCCATAAGAAATTACTACAACTTCTTTACAGACATGAGAGGTTTAAATGGCTCCATGTGACATCTCATTATTATGACAAGGCAAACATACATGACCATTGTCTGGTTTCACAATGAACAATTGAGTAAACTTTTACTCTTTCAAAGTGAATGGTTCACCCTTAATCGTCATTAAATACTATATTTGTAGTGAGTGGTGAGGGTCGGGGACCGTCATGGCTATAATGATGCAGGAGTTCTCAGAAAGAACCACCTTTGATAGTCGCATGTTCGTTACGTGTAGTAAATGCAGGTTTGTTTGTTTTTTTTTAATCCAGCTCAAGGACATCACGAATCAGTATCTTCATAGCAGCGAACAATGTTAATATTAGCTGTAATTAAAAGAGGTGTGTTATAGTAGATAAAGTAATGTTTTTTCAAATTAGTTCACATAATGACCGCTATATAAACTACCTACTTTCTTTTTCTTTTACCCCTACTTTTACCCCTAGCCAAGCGACACTTTTGTCGTGCTTTCAGGTAGTTGTCTGAAAGATAATTTAAATAAAAAGTAATCATTAGTTTATTTGTCATATGTTCCAAAGAAATTATGGACAAATGCTCGGCTAGGCCAATGTAGAAGGTAAACTCATTAACATTCAAGAAGGAGAAATGTTGTTATGGTTAAAGAACAAAGCAATCAATTATCAAAATATTTTGATTTTTGAATAGCACTACTTATCAAGATTCTGTACCGCCATGGTTTCATATGCATTCCACTCAGATGGGTCACTGACTTCCACTTTGTTTTTAGCCATCTTTTCAGCCATTGTACTTGTGTAATGGCTACCTGGCCACCAGCAGAGTTTATCATTGCCATGGATCCACGAAGAAGCCACAATGTCAACCTCTGTTGTAAGTTGCTCCTCACCATCGATGGTTTGTTTGTGCTGGAACTCCACCACAGAGTAAGCCATTCCTAATACAGACCAAAACAAACTTAAACTAAACACTGGCAGATCCAACAATTACTGCTATATCCTAAAACCATGTGGCTACATGTACTGGTCAGGTTTATTCAGTAATAAAGCCCAGCCCTGCCCAGGCATCATCAAGTAGCAAATACACTTGATTCTGTAAACATAAGCATCAGGGTTTTTACTTTACTTTGTGAACATGTTTCAACATGCCTATTGGCAACTCTTCATTTAGACTACTACTAACCAAAATAAAGGGTGCTTGGCACCACCACCTAAGTTATAATCCATGTGCCAGTAGGACAAACTCAAATCTAGTACATATCTACCTACTCAATAGTCTAATACATGTACTCAAAGGACTTCAGAAGTTAATATTTATCAAAGCCATCTAATACTACACAATGATCTGAATGTCCAGCACAGCTAAAGGTTTCTAATCATTTGTAGTGTTCTGTGATAGTGAGCGCAACAGAGGCATTGCCACAAATGTGGGTTTGCCTTCTTCAGGGAAAAGAGCACATTTAGAAGTGACGTCACTGGCTCTGACTAGTTCCATCTCTAGTCTCAAGTTGGACACTCGATAAATTGACAGAGTCCAAGTGCAGTTCACTGTACTGCTCATATGCAAGTGCTCTGCCACCCAAAGGTAATGGGCCATGAAAATGCTGCCCTGTTGCTGCATTTACCTCTGGCAGGTGAATGGGAGATGTTTTTCTCTTCTCTGATAGTCTCCTTATGATTTGTGACAAGGCTGAGTTTGGCTTCCTAAGCATGCACTTAATCCTTCCCAGAAAATTCTCAAAAGGGAATGCTGAAATATTTTCCAAACAACCATGTAACAACACTTCATTTGGTAAATGAATCAGGCTATGGACATTATAAACTATGTTTCTCTGGCCATACAAAAGACCAAAATGCTCAACAAACTGAACCAGAAGTTGAGACGCAAATTGGCAGTAGTCCTGGTACAGTGCTGGTGAGAGCAAGCAACGCATTGCCACCGAAAGCAACAGGAAGTTCTGGTACACTGCAACGTCAAGCACTTCTAGCAAAACAATAGGCCCGGTGTAAAGCAGAAACTGTCGGAACTCAGTAGCTTTCCACCTGTCTACTTCCCAAAGAGAGCGTGGTTTGCGTGCTAATTCCTTTGGAACTGCAGGCTTCAACATTACCATTGATTTTGAAATGGTACTGATCTGAGTAGAGCCAAGATGAGTAGCACCAGTGCCGGATTTCCACAAAAAAATCAATTTCCTCATGACACCCAAACAGACTAAATGCATATAGTCTAAAGGGAACTGAGTCACCATGCCTATGCCAAGAACATTCCAATGACAAGGCCCTGTGTGGTGCTCATCATCTTCATCCACAACGACAAAATCTTCATCCTCTCTCAGTGCAGCATCAGTTTCAGGGAATGTCATTCTTCGTTCATGATGGACACCAATCTGTTTACACTTATCACAACCAAAATATCCAGAATGACCCTTTACACATTTAACAAATGCACGTGCATCACAAATCACTGTGGAAATCTGTAATTGGTAACAATGACCAGCAAACACAATACCACTTTCAGATAGAGTCACCATCTCTGTTAAAAACTTGTCAAGGTATAAACCAACATCAGTAGGCTTATGTTTTCCACAATACAGACCTATTATGAATGGGTCTTTTTGGGGAAGCTCCTCAATTAGACCCAAGATTGGCCAGAACTGATCAGAAGCACTTTTGAATAATGGAAGGCCATCAATGTTTATTTGCAATGAAATCTTATTAATGGAACTAAATAAGCTATGGTGCTGATACGCCTGAAGTTTCTGAATAACACCATTTTCCACACCGAAGTGATAGTATGATCCACCAGCAATGTTCAGGACATTTGAAGCATAGCTGGTATCTGTCTTCAGCAAGGTTCTTGCATCCTTAGGAAGATCGGTATGTCCACAATTCCTAAGAATTTTCAAAAGACTGCAGAGAGCAACCTGTTTTATTTGAAATTTGACTGCCCAGTCCGAGAGCTCATCACCCAAGCAAATGTCCTCCTCACTCTCAGTATCCAAGAAAGAAGAATCTGTGGAGCTATCCGGTTCTGATTCAGAGCTATTTTCAATGTGAACAAATGATTCAGATGGTAAGTCAGAAGGATGACGGATATCATGTTGGTCAAAAAAGTCTGTGTCAGGTTCATTATCTGCAAATGTCCCAAGCAGCGATACATTCACAGGTATACTTTTAGTGTCACCTTCATTGAGCATGCCATCATCATCGTTACTAGACTCGGAACTTACAACTGAATCACCAAGTATGCCGAGGCTGTCATGCTGAAATGCAGTATTATCAACCAGATGTTCAGGATATTCATCAATTTCACTATCATCATCTACACACTCAAATTTTCTTTTTGCAGCACGGCAAGCCTGCCTCCAAAGAGTCCATCTTGAGAATGAATCAGATTTGTTTGCCATTCTTAGTGATAGCCTAATGGTAATAAGCCACACTTTACTGAGTTAAATGAGATTAGAGCCAACTCAGGGCACACCAGCCCATTTGACTGAAAATAATTTGTTTTTCAATGTAATCGGCACAATAATAAACTGAACTGGGAGTGCTGCTGTAACTGTGCTATTAGCTAGTGATCTGGATAATATTGTAAAAGGAAGAAGCCAAGGTCCAGTATTATATCACGTGAAAAGATCAAATAACACAACAGGAATGTGCTATAAAATAAAGATTCAAGCACAAAATTTAAAAGTCTCTAAGCCTGACTAAGCATCAATGCACGAATTACATGCATGATTAAGTCAAAATTCAGGTTGTAAACCGTATGGACATAAATGTATGAGTACTACTTACAACGCGAGCCGTGGTGGCCATCGTTTTCAAACAAAGCATGGTATTTACCGTAATAAATTTTACTTTACGTCCTAATGACTATGTTTTTGATCAAAATACAAACAGTGATAAATAAACTTACCTAACACTTTAGTTTTGGTCGGTATCCGCTGAAATAAAGGAATATTTATGGAGCTCGTAATTGTTGGACGTTCACTGGTAGTCGTGCGAAGAAATGGCGGAATGGCGTTGTTCCATCTCGTTCTTGTGTGTCTGATGGCGGTTGGCGCCTGATACCACGTCACTTCCTACGTAATCGCGTTGTTTGTTATGCGCGAAATTCAAACCTGGTAACTGTGAGGTACAGAAAGAAAACGGGAAAAGTACAGATTGCTAAATAAACACAATTAAAACTAATCATGGTTTTGTGTTTTTTTAAAAGCATTACCTGAATTGATGCGTTTTATATTTAGTTCACCTCTACAGAGGTGCCGACGCATCAGTTTATGATATCGTCGACTTCAGATGACGTAACAGCAGGACACTGATTCGCTGATTCCAATTAGAGTTGAAAATGCAGACTTCAAACTACGTACCAATTTTTAAATCATGCCATGTCTTTTCCTGTATATTATCCTCGTGTTTGTGTGCAGGAGAAGGGCAGGAAGTTCTTGGTAGCAAAAACAAACACACACACACAAAAAAAAAAACACGATCTTGTTCCCTATTGGATGAAAAAATGGAGCACAACAGCCAATCACAAAATTATATGGCAACGTACTGTATTTGGTTGCTGAGGGACAGGTGAAAGACTGGTGATGTTTTGCATTGCCGTGGGATGGACAGAAAATCTTCTTTGGAGTAGCACAAATAATTTGTGTGGTATCTTATTGTGACACCTGATTATTCTTTAGTTGTACAGTTGTATTTTAGTTGTATTTTAATGTACTTGTAATTGTAATAACTGTTTTATTTTATAAATTTGTGCATATATTTCTGCATATATCTTAAATATTTTAAGAAGATTACATGCTAACATTTACATAAGCCACATTTTACAGAAACAGTTAGACATTATTTCCAAACGTTCACAGGACGTTCAGAGAACGTCAGGGGTGCACCAAGACAAAAAATGGAAATTTGGTGAAAAAATATTGTTAACAACACTGCAGATGTAATAGATATAACAACCGATGAAATAAAAGCACCGCAAAAAAATTTCCATGATGAATGAACGTTCACTGAACGTCATGTGCTGAACATTGAACATAAGACTTTCAGGGGACGTTCAGTGAACGTCTTCTGAACCTTCGCTTGCTAGCTGGGCATTTATTCAGTCTCATCAGGTCGCCCTGTGTAGAGCTTCACCCTCTGATGCTCAAATGCTCAGAGATCATTGATCAGCTTTTGGTATGATAAACTTCTCTCTCCACTTGCTACAATCATTGGTACTGACAGCATGAGCTGTTCAGTGATGCTGAGGTAGTTTTACATGTGAAGCTAAATAATTATATATAAATAAATATATATATAATATAAATAATATATATATATATATATATATATATATATATATATATATATATATATATATATATATATATATATATATATATATATATATATCAGTGGCGGATACTGGTCATTCAAGGAGGGGAAGCTCAATTTCGGCCTACATCATAAAATGTGTCGGTTTATTTATACAGCAGCACCCGCTGGACAGAAACTGCGATAGAAGTCAGAAAGAGTGATAGAAGTCAGTCTCCAAACAGAAGCAGCTACAGAAAACCGAACAGAAATAGAAGCTCGATTTGTCGCTTTTTAACAAAGAAAATGCCGAAAAGAGGATTAGGAAAGTCTCCGGTTCAACTCAGAACAGAATGAAAATTTTAAAATGCTCCCACGGATGTTTACACCAAAAGATCGCTGATTCGCTCATTTCGCTGTCAATCAAAAAGGGATTCAGCCTCAGACAGATCATCCAATCATCATGAAGAAGCAGAGCGTCCGGGCCGGCCGAAGCCAACCCACTGCCCCATAGACCTCCAGAGACGCTCAGCGTCCGATGGGCGGGACATAGCCCAGCATTTATCCAATGACTCGTCTCGTTTCGCTGCACTCTTTGCTTCGCTATTGAACTCTGTTGACGCCCAGCATCCACACTGTTTAAAGCGCTGTGAAGCTGCGGAAATAAGAGAGAGGAAAGCCGCGTCGTTACCAGTGATAAGAAGCTGATTCTGAACAAAAGTTGAGCACGTTGTAGCGCATATTTAGTCAATGACATGTACACACAACAGTATATATTAGATCACTTTTTTTTTTTTTTTTTTTCCTTTTTAGGGGGAAGCTGAGCTTCCCTTGCAGTCTTAGAGCAATCGCCTCTGATATATATAAATAATTATTATTGCAAATGTAGCTCAGAATCTGCAGGACAGTGATTTCTTCACAAAGACGGAACTGAACGCAGCCACCGAGTGTAAACTGTCCTCAGGATCCAGATCACTTCATGTTCTCTTCATGTTTTCACTGCTGTCTTTAAAGACATATTGAAGGACACTGTGCTGCTGTCACACTGAAACTATCTGATCTGTTTCAGCTGCAGTTTCTGTCTCCTATATTTTGTGCCTGTCAGGCTTCAGCTGAATCATTAGATTCAAAAATCAAATGTAAAATCAGGATTCCAGCTTCATCCACTGAAGGTTCAGTTTGAGTAAATGATGACCACAGACAGCATAAAAATATTTATTTTAGATCAAACTTTATTCCATGACTGCCTCTTTTCTCCTCTCCTGCTAAGATAAATATCACAGTCAGCACTGACACGTGTTCATATTCCTCGGTCCTCTGGATCTGCTTCATACTGCAGACCCCTGCTCTTCCACAAATGTTGAAGAGCACCAAATTAAACAAATGAGACAGAGAATGGTTTCTTAGAACGACAATCCATCATCCACACTGAGGACAACATGTCAGAGGGTCAGCCCGGTCTCACAGCACAATGTGAAATAGTTACAAATAAAGAAATATATGTATTTGTTTGTGTTCATGGACACAAACTGTCACATTGTTTCATGATGGTGCAACTTTGTAACTGATGTATTTCAGCACTGTAGCATCTCAAATTTAGAACATGTGAAAAAGTTCATTTGATTCAATTTAATTCAAAAACATCAAATTTTATATTTTCTATTTTCATTCCATGTAAAGTTAAATATGTCAAGTCTCTTTGCTCTAATTTGATGATTTTGGGTTTTAGCTCCTGAAAATCATGAATCCATGATCTCAAATATCCAACTTCTAAAAGTATGTTCATTAATCCACTCAGTACTTGGTTGGTCTCCTTCACCATGAATTCCTGTATCAGTGCAGCATGGAGGAAATCAGTGTGAGTCCTGCTGAGGTGTTACTGAAGCTCAGGTTACTTTGATAGCAGCCTTCAGCTCGTCTGCAGTTTGTCACTGTTGTTCTACTTCTCTGTCTGCAGGAACACCACCAGTTTGCTCAGGTTGTCTTTCAGGAAGCTTCTGTTGGCTTTTCATCTGCTTCCTGTTTACTTTCAGTCAGACACAAAATCCTGTAAAAATCCTGTTTATCCTGAAAGCTGAAGGAGGCTCAGACCACCTGTCTTAATATCAGCTGCTTGTTCAGGAGGACAAAGCTCCTAAATTCTCTTTGTAAGGATGAAGCATGACTAACAGCTTAAAATAAAGAGGCAATAAAAACCTTTCAGCATTATGAACAGAAAAACTAAATGTCCAATATTTCCTTCCAAGCAGGACTTGCAGACAGTAGGAAGGAGCAGCTCTGTTTAAGGGAACAAACCTATGACACAACCAGGTCAGGGTGGCCGTGACCTGCTGGCTTTGGACAATCTGGGAACCATCGATCAGTCTGCTGACTGAGCTTCTGGATACAACGTCCAGTTTTTTTCTTGGCTTCTGCTTCATCCAGCAGATATCTGAGCCAAGACTTCAACTTCCTGCCATTGTTGATGAATGCAGAGACATTTTTAAGAAAGGGAATAAAAAGTCATGTGTGGATGAGATCTGATGATGTGGAGCATTTTCAGCAGAGAGACTTTTGCTCTCCTCACAGACTGTTTACCTGCCTGCAGCCAAAGCTGCTCAAATGTGATTGGTCAGAAACAGGAAGCAGAAATCCTGTCCTGTGATTCCAGATTCGACATCATCAGATCCAAAATCAGTTTATTTAGATGAGAGAGAAAAGAAGGTGATGAGGCACCATGACTGATTGATCCTCTATCAACATCCACAGGAAGCTGATGGAAATGTGTCCGACCAAATCAGCGTCCTAATGAGCCGCTGCTAGAAGCCCAAAATCCTGAGCTGACATCAGTCCAAGATTTGTCTTTCAAATGTAATAAAGTGAAAGTGTCTGCTTAAATGTGCTGAAAGGTGTTAAACAACAAGTGCTGCTGGAAGAGTTTCATTAAGAGAACATTAACACTGTGAATGAGGGATGGACTTTTCTTCACTTTGACACTTTGATCTGTTTTTCTTTGACTTTGAATAAAAGTTTTTGTGGGACTGAGGATACATTTGTTTAGATTTGGAGCTTTGATGTCATCTGTTCCTCTTGTTTGTGTCTGAAAACATGATGAAAAATCTGTGAGAAACAGAAATCAATAGAATTGAATTTCTGACAGCAGTGAATAAAAATCTCCCTGAGCTCAGTCTGTGACTCTGAGATGGAGGTGAAATGTGTGAACCTGGGCTGTGGTTTGCTGCTCTCTTCCTGTCACAAACACTGTTTGACATCTGTTCATCTTTTTGTTCAGGCTGCACGGATCATTTCTCACTGTGGGGAGCAGATTTATAACAGGAGCAGTAGTAGGTGGCTGAATGATCCAGTTTAACTTGATCTATTTTCAACTCACAGCCACTTTCATTGTTCTCAGTAGAGAAATCGTCTTCCTGAGAATGACCATAACCTTTGGAAAGTGTGCAGCTACCACTACTCAGAGGTGTCTCCCCAATCACTCTGAATATTTCTGTCTCTTTCTTCTGGTACCAGTACACATAGGGTATACTGCTACTACACTGTTCAGTCCCTCCACAGCTGAAGGAGACTTTGTCTCCAACTCTCCTGGTCAATGTTAAATCGTCCTGAATCAGCTGTTCTGCTGCCATGGTAAGCAGTGCTGCAGAGACACAGACAGATAGATGAAGGTCAGTGTGACAGTGTTTGTTCCAGGTTGAGTTTGTTGGCTCCTGATTGGCTGCAAACACTCACCTGAACACAGACAGCACAGAGCAGCAGCTGGGAGGAAAAGCATTGTGTGCAGTGGTGTTTCCTCTGGTGAACCTGGGGAGAAGTGGCGCTCTGATGCAGCCGAGGCCAAACGAGGACGAGCTGCGAGATCAGACGAGGGCCACGTGCTTTCTAACGGCTCCTCAAAGCTCCCGTCGGCCCCTGCTGTGGGCGGCCCACAGATAAGACCGCTGCTGCTGATTGACAGCTCAGCTGAAGCTGCTGTGTGCTTTCATGGTCTTCATTTGAATCTGACAGCAGATCCAAAAATCTGGGTCACATGATGCAGAAAGACTAAAAACATTGATGTTCCCACAAACACATTCAGCTTGGAGCTGAATTTAGTAACACAGACTGTTACTGCTGAATCATCAGCTCATCCAGCAGACAATAGATTTCATTGTTCACACATTTGTTGCTCTTGTGTTATTGTTTCATACTTTATGTGTAGTGTGGCAGCTTTGAAATGCTTTAAGTGTAACAGCTTTTATTAAAAAATACATTTGATTTCACATTATTGTTTGAGCTGATTTAACACTTCTGTCTTTCTAATATTAGTTCTTAAAAATGGATCTCAGCTGAAAAGCCTCCAACATTTAGAGCTCACAGCACCAACTAAAAATAATCAAACTGTCAAATAATAATAAATATAGTGTTCCACAATTTTAACTTTAATTTTTAAATAAAAATATTCATGAATTGATTTAAAATTTGTTTTTTTGTTGACAATATGTTTAATAATATATCAAACTAAACATTTTAATATACAGCACCAACTACAAGTAATAAAAATATAAAATACGCAGATTTTTTCTATTCCATTTATATTCTATTTTATTTAATTATTTTAACCATTTACTTTAATATTTTCAATGACATATTTAATATTAAATAAAATAAAAATTAATTAAATTGAAAATACAAATATAAAATAATATTATTAGCTTAATACAAATTAATATTTATATTAAGCTAATAATATTATTTTGTATTTTATATTTACATTTTTTCTTGTATAATTATCAAATTTATTCATTAACTTATTTTTAGGTTTTTACATTTTTTATTGGCTCTAATGTGTTCAACAATCATAACCTACATTTACTGTTTATTTTAGTGTGAATATATAAAGTGTATAATTCTATTTAGAGGAGAGAGAAATTCATGCCTTCATCACAGTCGTCTGGACTATTGTAACTCTCTTTATGTGGGATGTGAACAGCGTCTTTCTGATCGCCTACAACTAGTTCAAAATGCAGCAGCGCAGCTGTTGACAGGCACTAAATGGTGTTTTCACATTTCACCCATTTTAGCCTCTACACTGGCTTCCTATTTCTATTCAAATCCAGTATAAAATACTATTTCTGGTTTTTAAGAGTCTAAACGGATTAGCGTTGATTTAATGCTAGTAGATATTTAAAAATTCTGATTAATTTTTATCATGAACAGTTTTTGTATCAAATTTGTCCTGATGTGTGATTATTATTTAATATTATAACAATGGTGTTCACCAACCTCACTGAAAACAATTCAGTTCATTTTTTGATTCCATCAAAGTTCATTTGTCAGCTCTGAGTTGAGGATTTGAGCTGTTTCTCTCACAGGTGAAGAACACAGATCCTTCCTGGAATCCTTCTTTAAGCAGAGTTCATGCTTGTAACTGTCATTGTGTTATTAAAGTGCAAAGCCACAGCTAACGGTGTGGAGGCTGCAGAGCAGAAACCCACACAGCCCGTCTGCTGCAGCACAGGAAGTTTGGATACAGTCAGTTTGTGCTTCAGTCACACAGGTTGTTGTTAATCACACAATCAAAAGCTTCAAATAATCTTTTTCATCTGTAACAGGTTTATGATTAAATGTGTGCTTTAAATGGATCAAAATAGTTTTCCTGTACAGGTTAATGATTCTGGTGTAAACATAATAAAATACTCAAGGTGTCACTGTTGAATTACATTTGCTTCCCAGCATGTTTATAAGAAAAATAACTTCCAGGTTACAAAAAAATGTAAAATCGTTTCCATGTGATTTAATTATTGTACAAGTACATGCATAAATAAAAAGGCTTCATTACTGATTCTAATAAGTGTCTCTAGTGTGATCTGATTTAATAACATTATTCAAACTTGGGTTTTGACTCCAACATTCAGTAAGTGACATCTTTTCTACAGAGCTTAACTTTTGTATTTTCTGATTAAGATCAAATGGATCCATTATTGTCCCAACAAACTGTTCAAACTGCTCTGTGATCAGTTTTATAAAGGCTGCAGCTGCTGTTTGTTCTGTGTGGAAATAACTGAGTCATCAGCATAGAAAGTTACACTAACATTGTTGCACTGATTATAGAATCTGATTAAATAAAAAACATTAACTTGATATCCTGGAACTTATTTAGCTGTATGTTTGCACTTCCTGTGCATTTATGTGGGGTACAGAGTGAAAGTATAAGATGCACTAATATTGTGAATATGGATATTCATAGGTGTCAACATAGTTGACGGATAGAGTTCAGCTGTTTCTGATTATTTTCTTCAAAGTCAAATCAGAAAAAACAAAACAAAAAGACCAAAAAAAAAACATTTTTGTTTGTTTATTCTGAGTGTGAGACTGAAAGAGTGATAAACCTTCACAATGTATAAAAAGAAACATGAGACAAATAAAATTCACTAAATAATAACAATGTAATAACAAACAAAATCAGAATGCAAAGGTGAAATTACATAGCATGAAACTTTTGGTAACATTTTTTGTGTGTGTGTGTGTGTGTGTGTGTGTGTGTGTGTGTGTGTGTGTGTGTGTGTGTGTGTGTGTGTGTGTGTGTGTGTGTGTGTGTGTGCCTTAATTTTCATTTTGTGTAAATGTGTTTCACTTTTTCAACTATGTGACTGCATCTGGCCGGTCAGTGAAACAAAAACCAAGAACCAAAATAATTATTTCCATTTCTGACTGATGAATGGATGAGATTTGATGGTGAGAAAAGGCGAGCAGAAAACAGTCAGTCAGCATGTGTGCAGTTGGTGGACGCTCCCTTGTTTCTGAGGATCATCAGCAGAGAGAGTCCACAGCAGTACACCAGACTCTTCACTATCAGCACTGTGGACAGCAGGCAGAGCAGCCGCTCTTTGTACCAGAGCACGACGGGCGCTGTTGGTGGATAACGAGCAGAGACCTCTGTGAAAAAACATCAACAATGAAATGTCAGTGATCTGCTCCTCTCTCTGAAAGCTGAATCACTGCTGAACACCGAGCCTTCATTACCTTGTTGTCTTTGGGCCTCCACTGTGCCCCCCTCGTGCTTCACATAGCAGCTGTACATGTAAGTGTCGAAATCATCCCGGTCAACCACCCTGATGGCGATGCTGCGTCCCGACTCTCTGAGCTCCAGCTGCTCTCCCTCAGCAGGGGGCAGCTCCTCCAGCCCGCCGTTCTTCTTCTGTCTTTTCCAGGAGAACTGGACCAGAGGAGGAAACATGGCTGAGGCCACACACAGCAGGGAGCTGCTCCCCTCCAGGTGGGCTCTGGATGCTGCTGGGTACACGCTCACCACGGGCTTCACTACCTGCTCATCTGAAGTTTGACAGCAGCAACAAGCAGCACAGACACACATTCACACAGTCAGCAGCAGCTTCCAGCACTGCACTGCATTCAGTCTGATCCTGGAAACTACATGGACTCTGATCACTAAACTACTCATCAATACAGCACAAAGTTCACTACATACACTGGATTCAGCTTCAGATCAAACACAGTCAGCAGAAATATAAAATAGAAGTTATCCAGCTAGAATTCAATTTCACAATAATACAATATAATGTAGTATAATTCTATTCACCATATTTACAGTTGTTTTTCCATGAAATTTTCTTGTACACATCTCTCTTCATATAAATTACATTTCGTTAGCCTCATAGCACAATGGCCTAAGTCATATTTTGGCCAAACTGAGATATCCATCAAAAACAGTGTTAGCAAAGTAGAATTGAGAATATCTCAATTTGGCCAAAATATGACATAGGCCATTATCCAATGAGTGTAACGATTTCTCGCGATTACATTAAATGACAATTACATCAAATACTTTCTTTGAAAAACATACTTAAATATCCAAATGTCCTCATCTGTCATTTAATATAATTATAATATAAATATAATAAACATATATACTGTTTAGCGAGTACATTTAATGCTACTTTACACACAAATAAAAATGTGTGTATCAGTCGTCTTCATTTCAGATTTAATTTCTTATCTTTGGCTCCAACTTGCATTATGACTCATTCTTAAAGGAAACAAAGATTTATTAATATCAGTAATTTCAGGCTTTAGGACTTTCTGTGTGGCTGCAGCTGAACTCTCTGCACATCATCAACAAACTACCATAAATGTAGAAGCTGCAGATTTTTACTGTCAACTTATTTTCTACATTTTCACAATAAACAACAAAATGAAACTAAATGTTTTTACTGTCATGTGAAGTTTAGACTCACACATCAAACACACACAAATCTGAGTTTAACAACATCATATTTTATCAAACATTTGTAGGAGATCATTTTATCTTCTAAGTTCATCGTTACTAATATTTTCATTTATTTCCAAAGAAAAAAAGACTCTTTGAACTAATGACAGAGAAAATATAGAAATGTAAAAAATCGTTGACACAATTAAAGTAAAATTTTTCTGATTGTAATTCTATATCAAAATCTTTTCTCCATCTAATCTGATGTTGCTGTCAGAAAGCAGCAGATGGTGCAGAATTACTGAGATGATCAAATCCTAAATATCTGTAACATCACTAATATTTGCAGAAATAAAGAATAACTTTAGTAGTTCAGTGAGATTTAAACATGTTTTCAGAGATTATTGAGCTTTTCTTATGGAACAATGGCTGCAGATGAATTCTCTACTAATTATGAACAAACTAACATGTAAAGCCTGAAGCAGCACAAACTGACTTTAAACACATTTTCAACTTCTACAATAAAACAACTGAAGGAAAATAAATGTTTGTTCTTACCTGTTACACTCAGTTTGGTTCCAGAGCCAAAGATGAGGTACCACCATCCTCCTCCCACAGTGAGACAGACTGATACAAAAACCTGTCTGCTGCTGAATGTGTCAGCTGAGGTGAATGAGTCCAAATGATGAAGCAGGATCATATTTCAGCTCCATGATGAGTTTCTCTAATGTTCATATCAACATGACTGTCTCTGCTTCTCTTTTCTTTTAGCCACACTAGCAGCATGGCTCTGATGTTAATGTCAGTCTGTTGGTCAGTCCACTACTTTAGTCCACATGGATTGGATCTGGACTAAAGGATGATGGACTGACATCAAACTGTTCTTGGTCTCCAGAGGATTCACTTCATTAACTACTTTATTAATCTGACATTTTATGTAGTGGAAGCAGCAGGTCAACATTTGAGGTTCAGATTAATATATCTCAACAATTATTAGATAGAGGTAATCTTACATTATGAAGATGATCCTGTTTCCCTCCAGGACGGGTTATCCATCAGCTGACGGGTACAGCTGTGGTGACAGTTTGGTCCACACTGAAAGCAATGAGCCAGATTTATTTGCATCTCTGATGTGGTCCTAAAATCCTGATCCAGATCCAGCAGTTCTGTCAGGAGGAACCAGAAACCCACTGTGAGAAGCTTGTGGAAGGCTACAAACTACTTTTAACCCAGAAACAATTATTTTAAAACTGAGGCTGTTGCAGTGGCAGCCTTAAACATCTGGAGGGTGTTTTAAGAGCTTAAAAAGAGTTCTACCCTCCATTAGATTTTTGGATTATTATCATCACTCATATTTATGCTAAATGACTCACCATCTGTTCTGTGTCCTCAGGTTGCCCTGTGTGTAGATTCACCTGTCGTGGTCCTGGGCATTTTGCACAGTGTTCTTTTGTCTTGAGGTTTTGTCTCATTATGTTTTGATCTCTGATTTTTGGTTTCTTGTCCTTTGTTTCCATCTGAGTATATTTAATCATGTTTTCAGTTCTGCTGCCTAGTTCAGTTCCTCCCTCTGTTTCTGCATCTGTCTGGTTTCTTTGTGTTTGTGTTTCCTGTTTTATGTTGTCAGACTTTGTCTCTTGTCCTCTGTGTTTAGTTTGCTTCCTGGTCTTGTTTCTGTGGTTACTTTCGGCTGTGCCCCCCCCCCAATTATCCCTCCGTGTATTTATTGTCTCAGTCTTCCCATGTCCTTTGTCTCGTCCTCATCATAGTTTCCCTCCCACTGTGTCCTCCATCTGTCTGAGTTTTTGTTTCCAAGTCAGTTCATATTTTGTTGATGTTTTAAGTTCAGTGCTGTTCTGAGTCCTGCATTGCATCCTCAACCTGCCCGCCACAGCATTTTTTTTTTTATTTAACCTTTATTTATACAGGTAGTTACACTGAGACTCAGTGTCTCATTTGTAAATGAGACCTGTTTCCAAAACACAGTAGATTTTCAACAATAAAATAAAAACAATAAATAGTATAAAATGCCAAATGTTCCCAGACTCATTAAAAAGAAAAAGTTGCCAGCAATGATTTCACAAAATCATTGATACGTCTTTTAAAGTCAACGAGCGAAACCATTTGGGAGAGCTTCAAATCCTTCTGTAGTTCCATGAAGCCTCCAACTCTGTACAAACTGATGGAACAATGAAAGGAATGAAATCCTGAGACCGCAGATTTACGTAACATGTAGTTCAATAAATAAGAAGTGACTAAACCAAAAATAGATTTACAGGTGCTGGTCAGAAAATTAGAACATCATGAAAAGGTTGATTTATTTCAGTAATTCCATTAAAAAACTGAAACTTGCATATTATATTAGAGTCAACTCATTGTCATTGTGCGCACAAGGCACACAACAAATTGATCGCTCCAGATCACTCATCCAGAGACGAGCATCTGCGATCATGCAGCCAGAGACCGGCGCTACTGTTAGGCAATGTGGTTTAAGGACACAACACAGCACAGGAACAGGGGCTCGAACCGGCAACCCTCCAGCTGTAAAGCAAACACCTACCCACTGCACCACTGCCACAAATCATTTGTTCATTC
Source organism: Amphilophus citrinellus (assembly GCA_013435755.1). Lineage (NCBI taxonomy): Eukaryota > Metazoa > Chordata > Actinopteri > Cichliformes > Cichlidae > Amphilophus > Amphilophus citrinellus. Next base: position 139,313 of record CM024208.1, read on the forward strand.
ATTTATTACTCACAGACTGATATATTTCAAATGTTTGTTTCTTTTAATTTTGATGATTATAACTGACAACTAATGAAAACCCCAAATTCAGTATCTCAGAAAATTTGAATATTACTTAAGACCAATATAAAAAAGGATTTTTAGAAATGTTGGCCAACTGAAAAGTATGAGCATGAAAAGTATGAGCATGAAAAGTATGAGCATGAAAAGTATGAACATGAAAAGTATGAGCATGTACTGCACTCGGTACTTAGTTGGGGCTTCTTTTGCCTGGATTACTGCAGTAATGCGGCGTGGCGTGGAGTCCATCAGTCTGTGGTGCTGCTCAGGTGTTCTGAGAGCCCAGGTTGCTCTGATAGTGGCCTTCAGCTCTTCTGAATTGTTGGGTCTGGCGTATCGCGTCTTCCTCTTCACAATAGCCCATAGATTTTCTATGGGGTTAAAGGTCAGGTGAGTTTGCTGGCCAATTAAGAACAGGGATACCATGGTCCTTAAAGCAGGTACTGGTAGCTTTGGCACTGTGTGCAGGTGCCAAGTCCTGTTGGAAAATGAAATCTGCATCTCCATAAAGTTGGTCAGCAGCAGGAAGCATGAAGTGCTCTAAAACTTCCTGGTAGACGGCCACGTTGATCTTTGACCTCAGAAAACACAGCAGACCAACAGCAGCAGATGACACGGCTCCCCAAACCATCACTGACTGTGGAAACTTTCCACTGGACCTCAGCCAGCGTGGACTCTGTGCCTCTCCTCTCTTCCTCCAGACTCTGGGACCTTGATCTCCAAAGGAAACATTGACTTTGATCAGAGAACATAACTTTGGAGCACTCAGCAGCAGTCCAGTCCTTTCTGTCTTTAGTCCAGGCGAGACGCTTCTGACGCCGTCTCTGGTTCAAGAGCGGCTCGACACGAGGACTGCGGCAGCTGAAACCATGTCTGCATACGTCTGTGTGTGGTGGTTCTTGAAGCTCTGACTCCAGCTGCAGTCCACTCTCTGTGAATCTCCCCACATTTTTGAATGGCTTTGTTCCACAATCCTCTCCAGGGTGCAGTTATCCCTGTTGTTGGACACTTTTTTCTACCACATCTTTTCCTTCCCTTCACCTCTCTATAGGCCGTTTTCACAATTACGTCAGACAGCTTCCATTCTGGCTCGATGCAGGGTATCTTTACTTCCAGTGTGACTTTGCCTCGGTGGCCTGTCTGGAAAATTTACGGATGCTCATTATCTTTACAATATAGCCAAAGGTAAGGCAAATAATAACAGTATTTACGTGTTAGTTAGCTGTGGTAAAGTTATCCATCGTTGTCATTTTACCATTCTGTAATCGTGTATAAAAGAAACAATCTCCAATTGGAAAGTAAGCTAGCTAGCAGCAGCTTTAGCCACAGGGAGCTAAAATATATACTGCTGCCTGTCAGTGCTGTAACGTTAAAAGGTTTAATTTCTATATTAATGTAAAATCACTGACATCTTCCAACAGTTTTTTAGAATACCATTTAAAGTAGTGACTTAAAAGCTATATCTCAATCCATTTCCATGTTCTGTTGTGATTCCTATATCCAAGACAAGCTGTCCCAGATGAACGTGCCTGATCCCATCTGCAGGTCGATCACTGACTTCCTGACGAACAGGAAGCAGCACGTGAGGCTGGGGAAGAATGTCTCGGACTCCCGGACCATCAGCACCGGCACTCCTCAGGGCTGTGTCCTCTCTCCTCTGCTCTTCTCCCTGTACACCAACTGCTGCACCTCTGACCACCAGTCTGTCCAGCTTATTAAGTTTGCAGATGACACGACTCTCATCGGACTCATCTCAGACGGGGACGAGTCGGCCGACAGGATGGAGGTCAAACATCTGGTGTCCTGGTGCAGCCACAACAACCTGGTACTGAACGCCCAGAAGACAGTGGAGATTATAGTGGACTTTAGGAAGCACACAGCCCCTCTACCCTCCATCATCCTGACTGGCTCCCCCATCACCACAGTGGACTCATTTCGCTTCCTGGGAACTACCATCATCCAGGACCTCAAGTGGGAGCCCACCATCACCTCTGTCGTCAAAAAGGCCCAGCAGAGGATGTACTTCCTGCGGCAGTTGAAGAAATTCAACTTGCCAGTAAGGACCATGGTGCAGTTCTATACTGCCATCATCGAGTCCATCCTTACCTCCTCTATCACTGTGTGGTACGCTGGAGCCACCACTAGGGACAAACAGAGACTACAGCACGTCGTGCACTCTGCTGAGAAGGTGATTGGCTGTAACCTCCCATCTCTCCAGGATCTGTACACCTCCAGGACACTGGGGCGTGCAGGTCGGATCACAGCCGACCACTCTCACCCTGGGCACAGACTTTTTGACCCTCTCCCCTCAGGCAGGAGGCTACGGTCCATTTGGACCAGAACCTCCCACCATAAGAACAGTTTCTTCCCCTCTGCTGTTGGACTCATGAACAATAACCCTAAGACTGTTACCACCACCCTCCACAAACGCTGATGACCCTGTTTATGCACCTGTCTGTTTGCACTGATGTACATATTACTGGACTATAGTTTACATTCTTTTATCTTTTAATTATTCTCTGCACTGTATATTTTGTAATATTGTGTTATAGTTTTTATACTTATTGTTTTTTATGTAAGCACGAAGTACCGCAGCAATTTCCTAATGCTGTGAACCTGTTCACCCATATGGCAATAAAAACCTTCTGATTCTGAGTCTGTATCTAGCCAGGCCCCTGTAGCGGGTGCGGACCATGGTAGCTTAGCCGCCGTTAGCTCCCCCCCAGCAGATCCCGAGCAGCAGGGAAAACAGGCCGGCTGGGTGACTGTGAGGAGGAAGCGTAGTCCTAAGCAGAAGCCCCGGGTACACCACCAACCTGTTCATGTCTCTAACCGTTTTTCTCCACTCGGCGACACACCCGCCGAGGAACAAACTCTGGTTATTGGCGACTCTGTTTTGAGAAACGTGAAGCTAGAGACACCGGCGACCATAGTCAAATGTCTTCCAGGGGCCAGAGCAGGCGACATTCATGGAAATTTGAAACTGCTGGCTAAGGCTAATCGTAGATTTGGTAAGATCGTTATTCACGTTGGCAGTAACGACACCTGGTTACGCCAATCGGAGGTCACTAAAATTAATATTGACTCGGTGTGTAACTTTGCAAAAACAATGTCGGACTCTGTAGTTTTCTCTGGGCCCCTCCCCAATCAGACCAGGAGCGACATGTTTAGCCGCATGTTCTCCTTGAATCGCTGGCTGTCTGAGTGGTGTCCAAAAAAATGACGTGGGCTTCATAGATAATTGGCAAAGTTTCTGGGGAAAACCTGGTCTTGTTAGGAGAGACGGCATCCATCCCACTTTGGATGGAGCAGCTCTCATTTCTAGAAATATGGCCAAATTTATTAACCCTAAAACCTGACTACCCAGGGTTGAGACCAGGAAGCAGAGCTGCAGTCTTACACGCCTCTCTGCAGCTTCTCTCCTCCTGCCATCCCCCCAAAACCCCATGTAAATGATTTAATAATTGATCAACATATTGATTTATTCTGCCTTACAGAAACCTGGTTACAGCAGGATGAATATGTTAGTTTAAATGAATCAACACCCCCGAGTCACAGTAACTGTCAGAATGCTCGAAGCACAGGTCGAGGAGGAGGAGTAGCAGCAATCTTCAATTCCAGCTTATTAATTAATCAAAGACCCAGACAAAGTTTTCATTCTTTTGAAAGCCTGACTCTTAGTCTTGTCCATCCTAATTGGGAAAATCAAAAACCTGTTTTATTTGTTATTATCTATCATCCACCTGGTCCTTAGAGTTTCTGTCTGATTTCTCAGACAAACATATTTCTCCCTGTTTTTTCACTTTATTCATTCTTTCACATCCAGTCCAATAGTTTCAGCAGTCTCCCTCTGGGAATTTGCTGACATTTGTGCATCCTTATATTGATGCTTCAATTATTATTCCGTATTATTCTCTCATTGATAAATTAAAACATTGGAAAAGTAGCTGGGAATGCACAAGTGGAATTGGCAGGGCTGAACAGGTTCATCAAAATTGTTGTGGGCTGTGTGGATCCAATGAGCAGCTGCTTTTCTCTAGAGTTGCAAATAAACAAAAACACAAACATTAACAAGAAAAGCTTATAGAGACTCTATAGAGCTTATCTTGGAAGAATAAATATGTTTGGCACAACAATGCATTCAGATCACAATTATGCTTGCAAACACTGCCAGACATGACAGGCTTTAAAAAAAAAATAAAAATAAATGACTGTGTAAATATTTGGCATTTTACTTAATATTTGTTGTATTATTTTATTGTTGTAAATTTATTCTCTCTTACAAATGAGACACTGAGTCTCAGTGGGACTCCCTGTATAAATAAAGGTTAAATAAATTAAAACATTTTTTTTCGAAGTTTGGTTCTGCACGTTTCTTTCAATCAGATGACTTTACCTCAAACTCATCTTAAAAACTCAGAGTTTTAAAGAGATGTTGATACGTGTAAAAAAATAGAGTTTCTATTATAGTAACATAGCTATATTACAAATGCAAAAACACCTGCCTGTCAGCAGCTCACACACCTGCAAACAAAGCCAGAGAGCTGATGTGAGTGATATCAGCAAGAATGTTAGTGAGTACAGTTCATATGGAACATGATCGTGTCCATAGCCATCAGGATCATGTGACTTCTTTGTCTACAACAACAGTCTATGAAGACTGCCATTAAATGCTCCTCCACCCGCTGTGGTCCAGTACAGCCCCGAGTCCCTCTGCATCTGCTGACTCTCCACCGGCTCTCCAATCCTACCAAACAGCCGACACCGAGTCTCAGTCTCCTGCTCTGTCCTTTGAAACCACGTCCACAGGCTCTGTCCCTCTCTAATAATCAGCCTTTCACTTTGGAAACCAAGAGAATAATTAGACAAAGGTTATTAAGTAAAATTGTTATAAAAGCCTGTAACCCTGCTGTGGTCTGAATCTGTGTTTGCTTGTTGAAAACTGACTTCTACCAATAACACACAAACCACTATTATTTTCATCAATCAGCACAAAGTTCATATTTCCAGCATTTATTTGTGTGACCAGAACTGTTTTTCATTTCATACGATTGATGTGAACAAACAGGCTGCTGCCCTGTGTCTGTCACTCAGTGTGATGAAGTGAATTTATGAGTGAAAATAGTTCAACAGCAAGAGCTGCTGAAGAGTTTATATTAAAATAGGAAAAGACTGAAGGAGGAATTGATTGATTTAAACTCAGTCTTTGTTAAATACTTCTTTAAATTATAACTTAAAAAGAAAAAGTAATACTGTGTTAATATATTTTATTTAGATTTACTTTTTCTTTCAATGCTTTGAAACCCTGTAAAAATATGATTCATTAATTCCCTGAGTTCAGTCTGTGACGCTGAGATGGAGGTGAAATGTGTGAACCTGGGCTGTGGTTTGCTGCTCTCTTCCTGTCACAAACACTGTTTGACATCTGTTCATCTTTTTGTTCAGGCTGCACGGATCATTTCTCACTGTGGGAAGCTTTCTTGTCACAGGAGCAGTAGTAGGTGGCTGAATGATTGAGTTTAATTTTCTCTATCTGCAACTCACAACCATTCAGTGTGTTCACAGCAGAGAAATCATCTTTCTGAGAATGATTGTAACCTGAATAAACTTGTATCACTATCTTATTAATATTAAGAATGATTCTGAATGTTTCTTTCTTCTGGTACCAGAATATATAGTCACTATCACACTGTTCAGTCCCTCCACAGCTGAAGGAGACTTTGTCTCCAACTCTCCTGGTCAATGTTAAATCGTCCTGAATCAGCTGTTCTGCTGCCATGGTAAGCAGTGCTGCAGAGACACAGACAGATAGATGAAGGTCAGTGTGACAGTGTTTGTTCCAGGTTGAGTTTGTTGGCTCCTGATTGGCTGCAAACACTCACCTGAACACAGACAGCACAGAGCAGCAGCTGGGAGGAAAAGCATTTTGTGCAGTGGTGTTTCCTCTGGTGAACCTGGGGAGAAGTGGCGCTCTGATGCAGCCGAGGCCAAACGAGGACGAGCTGCGAGATCAGACGAGGGCCACGTGCTTTCTAACGGCTCCTCAAAGCTCCCGTCGGCCCCTGCTGTGGGCGGCCCACAGATAAGACCGCTGCTGCTGATTGACAGCTCAGCTGAAGCTGCTGTGTGCTTTCATGGTCTTCATTTGAATCTGACAGCAGATCCAAAAATCTGGGTCACATGATGCAGAAAGACTAAAACATTGATGTTCCCACAAACACATTCAGCTTGGAGCTGAATTTAGTAACACAGACTGTTACTGCTGAATCATCAGCTCATCCAGCAGACAATAGATTTCATTGTTCACACATTTGTTGCTCTTGTGTTATTGTTTCATACTTTATGTGTAGTGTGGCAGCTTTGAAATGCTTTAAGTGGAACACCTTTATTAAAAAATACATTTGATTTCACATTATTGTTTGAGCTGATTTAACACTTCTATCTTTCTAATATTAGTTCTTAAAAATGGATCTCAGCTGAAAAGCCTCCAACATTTAGAGCTCACAGCACCGACTAAAAATAATCAAACTGTCAAATAAAAATAAATATAGTGTTCCACAATTTTAACTTTCATTTTTAAAATAACAATATTCATGAATTGATCTGAAAGTTGTCCTGTATCTTTGTTAACAATATCTTTAATAATATATCAAACTAAACATTTTAATATACAGCACAAACTACAAGTAATAAAAATATAACTATGCAGATTTTCTTCCTTTCAATTTCTATTATTTTCTATTTTTTTTTAATAATTTCAGTTATTTATTTGGATAAATTCTTCTTGGTATTTTGGATTATTTTGAATTTAATTCATATTTTCAATGAAATATTTATATTATTATAGTAATATTAATACATATGTTTAAATTAGATTTTTTTATGTGCATTAATATCAAATTTATCTAATAAAACCTTATTTTTAGTTTTTATTGTCTAATGTGTTCAACTATCATAACCTACATTTACTGTTTATTTTAGTTTGAATATATAACGTGTATAATTATTTTTACATTTGTAAATATTTAAAAATTCTGATTAATTTTTGGTTCCTAGTATTAATGATCATGAACAGTTTTTGTATCAGATTTGTCCTGTATTTGGCTTCAAACTCTGTCAGAAATGGAAGATGAGCAGACTGCAGGGGCTTCATCATCTCTCATTTGATTCCATCAAAGTTCATTGTCAGCTCTGAGTTGAGGATTTGAGCTGTTTCTCTCACAGGTGAAGAACACAGATCCTTCCTGGAATCCTCTTTAAGCAGAGTTCATGTTGTAACGTCATTGTGTTATTAAAGTGCAAAGCCACAGCTAACGGTTGTGGAGGCTGCAGAGCAGAAAAAGCACACAGCCCGTCTGCTGCAGCACAGGAAGTTTGATCTTCTAATAACCGCTGACAACAGATTCATATCTGCAGCTCAAACCATTTTTCCACAACAGATTTTGTAATGCAGCTTTAAAATGTCATTTATATTTCAGTCTGAATTCAATGTGATCAAGTTTGACTGTCAAACAGTAATTAATGAGTCATGTGGCACACCCACAGTTATGATAACTATTTATTAATATTTGTAATTGTAATTTACTACAAACAGAAAATTCAATCAATGACTTGTTTGTTTGTTAAGAAGGGTGTGGAAGACTCAGTAACACAAACATGTGGATATGAAGCTGAGAGTAAGACAAAGATCTCAGATGTGTGAATGGTGATCAAAGTGATGAATGAGATGAATGGATGAGATTTGATGGTGAGAAAAGGCGAGCAGAAAACAGTCAGTCAGCATGTGTGCAGTTGGTGGACGCTCCCTTGTTTCTGAGGATCATCAGCAGAGAGAGTCCACAGCAGTACACCAGACTCTTCACTATCAGCACTGTGGACAGCAGGCAGAGCAGCTTCACCCTGCACTGAGACTGGAAGGACCCTGAAGGACACACACACACACACACACACACACACACACACACACACACACACACACACACACACACACACACACACACACACACAGTGGGGTTATTCCTGTGAGATGAAGGAGAAAAAGTCCAAATAGAAACAGTCACAGCTTCTTCTTCAAGTGGATGAATGGATTGATTTGTGTTTGTGTCCACTTGGGGGCAGAAGAACTCCACAAGCAGCTAACAAACTGATCTCTGACATATTATGGTCTGTGTGCTGTTTGGTGCTGAGCAGCTAGTGTACAGTGGCTTTCTCAGAGCTTGTTTGATGAAGATATGAATGAGTGGAACAACTTTGAGACTGAGTCCCTAAAGTTGTTCCAGCTCCCTCATTGGACATTGGAGCTGTCCATGCAGAGAGGCAGCAGGTGATCTTACAGTCAGCTGGCTGCAGAGCTGGCAGGTCTGCTGGCTCTCTCTCTGGAGGACAGGAGGCTGCTGGAGCTGGAAGCTCTGAAACACAAAAGGAGTCAAATGTTTGGAGCTGCAGTGACAAATGTCAGTCCTCTGCTCCTCTGCTCTCTTTGACAGCATCTCCACATGAAGCTGAATCCCTGAAGCTGAACACAGTCAGCGAGCCTTCATTACCTTCTTGTGTTTGGGCCTTCACTGTGCCCCCCTCATGCTTCACATAGCAGCTGTACATGTATGTGTCAACATCATCCCGGTCAACCACCCTGATGGAGGCGCTGCGTCCCGACTCTCTGAGCTCCAGCTGCTCTCCCTCAGCAGGGGGCAGCTCCTCCAGCCCGCCGTTCTTCTTCTGTCTTTTCCAGGAGAACTGGACCAGAGGAGGAAACATGGCTGAGGCCACACACAGCAGGGAGCTGCTCCCCTCCAGGTGGGCTCTGGATGCTGCTGGGTACACGCTCACCACGGGCTTCACTACCTGCTCATCTGAAGTTTGACAGCAGCAACAAGCAGCACAGACACACATTCACACAGTCAGCAGCAGCTTCCAGCACTGCACTGCATTCAGTCTGATCCTGGAAACTACATGGACTCTGATCACTAAACTACTCATCAATACAGCACAAAGTTCACTACATACACTGGATTCAGCTTCAGATCAAACACAGTCAGAACCTCATGGCTGCAGAATTTAGAACAGAAGATATCCAGCTATATTTCAATTTAATAGTAACACAAGATAATATAGAATAATTTTATTTACCATATTTACAGTTTGTTTATCCATGAAATTTTCTCGTACTCATCTCTCTTTATATTAATTACATTTATCATGATTTCATTATATGACAATTACATCACATAATACTTTCTTTTATAAACATATTTTAATATCCAAATGTCCTCATGTGTCATTTAATATCATTCTATTACAAATATAATAAACATATAAACTGTTTAGTGAGTACATTTAATGCTACATTACACACAAATAAAAATGTGTATCAGTCGTCTTCATTTCATATTTAATTTCTTATCTTTGGCTCCAACTTGCATTATGACTCATTCTTAAAGGAAACAAAGATTTATTAATATCAGTAATTTCAGGCTTTAGGACTTTCTGTGTGGCTGCAGCTGAACTCTCTGCACATCATCAACAAACTAACATAAATGTAGAAGCTGCAGATTTTTACTGTCAACTTATTTTCTACATTTTCACAATAAACAACAAAATGAAACTAAATGTTTTTACTGTCGTGCAGTTTAGACTCACACATCAAACACACACAAATCTAACAACATTAAACATGGTTTGATTTTATAATTTTATGATCAGTTTCTATTTGAATTCATATCATTTAATAAATGTGATGTTTCATATTATATTATATACACATTATCTTTAACAACAAATACTTTTACTGGTATTTTTTAAATACATTTTCATTCTCATCTGCAGTTTAGACTCACACATCAAACATGAATCTGAGTTTAACATCATATTTATCCAAAAATTAAGGGATCATTTTATTTTCTAAGTTTACTGTTATTAATATTTTCATTCATTTCCAATTTAAAAAATAGACTTTTTTCAACAAATGACAACATAAATATGATTATAAAAGCATTAAAAAAAATTCTCTTTGACACAATTAAAGTAACATTTTCCTGATTGTAAATTTATATCAAACTCTTTTTTCCATCTAATCTGATGTTGCTGTCACAAAGCAGCAGATGGTGCAGAATTACTGAGATGATCAAATCCTAAATATCTGTAACATCACTAATATTTGCAGAAATAAAGAATAACTTTAGTTGTTCAGTGAGATTTAAACATGTTTTCAGAGATTATTGAGCTTTTCTTATGGAACAATGGCTGCAGATGAATTCTCTACTAATTATGAACAAACTAACATGTAAAGCCTGAAGCAGCACAAACTGACTTTAAACACATTTTCAACTTCTACAATAAAACAACTGAAGGAAAATAAATGTTTGTTCTTACCTGTTACACTCAGTTTGGTTCCAGAGCCAAAGATGAGGTAAGGGTATCCTCCTCCCACAGTGAGACAGACTGATACAAAAACCTGTCTGCTGCTGAATGTGTCAGCTGAGGTGAATGAGTCCAAATGATGAAGCAGGATCATATTTCAGCTCCATGATGAGTTTCTCTAATGTTCATATCAACATGACTGTCTCTGCTTCTCTTTTCTTTTAGCCACACTAGCAGCATGGCTCTGATGTTAATGTCAGTCTGTTGGTCAGTCCACTACTTTAGTCCACATGGATTGGATCTGGACTAAAGGATGATGGACTGACTCCAGTTTTCTCCAGTGCATCATCTGAGTGTGAGTGTGAGCCTGATAGAAAGAAGAAAATGCTTCAAGGCAGAGAATAAAGTGCTGTTTGAATGTGTGTGAATCTCTGAATGTGCCTTGTAGGAAAAACTGCTTTGAGTGCTCAGAGTAGAAAATCCCTCTATAAGTACCAGTCCATTGATCCATCAGTGATGCTCCCACACCTTTCTGATGTGGTTTTGTTGCAGCCTTCAAACCACAGCTGCTGTATTTAGAAGTGAACCTTGTTGGTCTGCACAGGCTCTTCTATTCTGAACACTGACAGGATTTCCTTTGCTGTTTCTGCTGCTCTGCCCATTTTCCTCTGTTTGCTGCAGCTTGATGGAGCTTCTGTAAAAACAGACCCAGAGTTATTTTTAGTGGAGCAAAGAGATGCTTCAGGGATGCTTCTGAAATGTGCTGTGGCAGGTCTGCTGGAATCATCAGTGTTGTATTGAGTGTCCTCGATCAGCTCCGGCAGCCTAGTTGGAGCACAAAGCGCCCATGCCTGCTGTTAAAAATAGTGCTTTGGAACAACCAAGTCCAACAGAGTCCAACAAAAACTGTGAGAAAGAGCTGGAAGAGAGCAGTTCATGAGAGAAAATCCAACATGTCAGAATTAAAGCTGCTCTCAGTAAAAATTGAGTCAAATTCTTCCAAACTGATGAGCTGGACTGATTATCAGTTACTGCAGGTGCTCCAGCTGAGGAGGAGCAGGAACCACCAGAACTGCCAAACCCCACTGACACACATCACACACACCACAAATACCACACTCACAGACACACAACTATTGTAAACAGAGGAAGGAAAGAAAATAAATAAAAATGAATGTGGTCATAAGTTTAAAAAGCCTGTGTTAGAGAGGAGTCCGAAAAACCTGATCCAGATCCAGCAGTTGGGACAAAATCCCAGAAACCCACTGTGAGAAGCTTGTGGAAGACTCTAAAACTACTTTTAGTAAGCAAATTTTATTTGTTTAGTACTTTTCATAGACAGTTGTCTCAAAGCGCTGCACATGGTAAATTAAAAAAAAACAAAACAAAGACAGTAATTAAACACCATAATAGCTAAAAACCAAAAAAAAAACTTCAATAAAAATTCTCAGCAGAAGGCCTTTTTAAAAGAAAGGTTTTAAAGTCAACTAAGCGTAGATGTAGAGGAGGACTGTTCCACAGGCTTAGTGCCAATGTAAGGAATGTAAGATCGGATTATTGAGCTTGTTTGCTAGAATGTGTTAATAATCTGGCTGCAGCGTTTTGTAGTGCTTGGAGACGTGAAAGATAAGATAATCCTTTATTTGTCCCACAATGTGGGAAATTTACAGTGTTGCAACAGCAAAGGGACAGCAGAAAACACAAATACAAGAATGAATAATTATAAACTCTGATAGAATACTAGAATACCACAAAAATCTCTACACACTATACACATTAGTAAAAGTGAGTAATTATTGCACTTGTTTAGTTTGGGTGAATGAGTAATAAGGTAAACAGTCTGCTGTGGGTCAGTGCTGGTTGTAGCCTCTGACAGCAGCAGGAAGGTAGGACCTACTGTCGGGTCGTGGTTGCGGCACTCTCCCGCTGCCCCTCTTACCAGGCGGAAGTGAGACCAATGAAAACAAATGCACCTTAATAGTAATTCCACGCTTTACAAAAACTCACTGGAGATGAGCAGGTTTCGTTTCCAGGATTTATTGAAGCACAAAGTTAAACAAAGTACAAGAAAGCAAAAAAGCCCTCCCGAGAGTGAGAGCCTTGGTGCCGTTGCAGGGGTGATAAGAAAGCAAAGAAGCCCTCTCAGGAGTGTGTGCCCTTGGAGCCGTTACAAAGGAGATAGGAAGAGCAAAAAGTGCGCTAAAAGGAGCCCAATAGAGCCAAAGAGAGAAGCTAGAAGAAGAGCCCCCTCCCAACCTTGCCTCTGCCCTTTATCGCCCAAACTCGCACCTCCCCCTGCTGTTATCAGGAACAATGGGCATAGTAGGATGCTCCCAATCCACTATGTATCGTACTAGTTCGATCCTCATGCACTGGCTCCATCACTGTTATCTTGGCTGTCATAAACAAACAACTTTCCCACGTGGAAATACCTCCCACCGGAGCACTTCTATCCATATTTTCACATTATAAGAAACACTTTTAGGCGGTCTTATCTCAATACTCCCTTACATTATTACAGTAGCTCAGGTGGAGCTTCAACCCCCCTTTTCAGGACACACACTCCCCGCTACTAGACCTTCACTCTAGCAGTACTGTGTCAAAAGTGCACTGTGTACAAAGGTGAACCTCTAAATATGAATGAGTGCAGTACTACCAGTGGAAAAAACCCAAGGCCTTGGGCAGAGCAGCCCTCAGTCCTTTCCACTCACCTAAAGCATGCAGTGTTCCAGTTTATGAAAAACAATATAGGTGACAAATAATATATAATGTGACCATTAATTCAGATTAATATAGGTACTAATAAATGATATAATAAAATACCAATATCGGACGATAAAAATATCCGACACTACGATGGTGCTCTCTTACACACTTTGGGTACAGCAGTCGCTCACTGAAGGAGCTGCTGGTGCTGCCACAGTCCCATGCATGGGGTGGGAGTCGTTCCTCAGTATGTATCAGGGTTATTGTGGTGTCTGTACTGCTCTGCTAAACTATATATGCATATATGGTCTCTTTCTCTTAGGCTTTATTAATTTGTGTAAAATAAGTAACATGAGCTTGAACATGAAGGCTTGGCCTCAGCTCAAAGAAAGAAGAATGCAGAGGGCCTCTTGCAGGTCTCTGGCCTTCCATATAAGGGATGACCATATGTTCAGATATAGGATGAAGTTGTTTTCTTAACCATATATGGAAAGTTAGGAGTATGGGGGTTTTGACCACCTCTATATAATCTGTGTGATCTCTTTGTTCGGGGAGCTAGGGCGATTAGAGACTTACCCTCTCCCAGGTGGCAAGAAGGAAAGCGCCTGTTTTGACACTGTCTGTTTCTTTGCAATAAACTTTTGTATATATGCATTAAGACTTTGTCAGCGAGGATTTTTTCCCAAGAACACATCACTGAAGACACCTCAAAAGTTATAATAGTTTTGGATTTTACATTATCGTTTAGTTTTAGTTAGTTTTTACTTTTTTTTGCTTTAATTCACTTAGTTTTAATTAGTTGTCAGAGCGGTTTTGCTCGTTTTTATTTTTGGTTTACTGTTAGTTTTAGTTTAGTTTCGTTAGTTTCAGTATTAGTTTTAGTTTTTCATACTTTGTCAGGTGCAAGATTCAAGGTACAAGAGTGAGTATTGTGTAATAAAAACTCAACAAAAGATACCGTAAAGAAATATATTCAACAACCAACAGTTCACAGACAGCAGCACTATTTGCTAAATGTGTATAATATTAAGGACACACATGAGCATCAACAGGGAGAAACAAAGAAAAACATGAACTCCCAAACTCAATAAATTCTACAATAAACTCCCAATAAAGTTCAGCGTCAGTGCAGCAGATTAACAACAACAAGAGGGTGCCGGTGAGGTCAGCAGCCGTCGTACCTGCTCCTACACTTTGTTTGTCTATATTAGGTTTAGCTTTAATTCTGGACTTTATAATTCCGCCTGCTCTGTGTCATATCATGTATGACAGACAGACTCTTTTTAATATCAGAATAAAGCACTCTGGCTGTATTCTGACACCTTTTTCTCCCGACCCGACTTGGCCCCAGGAGATCCTGCGTTTCCAGTGGGCCAGCTCAAACAAAGGAGGGCGCGGAGCCCCCAGGTCACGGACAAGGCCCCGAGGGAAAAGAGCCGGTGTAAGAGAGAGGCTGAGGCATAGAGCGCACCAAACGCCACTGCCGAGCATCCTGTTGGCTAATGTCCAGTCACTGGATAACAAGCTGGATGAACTCAGGGCCAGGATACAGTTTCAGAGGGACATAAGAGACTGCAGTATCATCTGTCTCACGGAGACATGGCTGACCCCCCTCATACCGGACCACGCCGTACAGCCGGCGGAGTTCTTCAGTGTTCATCGCACGGACAGAACGAGTGAGTCTGGAAAATCAAGAGGAGGAGGTGTGTGCCTAATGATTAATAACAACTGGTGTGACAGTACAAATGTCGTCCCTCTGAAACAATCATGTTCGCCTAACCTGGAGCTCCTAACCCTGAAATGCCGCCCCCACTACCTGCCCCGCGAGTTCACTTCGGTCATCTTCAGCGCCGTCTATATTCCACCTCAGGTGGACACAAACACTGCACTATCCGAGCTACATGAGGCTATTTCCACCTATCAGGCTAACCAGCGTGATGCGGCTCTCATCGTAGCCGGGGACTTTAACAGTGCAAACTTGAAAAAGGTGATACCGGAGTTTACTCAACACATAGACTGCCCCACCAGAGGAGAGAGGACCCTAGACCACTGCTACTCTCCATTCAAAGAGGGCTACAAAGCAAAGCCTCTTCCGCCCTTTGGGAAGTCTGACCACACCTCTGTCCTTCTCATGCCGAAATACAAACAAAGGCTCAGGCAGGAACCCCCTGCTGTGAGAGAAGTGACACGGTGGTCAAACAGAGGCCGCTCTGCAGGGTGCGTTGGATTCAACCGACTGGGACATGTTTCGCAGCAGCGCGGGCGGAGACATCGAGGAGTTTACGGAAACGGTTGTGGGATTTATTGTGAAAGTTGTTGATGACACTTCACTTAGGAGGACCATCAGGACTTTTCCTAACCAGAAGCCGTGGGTGGATAAATCTGTCCGCGACGCTCTGAGGTCCCGCACCGCTGCCTACAACTCCGGCCTCGCCTCTGGGAACATGGAGGACTACAAGGTTGTGTCATACAACGTCCGCAGAGCGGTGAAAGAGGCTAAACATCGCTACGGCCGCAGACTGGAACAGCAACTACAACAGTCTGACTCCAGCGGACTGTGGCAGGGACTACGCACCATCACGGACTACAAAGCACCACACACACCCCCGGTGAGTGCCGACGCTTCTCTGGCTGATGGACTCAACAACTTCTTTGCGCACTTCGAGTCGGGAAGCCGACAGCCCGCTGCGCTCCCGGCCGGAGGGGCGGAGACACTCACTGTGACGGAGCGTGACGTGAGGAGGGCGTTTAGAAGTGTAAACACCAGGAAAGCGGCTGGACCAGACGGTATTAGTGGATGTGTCCTTAAGACCTGCGCTGACCAGCTGGCACCTGTGTTTACAGTGATATTCAACCTCTCACTGAAACTGTGTGTGATTCCCACCTGCTTTAAAAAGTCCATCATAGTCCCAAAAAAACCACACCCCAGCATCCCCAATGACTTCAGGCCCATAGCGCTCACCTCTGTGGTGATGAAATGTTTTGAGAGACTGATCAAGACATTCATCACCTCCTCACTGCCCACCACCCTCGACCCACTACAGTTCGCATACCGGCCAGACAGATCCACAGAAGACGCCATATCCTTCCTCCTCCACAAGACCCTTTCACACATAGACACCGGTAAGGGGAACTATGTGAGAGTGCTGTTTGTAGATTACAGCTCAGCATTCAACACCATAGTTCCCTCCAGGCTGGTCTCTAAGCTGCTGGACCTGGGCCTGGGCCCATCACTGTGCAGGTGGGTTCACAGCTTCCTGACCAGCAGACCACAGGTGGTACGAGTGGGTCACCTCACCTCATCCTCCCTCACCCTCAACACCGGATCCCCCCAGGGCTGTGTGCTCAGCCCTCTGCTGTACTCACTGTACACCCATGACTGCGAGGCCACGTCAGAGTCCAACGTCATCATCAAGTTTGCTGATGACACTGCTGTTGTGGGACTGATCTCCCACAATGAGGAGACAGCCTACAGGAGAGAGGTCTCCCGCCTGGAGAACTGGTGCCAGGAGAACCACCTCCTGCTCAACGTCAGCAAAACAAAGGAACTGATCGTGGACTTCAGCAGGAAGCAGCAGAGGGACTACCATCCACTTGTCATCAGTGGTGCTGAGGTGGAAAGAGTGGACACTTTCAAATACCTGGGAGTGACCATCTCAGAGGACCTGTCCTGGACTCATCACATTAACATCACTGTGAAGAAGGCCAGACAGCGTCTCTACCTCCTCAGGCGGCTGAGAGACTTCAAGCTCCCACTCAAGGTGCTCAGGAACTTTTACACCTGCACCATCGAGAGCATCATGCATGGGAGCATCACCACCTGGATGGGAAACTGCACTAAGTAGGACTTCATGGCCCTAAAAAGGGTGGTTCGTTCAGCCGAACGGACCATCAGAACCACCCTCCCCAACCTGCAGGACATTTACACCTAGCAGTGCAGGCTGAGGGCCATGAAGATCCTAAAACAGCCCAGCCACCCCGGACACTCTCTCTTCTCCCTGCTCCCATCAGGCCGGCGTTACCGCTGCCTGAGGGCTAAGACTGAAAGATTGAAGAAGAGTTTTTACCCACAAGCCATCAGTCTGCTCAACTCTGAGCCCTAACTGGACTATTATTGCACAATGTAAATATTATAATCTATAATTCCATGTAAAAGTGTGTATAGTGTATAGAGTATAGTGTATAGTGTGAATTACTTATTTTTATTTTTATTCTTCTTATTTATATGTGTGTGTATATATGGTTGCAGGTACAAAATACATTTCACTGTGCATTGTACTGTGTATAACTGTGCATGTGACAAATAAACACTATCTTATCTTATCTTAACAACAGCTTCTGTTTTGGAGCTAGCTTGGTTAGATGCTCGATATGTGGCCGACCTCATGTCGCATTTCTGCTTGTGTTGCTGGATTGTGTGTTCGTTACCTTACGGTCGTGTGCTGATGTTTTATATGTGGTGCTGGGACTTCTTTTGGTCCTCGCTCAGGTTTTTGGCTGCAAACATATTTGTTCCTGTTTGTTCATTTTCTTCATTCCCTCGCGTCCATTCCGACAGTTTTAGCAGCTCCCTCCAGGAATTTGCTGAAATTTGTGAGTCCTTATATTGATTGTTCCTGATTGTTATTCTCTCACTGATAAAGTGGCTGGAAACGCACAAGGACGGAACAGGCTCATCACAATGTTGCAGCTGAGTGGACCCGATGAGTAGTCACATTTCTCCGGAGATGAACGCCAGATCACGTCGGTTCAAAGCGGTTTCCTTGTGTGCGCTTCTCAGGTGGACTTTAACGTTGGTGTTTTTTCCTCACTGAGACGTGTTCCATACATTTTTCATCATTCACAATAAGACACGCTTCTATCTGTATTATCGGACTCAAAGAAACTCCATACGGGAATCTGCTGCTTGCTCAGCAGACCGCTGCCATTACTTTGCGGACGAGCACGGTGAGCACGCACACGCATGCACGTACACAGCTGCCCGACGGCGCTCCCAGCTTAAACTCGGAGAGCGAAAAATTATCAATCCATAAGGCTTTTAAATAAAATTACAAACAAGAGAAGGAAGGTCATTTTATCTACGATTTTAGTTAGTTTAAGTCCATCCATCCATTCGCTTCCGCTCATCCTGTTCAGGGTCGCGGGGGGGCTGGAGCCTATCCCAGCTGTCATAGGGAGAGAGGCAGGGTGTACCCTGAACAGGTCGCCAGCCTGTCGCAGGGCCAACACAGAGAGACAAACAACCTTTCACACTCACGTTGACGCTCTCATTCACACCTATGGGCAATTTAGAGTAGCCAATTAACCTAACCCCAGTAAGTGCATGTCTTTGGAATGTGGGAGGAAACCCACGCAAGCACGGGGAGAACATGCAAACTCCACACAGAGAGATAGAGAGGCCTGGGCCAAGGTGAAATCAAACCCAGGCCTTCCAGATGGTATTCTAACTGTGAGGCAGCAGTGCTAACCTCTGTGCCACCGTGCTGTTAGTTTTTTAAACTCACAATACAGTTTTAGTCAGTTATCGTTTTTTCCTTTTAATTTTAGTTTTTATTTATTTCAGTTAACAACGTTTTTTCAATTTCAGTTTTCGTTATTTCGTTCATTTTCGTTAACTATAATAACCCCGGTTCAGACACCAGTCCACAAAGTCTGAGATCAGACCTTTGCACTCGCTGTCCTCATCATGAGGCAAACGATCGCAGAGTCATCTGAGAACTTCTGGAGATGACATGACTGTGAGCTGTACCTGAAGTCAGCAGTGTACAGGGTGCAAAGGAATGGAGCCAGGACTGTTCCTTGGGAGGCTCCTGTGCTGCTGACCAAAGTATCAGACAAACAGTCCTGAGCCGTCACATCCTGTAGTCGACTGGTTAGGTAGTCCAGGATCCAGTTTGACAGGTTACAACCGACTCCAACATATTCCAGTTTGTCCCTCAGAAGACTCGGCCGAATGGTATTGAAAGCACTGGAGAAGTCAAAAAAGGTGATTCTTACAGTGCTCTTTGGCTTCTCCAGGTGATGCAGAGCTCTGTCCAGCAGATGGATAACAGCATCGTCTCCAGGCTCATAACACTGCATGAACAGTTTCTGGCATGTAATATTGCTGCGCGCCTTGAGCTTTAGGGCTCTCAGCAGGAGGCTTTGGCCAGAACAATAAACTGTAGGGAAACTGCCGTGGACTCTCTGTGTCAGTGCTCCCTCAGCTCCCCCCCTCTCCTCGGGTCTAGGGCAGGCTCTCATATGTAAAGGAGGTTTCTGTGAGTCATACAAATGCAAATCAAGTACTCACCAGTGGTCACCAGTACTCACCAGTGGTCTGACCCAGCTGTCTTAGCTAATTATAGGCCAATCTCCAACCTTCCGTGTCTCTCAAAGACTCTTGAAAGAGTAGTTGTAAAACAGCTCACTGATCATCTGCAGAGGAACGGTTTATTTGAAGAGTTTCAGTCAGGTTTCAGAATTCATCACAGTACAGAAACAGCATTAGTGAAGGTTACCAATGATCTTCTTACAGCCTCTGACAGTGGACTCATCTCTGTTCTTGTCCTGTTGGACCTCAGTGCAGCTTTGATACTGTTGATCATAACATTTTATTACAGAGATTAGAGCATACTATAGGTATTAAAGGTACTGCACTGCAGTGGTTTGAATCATATTTATCTCATAGACTCCAATTTGTTCATGTAAATGGGGAGTCTTCTTCACACACTAAGGTTAATTATGGAGTTCCACAGGGTTCTGTACTAGGACCAATTCTATTTACATTATACATGCTTCCCTTAGGCAGTATTATTAGAAAGCATTGCATCAATTTTCATTGTTATGCAGATGATACTCAGCTTTATCTATCAATGAAGCCAGATGATGCACATCAATGAGTTAAACTGCAGGAATGTCTTAAAGATATTAAGGCCTGGATGACCTCTAATTTCCTGCTTCTAAATTCAGATCAAACTGAAGTTCTTGTTCTCGGCCCCACAAATCTTAGAAACATGGTGTCTAACCAGATACTTACTCTGGATGGCATTACTGTGGCCTCCAGTAACACTGTGAGAAATCTTGGAGTCATTTTTGACCAGGATATGTCCTTCAATGCACATATTAAACAAATATGTAGGACCGCTTTTTTGCATTTGCGCAATATTTCTAAAATTAGAAACATCCTTTCTCAGGGTGATGCTGAAAAGCTAATTCATGCATTTATTACTTCTAGGCTGGACTATTGTAATTCATTATTATCAGGCTGTCCTAAAAGCTCCCTGAAAAGCCTTCAGCTGATCCAAAATGCTGCAGCTAGAGTACTGACAGGGACTAGAAAGAGAGAGCAGATTTCTCCCATATTGGCTTCTCTTCATTGACTCCCTGTTAAATCTAGAATAGAATTTAAAATCCTTCTCCTCACCTACAAGGTCTTGAATAATCAGGCCCCATCTTATCTCAAAGACATCATAGTCCCATATCACCCCAACAGAGCACTTCTGTCTCAGACTGCTGGCTTACTTGTGGTTCCTAGGATACTTAAGAGTAGAATGGGAGGCAGAGCCTTCAGCTTTCAGGCCCCTCTTCTGTGGAACCAGCTCCCAGCTTGGATTCAGGAGACAGACACCCTCTCTATTTTTAAGATTAGGCTTAAAACTTTCCTTTTTGATCAAGCTTATAGTTAGGACTGGATCAGGTGACCCCGAACCCTCCCTTAGTTATGCTGCTATAGGCCTAGGCTGCTGGGGGGTTCCCAAAATGCACTGTTTCCTTTCATTCACTTTATTTACTTTGTTTATACTCCACTCTGCATTTAATCATTAATTGTTATTAATTTCTGGCTCTCTTCCACAGCATGTCTTTTCTCTCCCATCAGCCCAACCGGTCACAGCAGATGACCCCCCCTCCCTGAGCCTGGTTCTGCTGGAGGTTTCTTCCTGTTAAAGGGAGTTTTTCCTTCCCACTGTCACCAAGTGCTGCTCATAGGGGGTCGTTTTGACTGTTGGGTTTTCTCTGTATTATTGTAGGGTCTTTACCCACAATACAAAGCGCCTTGAGGCGACTGTTTGTTGTGATTTGGCGCTATATAAATAAAATTGAAATGAATTGAATTCCTTGTGGCAGCTTCCTCGCCTGTGATTGGACAATACAGATCACGTGCGGGATCACGCTGAAGGTCTTGCAAGACCAAAGGAAATCAGTGCGGTCGTTCTCTTCCGTTCAAACTGAATGGCGTTCTTTGTCTACGCTGCTTTCCTGGTACAACAATGGACGTCGTCTATATTTTCAACACCCCAGAAGCTCCTCGTGAAAGCGGGCCTCTCTACCGGCCAGCTTCAACCAGCCCCGCTGCAGACGAGAAGACACTGCTGGCTGCAATCAGTGGGTTATCTCCTCAGTTAACTCAAGTTTTTACCAGCACAACTGAAAGACAAGATGGCGTCTATTGTGTAGAGACTCGATGCTCTGGACTCTAACAAAGAAAAGACGGCAGCACAATCCGAAAACTGCGGTAAGACTTGGTCGTTTCTAAAACAAAAATACTAAGAGTGGAGGAATGGTCACAGTAAGCTGACAGACGTATTGTGATTTGGTTTCTTATTTTTATTTGGTTTCATCTTATAGGAAGCAGTTCCTGCACAACTCTGAATCCAATAACAGCCGGTATGATCCTCTGCAGAGGTAAGAATCAGAAACAAAGCAGCAGTATTCAATGTGTGGAGGAGAGAAGAACTTCAAATGTTTTTACTCTTATTTATTTTCACCTTTATTTTCCACAGACTGTGTTCGCCTCACAACGCGAGTGTGAGTGTTCCTAATGCGTGGACAGTGATATAATTGTGTGTAAGTATCTATTGGTGTTGTTTGTGTTTTTTGCCTGGATATGTTTATGTATGCACTGTGTTTACACTCTTTATTTACAATGTACAAAAATGTTTTCCAGCTTCTTGTTAAACCTACAGACGGTCCGCCGCAGCTTCCTCTACAGTCAGCCTCACGTTCAGGAAAAGGCGGCAGCCATTAAAAATCCTGCCCGGTGACGTGCAAGAAGGAAGCCGGTAAGATGTGTTGGATTGTTGGTCTGCTGTATTTGTGTAGTTAGCTTGGAAATGCAGTTTTATTTTTGGGAAATATTACTTATTGTTTTTTTCAACTTTATATAAAATCTGGCTTCTTTTGAACAACCCAAAATGTCTATAAAAAGGTGATGCAGTGAAGGTGAAAATAATTAACACTGAATGTTTATAGTTTCAGCAGCTGTAACATTTTGGGAACTAAAAGATAAAAAGTGTATAATCAGTTTAAAGGTGCCTCAAGGGTTAATGACCAAAATCACTGAAGTACTTTTATCAATGTTACATTTTTTCAAAGTACTTGTTCATTTGTCTTTTATTCACAGGATGCACAGGAGTTGGTACTTTGTCACATAACCATTGTTTTTGATGACAAAGATGGGCTGATTCATTTTTTTTTTGCATTCAGGGTCTTATCTGCTATGTGTGCATTCAAAGTCAAGAGACTCAAACTTTCAGTGTAGTTTCCTGATTTTTCACAATATTTCATTTAGTTTTATAATGACTTAATGTGTGCTCTGTGTCAACAGCTGCTGGAGGCGAGGGCGAGTGTCCTGGCAGTGAAGGAGGTTGCCTTCTGGGACGGTGTCACCACTGACCTCATGTTGGATGAGGAGGATGGCGTCTCAGAGGGCGTATCGGGCTGGATTAAGACCCCCAAGCTTCCCCAGCCAGGAGCTCAGTGACCTCTGAGCCAAACTGCAAACAGACTAGAAGCTCACCCTAAATACAACACCGTGCACCATAAGTGTTTGTATGCTGGACCATGCTCTGAGAGAAAGCCACCACCACATGGCCCAGAAGTAGCAAAGCATTATATGTCATAATGTTTTTGTTTTTTATATATATATATATATATATATATATATATATATATATATATATATATATATATATATATATATATATATATATATTTTAGGGTTGGGACTTTAACGTGTTAATTTCGATTATTTAATTACGGGGAAAAAAATTTTAACGCATTTTAATCGCACTTTGCACCGTGGAACGTTTCTCAGTGCA
Source organism: Amphilophus citrinellus (assembly GCA_013435755.1). Classification (NCBI taxonomy): domain Eukaryota; kingdom Metazoa; phylum Chordata; class Actinopteri; order Cichliformes; family Cichlidae; genus Amphilophus; species Amphilophus citrinellus. Next base: position 162,517 of record CM024208.1, read on the forward strand.
CGAGTTCCCGGCATACAGATTATATTGACGCACAATGTCAAAAATTCAGGGGCCGCATCCTGCGAAGGACCCGGCCCACGTCCTTCAGAGCCCACGAAGACCGCAAAGGGAGGAAGTGAGCGTCTAGCCTTCATATCAGCCTCACCTGTCCTCACCTCTGCATAGCTCATGTTGCAACCGTGAATGTGAAGCACAGCTGTGTAAAAGCAGCTGGTTAAACGGAGAACAAACTTTTTCTCCTTTTTGTGGTTTAATTTTAAGTCTTTAATTCAAAATAAGCTGTTAAAACAAGCATAACACATTTCAACATCAAGGAATACAGCTGAGAGAATGATTAATTTCCAACTATATTAAGTGAGACATTAATGTTGAATAAAACTATCCAGTTATGATGCTTAACTTTAATTTCAGGAGTTTGCTTATCACAGGAGCACTTCCACCCTTCGTTGGTCTGTGTAGTAGACTGGTGGGAAAATAAACAACATTTTGAAGTTTAAGCTTATGTATATTGATTCATTCATCAACCAAACTTAAATTAATATTTATCATGTTAAATATTTAAATGCGATTAAAATGCGATTAATTTCGATTAATTAATTACAAAGCTCCTAATTAATTAGATAAATTTTTTTAATCGAGTCCCACCCCTAGTCATAATGTTTTTGTTTTATATTTATTTATATATATATAAAAATATGGATTGTATGATGTGTGTGTGTGTGTGTGTGTATGTGTGTGTGTATGTGCATATTGCTTTGTAAATAAAAAAAAAAAAAGAAATTCAAACTTGTGCCTCACAATTTGTTTCTCTTAATTGAATTCCTTTTAGTTGAGGTTATTAGCATGACATCAATACAACATAACATACAAGGTATATCACAGAAATAATAATTAAAAATAATTTTTATTACTGGGTTATTATTTATTAGGGAGGGGCTTACCCAGGCCTGTCTTTATAAAGGCCAATGAGGGACAGATCTACCAGCCAATCACATGTGAGTGTTGAATTGTGATGACATTTTTTTCATCCAATGACAGAGAAGCCACGTGGGTCTGTTGCCGCTGCTTCGGCTTGCAGCGCTGCTATTCATATGTAAAGTAGTCAACGCCTGCCGGCTCCCCCGTACCTTTACCCCCCGCTGCTTCTGGTGGTACATAAACGAACATATCCGTCTCAGGCGAACGAAAATGCGCATCCCCGTATGCTGACGAAAGCTGCCGTTTACTAGCAGCGCCCGCGTCAGTATACGGGGACGAATATGCTTCTTTTCGTGCAGTGTAAGCAAACTGAAGTGGGTCCATTGATGAGTTCACCAGAGGGCGAAGGTGTTTAAGAACCAACCTGGGGGTGTGACCACTTCAGGCCCTGGACCTGCCTTCCCTGCACTGTGGTTGGGTGTAGGGAACTGGGGTGCTTAGTGAGCCAGCAGTTCGCTGGCTCTCTTTTTCTGGGGGTAGTTCTCTACCCCCGGTCTTAAATATCCTGGCCCTTCTCCTCCTCCCACTCAGTCAAACATTACATCACACACACGTAGGGTCTTGGGTGAGGGGGACTTGCGCTGCGGTGAGTAGAGCCACTTCTTTGGCTCTGCTCACTACGTTGCGTGATGTCCCACTCTCCCTTTTTAATTACATTATATAGCTCACAACACGTCATAGTACACATAGGGCTTTGGGGGGCAGGTGTGTCACCCAGTGGTCAGTGTGTGGAACTGCTGAGGTGGTCTCACTTCTGTTCACTGCTGCCTGCTCCTCAATTTTAATTACATCTTAGACATTGAGGGCCTTGGGGGGTGGTGTGGATGGGCGCTGTTGCACAGTGCTCATCACATCTGTCCCTCCAATTTTAATAGCACTGTAGCTTTCACACACACATACATATTCTTCCCACTCCATACACTCACATACACCCAACATATCACTCCAAACACGCTGAGTGGAAGGAGGGGGAGGGCGAGTCTTCCACACCCCAGTTTCATGCACCCTGCCGGGGGTAGGGACTGGCTAGTGGTTTGGGGCCGGGTTGGCTGCTTCGCCGAGGTGCCGCTGGCTCTGTGCTGGTACCCTCTCACCCACACTTGGTGTCCATGTAAGTTCTGTGTGTGTGCGCATGAATGTGTGACAGTCATATGTGTGAGTATGAATATATGATTTGTGTGTGTGTGTGTGGTGCATGTGTGTGCGTGTGTGTGTGTGTGGTACATGTGTGTGCATGTGTGTGCGTGTGTGTGTGTGTGGTGCATGTGTGTGCGTGTGTGTGTGTGTGGTACATGTGTGTGCATGTGTGTGCGTGTGTGTGCATGTGTGTGAGTGTGTGGACAGCAGGGCCTGGGCCTGTGGTTCGCTGAGCCTTGGCACCTGTGGGACATGGTTGCGGAGGGTGGGAGTCACCCCTCCCTATCACTCCCTATCGCTTCCTGCTGCTGGTTGCCACTGCTGCCCCTGGAGTGTCGGATGCCCGTGGGTCCCGGGGTTCGCGGCCGGATGTCTTGGCGTGGTTCTTGGCCCGCTCCCTTGGCGGTTGTGGCCTGGGGGTGGCTCGGGCCTCTTTGGCGTGGGGGGGGGCTCTGCTGGGTGTCGGGCGGTTCTCGGGCGCCTGGGCCCCTGGGGCCGCATTCGCGGCTCGTGCGGGGGATGCCGGCCTGCGGTGGGGGTTGGCTGCTCATTGCCTCTGGCTGTCTGGACTCTTGCCGTTTGGCCGTGGGGGGGTCCGTCTGGGGTCTCCCTCCTTCCTCCTCTGGGGTGTGTGCGCAGTTGCCATCGGGATGTGTGGCCTTTCGTCTTCTGATGTCCTGGTGGGCCGTGGATAGGCCGCGTCCCCTGGGTCCTTTCCCGTTCGCCTCTGGATCACGAGGGGCATGATTGCAGTTTCTTGCCTCCATTGGTGAGTACGTTCCATGACAGAGGCACATACACACATTACTTGCAAGCAACAGCAGGATTATGTGTGTGTATGGGTGTATGCGTATGTATGTGCATGTGTAGATATGTGGATATCATTCTTTGATTATTCTTTTCTCACCTTTGTTTTGTTTTTGTTTTTCTTTCTCACTCCTTTTTGTACCCTTTCCTTTCTGCCTGTCACGCCTGGTATAAATAAATAAAATAAAATTAAAATACAAACTAAATACATGCTAACAAGAGTAGCCTATTGTAAAACTTAAAGAGCTATTCTTGAAAAAGCAAATATGTTTGGTACACCAGCGTATTCGGATCATATTCTGAGTGCGAAAACTGCCAGACATGACAGGCTAAAAAAAAAAATTAAAAAAAAAAAAAAAAAATAAGAACCAACCTGCCTTCATCAGGTGTGAAGTCAGTGACACTGGTCTGTAGCTGTTTAGGTCCTTTGGATGTTGAGTTTTAGGCACAGGTACTGCAGAAGATGTTTTCCACAGCTGTGGTACTTTACCTAGCTTCAAGCTCAAGTTGAACATGTGTCAAACTACCTCACTTAGCTGGTCTGCACAGGACTTGAGGAGCCGGGCAGCAATACCATCTGGACCTGAAGCTTTCAAAGCTCAAAGAAGAATCAGATATTACACCAAGATTACAGATGTTGGACTTAGTAGACTTGTAGAGCAGACTCAGTGGAAGAACTCCCTTAAAGAACTATCTGACATTACCATTGCCAGAGCATACACAGATATTTCTCCCTCAAAAGCCACAGAAAGAGAGTTGTGTGTGTTTTCAGATGAGTCTACTAAAGCCATAGCTGCAGTGGCTCATCTAAGAGTGACAGATGCAGAAGGAAACTGTCAAGTAGGATTCATTACAGGCAAGGCGACGCTTGCACCACATCCAGATCAGACCAGACCAAGACTGAACCTTAGTGCTGCTGTGCTAGCAGTGGAGCTCGCAGGTTTAATTGCAGATTAATTTTTTTTGGGGGGGGGGGGGGGCTCCGTCTGGGACCTCTCTCTCCCGTCTGCTGGGGGGGGGTGCGGTTCTCTTTGGAATGAGTGGCCACGGGTCTTCGTAGGTCTTGGTGGGCTGCTGGTGGCCTGGGCTTCCTGGGGCTTCTTTGCCCGCCTCTAGCTTCTGATGGGCGGAGCTGCGGTGTTCTGCCCTCATTGGTAAGTACATTTCATGACACAAACACAAACACCCACGTAATAATAAACAAAATGGTTGGTTTGTGCAACCATGCTTCTTATTTTATTTTGTTTTCCCCACACAATTTTTAATTTTGCAAATATTGTCAATATCTCATGTTTAACAAGTGATGAACTATTTGGTTTACTTACTTGCACTCCTTCCTGTTTCTTTTTTCTATTCTTTCTTTTTTTTCTTCTTTTTTCTTAAGCCTCTCAGCTCCAGCACAATTTGTCACATATCATGTTAGAAATAATTAAAAAAAAAAAAGGGGTCACACACTAACAAGAGGAGCCTATAGAGAACCTATAGAGCTCATCTTGAAATAGCAAATATGTTTGGCAAAGCAACGCATTCAGATCACAGTTCTGTTTGCAAGATCTGCCAGACATGACAGGCTTAAAAAAAAAAAAGCAAAACTAAACACAAAGCATCAAGAACACAGGACTATCAAAATAAAACAGGAAACACACACAGACACAGGACAGAGACGCAGAGGAGACAGGAACAAAAGGGACTAAACCAAAACTATAACAAACTGAGGACCTATACAAAAGGAAACTAATAAACATAATCAGAGAGATAACTTAAACAGAACCAAGAGAACACAAAACACTGGGCCACCGGCCCAGGACCATGACATTGACCTTGAACTAGATTACACTACATTCTATAGAGACAGTAAAGTAGTCCTAGGTTATACCTACATTGAGACTAGGAGATTTTATGTCTATGTTAGTAACCATGTAACCAGAATCCAGAGATCTTCTCAGCCAAGCCAGTGGCATTATGTAGCTTGCAGTCAGAACTCCACAGATCATGTCACTCGTTCTGGTCCTGCATACCAGCTGCCTCTTAGTAACTGGTTTGCTTTCCCTGACTTTTTGCTCCACGTCCAAAGGCTCCCAAATGACTCTTACGATCTTGTGGACCCTAGCATGGACTCAGATGGTAGACTCTCAAAACCACAGCCCCATTCAGGCACCTTGGTTCTGATGGATTCAGTAAGTTTTCCACCTGGAGGTCAGTAATACGTCCTCTTTCTAGACCACTGCATGACATCCACAACTTCAAATCATCACTAAGCAAAAGCAGTATCTGCTGTGGTTGGCATTAGTGTGACATGGGACATACTGTGAACGGGTCTAAACAAGCTCAAAACATTGTGATTTAAGCAGTACAGCAGGATGTGTATTCTGAAGAGATCAGGTGTGTACAAAAGAATGAGAAGCTACCCAGAACCAGTCCTCTCAAGAACTTAGACCCTTATCTGGATAAAAATGGACCCCTTAGAGTAGGAGGTCACATCGCTGTCTCAAACTTAACTCAAGGTGAAAAGAACCCACTTTTAGTTACAGGCCACCACCATGTAGTGGTTGTTCTCATAAAGCACTATCATGATCAGGTTCACCATCAAGATAAGATAAGATTGCTTTATTGTCACGGTACATTCAGAGAAATTTCCATTGCAACCACCGTGTTATATAAAAAATGTATATACACTATACATAACAATAAGTAAAATACACAGTAAGTTAAGTTGGGGTGTGTGTGTCTGCAGGGGGGGGGGGGGGGTGATTGTCTGGGTGTTGAGGGAGGGGAGCTGAGCAGATGGTGTCAGACCTTGCCTCATCCACCCGTTCAGTGCAGAGTGTTGTGTTTTTTCTCGTGTGTGGCAGGTGCGAAATGGAAGGGGTGAGCTGCCGTTTTCTTTTTGGGATCTTTTCTCCTGTTTTTTGGTTAGGGAGTTAGGGATAGTGAATGTTATTTGTTTGTTTTGTTTGGGTAGAGTTTAGTTAATTTTTTCTCCCCTAGGTTAGCTGTTTTGTTTGTTGTTTTGGCCTTGGCCCACCCCGGAGTTTAGGTTCTCGCACATTCTCGCACATTCAATAAACTGTCAAATTGTTATATCTGACCCGCTTGTAGTGTGTGGTGCTTTTGGGGTTGAGGCAAGGGGGCCGCCTGTCCAACTTTTGGTGTTGTGCTCTAACCCCTAGACCGGGGCGTAACATCAAGTGGGGGCTCGTCCGTTTGTTGTTTTCTCTTGCATGTGCTGGTGTGTTGATGCTTTTTGCTTGGCGGTTTTTTCTTTTGGTGGGGGCGGTGGTTGGGTATTGGTTTTTGTTGTTGTTTGGTGCGATGTTGTTTGATATGGATAGCTTTGCGCAACAGCCCACCCTCGATAAGTTAGAGCGATGCACAAAGGCGGATTTGTTGCTGGTGGCGAATTTGTTTAATCTTGCGCTGCCGTTAAATGCCCGTAAGGCAGAGATGAAGCAGTGTTTGTCTGAGCAGCTGATTAAGAGGGGGATAGTCAGTCTGTCAAAAGAGGGGGGTGCGGAAGGGGGGGCGGAGGCTGCCGCACAGGATCCCGGCGGACAGGTGGCGGCTGGAGCGGAGGCGTCCGAGACCAGCCTGGGTACCGCCACGGGCCCTGCCAGTCTTTTGCCAGCAGGTATGGGCACAGAGGACCTGCGGTTAGCATTGCAACTGAAGGAGGTAGAGCTCCAAATGAAGGCCAAGGAGGTTGAGCTGATGCATCTTCGGTTGCGAGCCATGGAGCTGGAGCCTTTACGGCATTCCGATGCCACTTCCACGCCTGTTAGTGTCCCTTTTGCTGCAGCTGTCCCTGAGCAATTCAGTGCCAGCAAAAACATTGCTTTAGTGCCACCTTTTAGGGAGAGTGAGGTTGATTCATACTTTAGCGCCTTTGAACGCATCGCGACTACTCTACGATGGCCTAGAGACGTGTGGAGTCTGCTGTTGCAATGTAAACTGGTGGGAAAAGTGCAAGAGGTATGTGCAAGCCTATCCATAGACGATAGCCTAGATTATGACCTCATTAAGACCACTATTCTGCGAGCATACCAATTGGAAGTTTAGGTCATGTGAAAAATCCGCCAACAAAACGCATGTGGAATTTGCCAGGGAAAAATCCCACTTGTTTGATAAATGGTGCTCTGCTTGTAAGGTTAAAGACTTTGCTCAGCTACGTGAATTGATTCTTCTGGAGGAGTTCAAACAGTGTGTACCGGAAAACGTGGTTTGTATTTGAATGAACAAAAGGTGGAGTCTTTATCGAAAGCTGCTGTGCTCGCGGATGTGTTTGTGTTGACGCACCGCGGCATGTTTTTGTCTGCGCGTCACGAACTTACACCGGCTTCCAAACCAGTGAAACAAGGAAAGACCTCTCCTAAACGATCACAGCCAAGCCCTTTACCCATGGCTAATCCGGAATGTTTCTATTGTCACTAAATTGGACATCTTGTAGCTAACTGTCCCTCGCTCCAGCGTAAAGAACACAATCAGAGCGCTAGGAGGCCGAAGAGAGTGGGTTTTGTCCAGTCTGTCCCCGTAGCTCCGCTGGGCCCAAACGGGTGTGAATCGTATGGAGGGGAGGTGGGGGGTAGCTACTGGCCTTTTGTTACAAAAGGGATGGTTTCACTGACGGGGAGGGAGGACGATCAGGTGCCTGTAGCCATACTGCATGACACTGGTGCTGCGCAGTCCCTTATTCTGCAGTCAGTGTTGCCTTTTTCAGATGATTCGTTCTGTGGGTCTGACGTTTTGGTGTGGGGCTTGAAAATGAGTGTGTTGAGAGCCCCACTGCATAATGTTCACTTACGCTCGTCTATTGTGTCGGGTCTGGTGAAGGTTGGCGTGCGCCCGTGTTTGCCTGTGCCAGGGGTTGCGTTAATACTCGGCAATGATTTGGCCGGAGAGAGAGTTTTCCGTCCGCCGAGGTGATTGACAACCCCAATGATAACGTTAACTTGCCAGGCTGCGCTGCTGCGGACCCATTCCCAGCGTTTCCTGCCTGTGTCGTTACGTGCGCACAAAGCCGTTAATACGGTGGCTTGACCTGTCCGACACTTTTCTTGGTTCGTCAGATGGCTCTGGGGAAAAGGACCAAAGCCTCCTGCTGAGAGCCCTAAAGCTCAAGGCGTGCGGCAATATTACATGCAAGAAACTGTCGAAAAACCCACTTTTCATGCAGTGGGTGATTTAGGCTGGAACGTGTTTCACCAAATAGTGGTACCGCAGAAGTTTAGACCCCAAATTCTTAGCCTCGCTCATGACATGTTCTCTTGCCACCTAGGAATAAAGAAAACATACCACCGAATTTTACGTCATTTCTTTTGGCCTTTCTTTTGAGCGATGTGGTTCGGTACTGCCGCTCTTGTCATGTATGTCAGCTGGGGGGGAAACCAAATCAAACCATACCTCCCGCACCGCTGCACCCGATCCCTGCAATCGGGGAGCTGTTTGAACACATCCTGCTCGACTGTGTGGGTCCGCTTCCACGAACAAAGTCGGGACACCAGTACCTGCTGACTATAATGTGTGCTGCCACACGATACCCCGAGGCTTTTCCATTGCGCACTCTGAAGGTCAAAGCAGTGGTCAAAGCTCTCGTTAGGTTTTTTCAGTGTTTGGGTTACCGAAATCAATCCAAACGGATCAGGGTTCCAATTTCACATCCAAAATATTTGCTCAAGTCCTATAAACACTATCCATAAAACACCGTAAGTCCAGTGCATATCACCCCGAGTCATAAGGTGCACTCAAACGTTTTCACCAGACACTAAAGTCGATGATGAGAAAGTTTTGCCTGGAATCAGGCAGGGAGTGGGATGACGTTCTGCCATTGCTTCTCTTAGCTGTACGGGACAGCGTGCTGGAATCCCTTGGATTTAGTCCTGCTGAACTAGTGTTTGGACACACAGTACGTGGCCCCTTGCAGTTGTATAAAGAGCAATGTTTTTCGGATCCCGTGTCTACAATGCGAAACGTGCTTGATTATGTGAGTACATTTCGGAAGCGCCTGCATAAGGTATGTGAGCTGGCGCGTAGTGCTCTTGCATCCTCCCAAGGGAGGATGAAAAAGAGGTTCGACTAGAAGGCGGTACCGAGACAGTTCCGAGTCGGGGATAAGGTTCTGACTCTTCTGCCTGTGAGTGGATCGTCCCTCCAAGCGAGATTCTGCGGGCCCTATAGGGTGAATGAAAAGCTAAGTGAAACAGATTATGTTGTACCCCAGATCGCAGGAGGAAAACGCGAGTCTGTCATGTTAATTTAATGAAGCCCTATGTTACACACAGTACAGAAACGGAGACGACACCATCTCCTGCGGAGCCATCTGCTGTAGCCGTGGTTGCACCAGTGGCCCCCATTCAATATAACCCAGAAAGTGATAACCTGCATTTCACCAGCACGGAGACCGTGTCCCGTCTCTGGAACTCAGAGATAACAGCTGATTTAAAATCTTAATTATCTCACTTAGACGAGTCTGGACAACGTGACGTGTGCCACCTGATTAACAGCCATCGTTCCCTATTCACTGACACGCCGTCCCGTACATCTGTGTTACAGCATGACATTGATGTAGAGGCTCAGCCCCCGATCAAACAACATGCTTACCGGGTTAACCCCACAAAACGTGCGCAACTCCAGCAAGAGGTCACTTACCTGTTGGAGAATGGTTTGGCTGTTCCCAGCTCCAGTGCCTGGAGTTCTCCTTGCCTGCTCGTACCAAAACCTGACAAAACGCCACAGTTTCGCACAGACTTTCACAAAGTAAACAGTGTCACCAAGCCTGACTCCTACCCGCTACCGTGGATGGAGGACTGCGTGGACCGTGTGGGTTCCGCAAAATATGTTACGAAGCTCGATCTGCTAAAAGGATACTGGCAGGTGCCGTTGACACCACGCGCAGCCGACATTTCAGCTTTTGTTACCCCTGATCATTTTCTGCAGTATACTCACTGCATGAAAAGTGGGATTTCGACAGTTTCTTGTATGTAATATTGCTGCGCGCCTTGAGCTTTAGGGCTCTCAGCAGGAGGCTTTGGTCAGAACAATAAACTGTAGGGAAACTGCCGTGGACTCTCTGTGTCAGTGCTCCCTCAGCTCCCCCCTCTCCTCAGGTCTAGGGCAGGCTCTCATATGTAAAGGAGGTTTCTGTGAGTCATACAAATGTAAATCAAGTACTCACCAGTGGTCACCAGTACTCACCAGTGGTCTACCCCTCCCAACAGTTGTAAGCAGCATATTTTTATTTTGAGATATATGTAATCAAATTTACATGATCATCTTTTAAGCCTTTTTCCATTACAATGTGACTACACATAAATTATACAGCGAAACATTCAAACAAGACTAAACTCAGAAGAAATCATTCTATTTTATAAATTAGTATTATCTAGTTGGAAATATACTTTTGGACGTTTTCAGCTTTTGTCCCTTTTTCCAATAAGGCTGTGAGCTTCTGTCTGTGAGCTTCTGTCTGTGAGCTTCTGTCTGTGAGCTTCTGTCTGTGAGCTTCTGTCTGTGAGCCTTTGTCATGGAGTTTTTTGTGAACCCTGAACTTTAGTGACTGAGGGAGATAAACAAAGGCTATAACTTGATGTTGGTGACACTACAAGCATTATTTTCATTGAAAAGCAAACTCAGTTTTCAGTCTAATTCACTGTAACTAAAAGTCTGTCACACCATCATCCTCTTCTGTGCAGTGGCTTCCCAGCTAGCATTGAACATTCAGACAACATCCCATGAACGCTGCCATAAACGTTCAGTGAATGTTCACATGCATTAATGACATTAAAGACTACCAAGGCAGATGTAATAAGAAAACATATAAACATATAAAACATATAAACTTTTATTTTGCTATACATGGATGTACATAAGAGATATCAGCAAAACCTTCATGAGAAAAATGTGAAAAAAAAAAAAAAAAAACAGACAGTGATGTGTGTCTTCCAGCTCATAGGAGGTCGTTTTGACTGTTGGGTTTTCTCTGTATTATTGTAGGGTCTTTACCCACAATACAAAGCGCCTTGAGGCGACTGTTTGTTGTGATTTGGCGCTATATAAATAAAATTGAATTGAATTGAAATGAAATGAATTGAATTCCGTGTGGCAGCTTCCTCGCCTGTGATTGGACAGTACAGATCACGTGCGGGATCACGCTGAAGGTCTCGCAAGACCAAAGGAAATCAGTGCGGTCGTTCTCTTCCGTTCAAACTGAATGGCGTTCTTTGTCTACGCTGCTTTCCTGGTACAACAATGGAGGTCGTCTATATTTTCAACACCCCAGAAGCTCCTCGTGAAAGCGGGCCTCTCTACCGGCCAGCTTCAAGCAGCCCCACTGCAGACGAGAAGACACTGCTGGCTGCAATCAGTGGGTTATCTCCTCAGTTACTCAAGTTTCTACCAGCACAACTTAAAGACAAGATGGCGTCTATTGTGTAGAGACTCGATGCTCTGGACTCTAACAAAGAAAAGACGGCAGCACAATCCGAAAACTGCGGTAAGACTTGGTCGTTTCTACAACAAAAATACTAAGAGTGGAGGAATGGTCACAGTAAGCTGACAGACGTATTGTGATTTGGTTTCTTATTTTTATTTGGTTTCATCTTATAGGAAGCAGTTCCTGCACAACTCTGAATCCAATAACAGCCGGTATGATCCTCTGCAGAGGTAAGAATCAGAAACAAAGCAGCAGTATTCAATGTGTGGAGGACAGAAGAACTTCAAATGTTTCTACTCTTATTTATTTTCACCTTTATTTTCCACAGACTGTGTTCACCTCACAACGCGAGTGTGAGTGTTCCTAATGCGTGGACCGTGATATAATTGTGTGTAAGTATCTATTGGTGTTGTTTGTGTTTTTTGCCTGGATATGTTTATGTATACACTGTGTTTATGCTCTTTATTTACAATGTACAAAAATGTTTTCCAGCTTCTTGTTAAACCTACAGACGGTCCGCCGCAGCTTCGCTACAGTCAGCCTCACGGTCAGGAAAAGGCGGCAGCCATTAAAAATCCTGCCCGGTGACGTGCAAGAAGGAAGCCGGTAAGACGTGTTGGATTGTTGGTCTGCTGTATTTGTGTAGTTAGCTTGGAAATGCAGTTTTATTTTTGGGAAATATTACTTATTGTTTTTTTTAACTTTATATAAAATCTGGCTTCTTTTGAACAACCCAAAATGTATATAAAAAGGTGATGCAGTGAAGGTGAAAATAATTAACACTGAATGTTTATAGTTTTAGCAGCTGTAACATTTTTGGACCTAAAAGATAAAAAGTGTATAATCAGTTTAAAGGTGCCTCAAGGGTTAATGACCAAAATCACTGAAGTACTTTTATCAATGTTACATTTTTTCAAAGTACTTGTTCATTTGTCTTTTATTCACAGGATGCACAGGAGTTGGTACTTTGTCAGATAACCATTGTTTTTGATGACAAAGATGGGCTGATTAATTTTTTTTTTTTGCATTCAGGGTCTTATCTGTTATGTGTGCATTCAAAGTCAAGAGACTCAAACTTTCAGTGTAGTTTCCTAATTTTTCACAATATTTCATTTAGTTTCATAATGACTTAATGTGTGCTCTGTGTCAACAGCTGCTGGAGGCGAGGGCGAGTGTCCTGGCAGTGAAGGACGTTGCCTTCTGGGACGGTGTCACCACTGACCTCATGTTGGATGAGGAGGATGGCGTCTCAGAGGGCGTATCGGGCTGGATTAAGACCCCCAAGCTTCCCCAGCCAGGAGCTCAGTGACCTCTGAGCCAAACTGCAAACAGACTAGAAGCTCACCCTAAATACAACGATGCACCATAAGTGTTTGTATGCTGGACCATGTTCTGAGAGAAAGCCACCACCACATGGCCCAGAAGTAGCAAAGCATTATATGTCATAATGTTTTTGTTTTCTTATATATGATGTGTTTGTGTGTGTGTGTGTGTGTGTGAGTGTGTGTGTGTGTGTGTGTGTGTGTGTGCATATTGCTTTGTAAATAAAAAAAAAAAGAAATTCAAACTTGTGCCTCACAATTTGTTTCTCTTAATTGAATTCCTTTTAGTTGAGGTTATTAACATGGCATGAATACAACATAACATACAAGGTATATCACAGAAATAATAATTAAAAATAATTTTTATTACCGGGTTATTATTTATTAGGGAGGGGCTTACCCAGGCCTGTCTTTATAAAGGCCAATGGGGGACAGATCTACCAACCAATCACATGTGAGTGCTGAATTGATGGCATTTTTTTCCTCCAATGACAGAGAAGCCACGTGGGTCTGTTGCCGCTGCTTCGGCTTGCAGCGCTGCTATTCATATGTAAAGTAGAGACGTTAACACCTGCCGCGGGCCGGCTCCCCCGTACCTTTACCCCCCGCTGCTTCTGGTGGTACGTAAACGACCATATACGTCTCAGGCGAACGAAAATGCGCATCCCCGTATGCTGACGAAAGCTGCCGTTTACTAGCGGCGCCCGCGTCAGTATACGGGGACGAATATGCTTCTTTTCGTGCAGTGACTGTAATGCCTTTTGGTCTCCGGAACGCCCCTGCCACATTCCAACGCCTCATGCACACAGTTCTGGCTGGGGTTAAAGGCTGCGAAGTATATCTGGATGATGTCGCTTACTCTGGCACCTGGGCCGAACACATAGAGATACTTCGTCACATGTTTGACCGGCTGACAAATGCTTCCCTCACACTAAATCTCGCCAAGTGTGATTTTGGCCGAGCAACCATGACCTACCTGGGCAAGCAGGTAGGGCAGGGGCATGTGTGCCCTCTAAAGGCCAAAATACAAGCATTCTTAGACTTCCCCGTGCCTCGGATGGCGGGCTATTATCGTGGGTTCTGTCGCAATTTTGCTGAGGTGGTTGTGCCCCTCACTGATCTCACCAGTGTGTCACGGCCATTCATATGGTCCCCTGCTTGTCTGCATGCCTTTCAGGCCGCCAAGGCCCTTCTTTGCAGTGCCCCTGTTCTGTGCCCGATTTCACTCGTGCGTTCAGTCTAGAAGTGGATGCCAGCGCTAACAGTGCAGGCGCTGTGCTGCTGCAAGAGGACAAGAATGGCATTGATCACCCTAATGGCTACTTTTCCAAAAGGTTTAACACCCACCAGCTTAAGTACAGCACGATCGAAAAGGAAGCCCTCGCCTTATTGCTCGTGCTGCAGCATTTTGAGGTGTACATTGGGTCTAGCACTTCCCCGCTCCTTGTGTACACCGACCATAACCCTCTCATATACCTTGCTCGGATGCAAAACTCGAACCAGCGGCTAATGCGGTGGTCACTCCTAGTCCAAGACTTTAACCTCGAGCTCCGCCACAAAAAGGGGGCCGAAAATGTAGTAGCGGACACGTTATCTCGTGGCTTTGACAATCGTCTTTGAGGAAAAGGCTGACTTGGGGAGGGGGGGCTGGTACCCGGAGCCAATAGCCAGTCGCCAGACGGACGTCCAATCGCCAGCGAAGGAGGCGGGGCCGCCGAGAATGCCAAACTCCTGCGGAAACAAACACTTGAAACATAGACATGTACACAAACGTTCACACACACAACTAACATTTCGGCCAGGGCCGTAACAACACGCTCCACTGCCTCTCCGTCTATGAGGAGGGGGGTGTGATCCATCTTCCTGGACCTCCTAAAGTCCACGATGACCTCCTTGGTTTCTCTGTGTTCAGCACCAGGTTGTTGGCTGAACACCACTGGGTGAGCTGCTGGATCTCCTCTCTGTAGTGGGTCTCACTGTTGTCCAAAATGAGACCCACTACTGTGGTGTCGTCCGTGTACTTCACAGCTGTGTTCGTGGGGTGGATGGTAACACAGTCGTGTGTGAACAGGGTGAAGAGGGCTGGACTGAGCACACAACCCTGCAGCGTGCCTGTGTTAAACACACACACCACACACTGTCTGTATACTATACTATATGCAGTGTTTTGATGCAAATGTGTGTATATTTATATTGATATATATATTTTTTGTATATAGTGTTTGCTATTTTATTTCATTTTATTTCATCCTTCTCTGTACTTTAGCTGCTGTAATATGTAAATGTTCACATTGTGTGATCATTAAAGTTTATCTTATATTGTATTTATATACCATGATCAGCATAGATTTAGTTAATCTGGCTTTACAATACCTCAAATGGAGATCTTGACAGAATTGTATACTAAGGCTAAAAGATCTCCCAGCCAACATGAAACAGAACAGCAGGACTGCTGTACATCAAATACACTCACACCTCTTAGCCATAAAGCAGAACGTATCCACCCAAAACAAACCCTGGCTAAATGCACTAATTAGCTGAGTTGCAAATACACCAACTAAACAATCCAGAAGGAGCTCCCAATTTGTCAAACCTGGCTCGTAACAGAAAGGGTGAAAACACCATTTGCCAAATTAAAAAAAAGGTTTTATTGAACAAACTCAAACAGAACTAAAGGCAGATGAGGTGTGAAAATCGGTGGTGTAGGATGTGCATGTGTGTAGAGATGTTGGTAAGTGTTGTGAATGTAGTAAATAAAACATGACTGCAGGCTGGTGCACAGCACCCAGGAGAAGTTCCTGCCTCTGATTTATTCCCAGGGCCCAGGTGTTCCCAGTTGGCACAGATGATCCCTGCCCACCAAAGACCTGAAGCACCTGGAGACTGAAAACAGGTCAGGGGTCGTCACACTTTGAAATTTGATGTTATTATTTTAACTGTTAGACTTATCATCATTGGTTTTGTTTTAATACTAATTGTTTAACAGTGTAAGAGGGTGTGAACTTTACCATCTTTGTCCTTAAAACAGTGGTTTCAGGTACATGGCCTCTGCCCTGCCACTTCCCCATGTTAGTGATTTAACAGCATTTTACATGAGATTTTTATGTTTATACATTTAAGTGTTGTTTTTAGCTTGATGCTTCAGCTTCCATCAGGAAAGCACAGCAAGGTGACAGCACCATAAAACACATG
>CM024208.1:178877-213050 GCA_013435755.1 Amphilophus citrinellus
AAACCTGAATGGAAGATAAGGTTCTGACAGTCCCATTCAGCCTCCCCCAGCCAAGAGGCTGCCGAGCCTGGCCTCATATTGGAGAAAACCTTGCTGAGATCCGTGACCAGCGAAGGCTCGCCTTGTCGTGGAATGGCTAAAGGAGAGAGGAGACTCAGCAGAGCAGGTATCCAGCACGGACCCAGATCTTCTTAGATCTTCTGGAAGCAGAAGGAACCATCTCGACAAGAACGCATTGTGGGCTGAGGACGCCACCTGGACTGGAACCGAGTCGTTTGAGAGGCCTTCACGACATGATGACATCACCTACGTGACTCCTGGGAGCTGCTTCCCCAGCCAGTGGGAGTTCTGATGACAGCAGAAAGCCAGTGCCTCCTAACATTCGTGGCACGAGGTACACCGGGAACAACGCTAACTAGGGGGAATCTGAGAGATCCTCCAGTTCAGGAAGTGCTCAACGCATCTTCAAGCAACCAAGTCTGTGAAACAAGTCAGCTAAAGGATGAAGCAGCAGAGCTCGACAGTGACACTGATTTTGTCACCAGTAAGTTGGCTACGGCCAGGGTCGTCGATGGAGAGCAAGCCAGTGAGATTTAGAAGCTCACTGCTGAGAATTGAAATTGAAGATCATCAACGATTTGCTTAGAGCAACGAAGGGGGAACAGGAGGAATGGAGGAAGTGGTCCTCACAGAAGCCTGAAGAAGATGCTGCAACATCATGAGGACTGAATGATCGTCTAAAAGATGCTGACAATGTTATGAAATTTGTCTGTCACCGAGTATGCCTTAATCAATGCTGCAGTTGTATTAATCCTTCTCTATATATGTACTATATCTCAAGTGCCTTATATTTTGTACCCATAAGTATAGGTGCCTCTGACCTACGTGGTGTGCCCTGTAAGCTATGCTCTGTTGGTAGGATCAGTTTGTTTGTTATTCTAGCATCCAGAGTTGACGAGAACACCATGTGAGTGAGAAGATTTAGGTTTGAAGCTTGCAAATAATTGTATTAATAAAACAGCTCACGAGGTGTTATGCAATGTTCACCTTGTGTAGCCACTTAACTGGCAAGGGCCCGGTGACGGGCCGTTTGTAGTCCCTTTTATATGGCAGGCTAGACCCTCCCATTTTTATTGACACGTCATTCGGCCAATCATGTAACTGGCTGCACCAAATCACCTGACAAAGCTACGTGACGCCCTCTGAGTATTATTGGCTCTGGGAAACCCATTTCTTAACATGATTGGCCGAATGAGGTGTCAGTCAAAATGGGCGGGTCTAGCCTGCCATATAAATGGACTTCATTCGGCCCTCGGACCAGACGCAGCCGATTAATAGGCTATGAAATGGGTTGTTCAGAGCCAATAATAACCAGAGGGTGTTATGTAGTTGTTTCAGGTGATTTTTTTTGCTGCCAGTTAAGGGGTTAAATAAATATTTACTCTTGTTTTGATAAAAATACTTTGTGTTGATACCAGTAGGCATCAAAGGGGGAAATGTCGTGTATTTTTATCTTTTTGACATCAGTATTTCTATCAATATTTTTATATCATGTATTGTTACATATATTAGTCACACACTCCAAATTAATGCTCACAATATATATTATTTGTCACCTATATTGTCACTCACACACTGGAGCATTGCATGCTGTAGACAGGTGGAAAAGGGCTGAGGTCTGCTCTGCCGCGACCTGGGATTTTTCCATTAAGTAATGCTAGCCCCCACCTTTGTGAGGAGCTTCACCTTTTACACAGTGCACTCTTGACCCAGCTTCTCCCGAGGGGAGGGCGAGTAGCCGGAGTGAGTCCTGGAAGGGAGGGGTGGAAGCGCACCTGGACTTCGGGCCGTGGGAAAGTCGGGTGTCTTGCTAGCTCCCGTGACCGATGTATAGAACTGTTGCCTGAGGAGCATGCTACTATGTCCCCTCCGCCTGATAACAGCTGGAGGAGGTGTGAGATTGGGCTATATAAGGGCATGATAAATTTGGGAGGGAGCGCTCTGCTCTGCTCTGCCTCTCCTGTGTTTGCAGCGGCTGAAGGGCTCTCACTCCCGAGAGGGCTTCTGTTTTTTATACTCTGTTAAACTCTGGACGTCTGCTTCTTTGCTTTCTTATCACCTTTGTAACGGCTCCACGGCACTCACTCTCGGGAGGCTTTTTGCTTTCTGGCATTTTGTTTAACTTTTTGCTATCTTGTACTTTGTTTAACTTTGTGCTTCAATAAATCCTGGAAACGAAACCTGCTCATCTCCAGTGAGTTTCTGTGAAGTGTGGAGTTTTTCTCAAGGTGCATTTGCTTCCATTGGTCTCCCCTCCGCCTGGTAAGAGCAACAGGGGGAGAGAGCCGCAAAAAAACCCGACAGTGACACAGTGATTCTCCAAGATTTCACAACTTCCTTTACATGTTGTGCTTTAAATCATTTCTGTGTTACATACATTCTTATTAATTAACTAAAAATTATACAGATTATTTGTTACATTCTATAAATCAACCTTACCATTTTATAAATCAGAATTATGACTGTCCACATAGTACCAGGCATAGGCCATCGAGTAACCAAGATCTCAACCTCATTCGACTTCACTCGACACAGGGTTGTTGGTATAAACGTAAACTGAGACAGAGAGCGGTGTCAGACTTGTGTGAAGCTGCACCGACTCACTGTATTAGGCAGCTTCAACAATTCTGAACCAGATGCTCTGTAACACTTCGTGTGACGTGCGTGTGTATTAAACATCTCCTTGATTGTGATCCAGCGTCTGACTAGTGAATTCTTCCCGATTAACGAACACGCAGAGACTCAGGGTGATTCAGGAAATATGTTTTGTCCTTTCAGCTCATTTACTCACTTTTAATTCCTGAACACAATAAAGTTTTACTTTGGTTAGTTTGAGGGAATCATTGATGATCTTTCATTTCCTTTTTAAACTTTGAGAACATCCATGTTTCTCCTCATTCCGCTGCAGTTATGGCATTATTTCAAATTATAATTCAGCAAATTCATCAGATTATTTCTATTTCTTTTTGTGCAAAAATTGACAAAACACATTTAAATTGAAATATATGTATTTACTGAATTTAATTTGTGACTTTTTTGTGTTTTTCTTCTCTCTCTTTTTAAATGGGGGGTAGGACCTCTTTTGACATCTTAAATTGGCCCCCAGATGTTTAAGGCTGCGACTGCAACAGCATCAGTGTTAAAATAATTGATCCTGGGTAAAAAGTAGTTTTGTATCCTTCCACAAGCTTCTCACAGTGGGTTTCTGGGATTTTGTCCTGTTCCTCCTGACAGAACTGCTGGATCTGGATCAGGTTTTTAGGACTCCTCTCTAACGCATGATTTTAAACTTATGAACACATTTTTATTTATTTTCTTTCCTTCCTCTGTTTTCTATAGTTGTGTGTCTGTGAGTGTGGTATTTGTGGTGTGTGTGATGTGTGTCAGTGGGGTTTGGCAGTTCTGGTGGTTCCTGCTCCTCCTCTGCTGGAGCACCTGCAGTAACTGATAATCAGTCCAGCTCATCAGTTTGGAAGAATTTGACTCCATTTTTACTGAGAGCAGCTTTAATTCTGACATGTTGGATTTTCTCTCATGAACTGCTCTCTTCCAGCTCTTTCTCACAGTTTTTGTTGGACTCTGTTGGACTTGGTTGTTCCAAAGCACTATTTTTAACAGCAGGCATGGGCGCTTTGTGCTCCAACTAGGCTGCCGGAGCTGATCGAGGACACTCAATACAACACTGATGATTCCAGCAGACCTGCCACAGCACATTTCAGAAGCATCCCTGAAGCATCTCTTTGCTCCACTAAAAATAACTCTGGGTCTGTTTTTACAGAAGCTCCATCAAGCTGCAGCAAACAGAGGAAAATGGGCAGAGCAGCAGAAACAGCAAAGGAAATCCTGTCAGTGTTCAGAATAGAAGAGCCTGTGCAGACCAACATGGTTCACTTCTAAATACAGCAGCTGTGGTTTGAAGGCTGCAACAAAACCACATCAGAAAGGTGTGGGAGCATCACTGATGGATCAATGGACTGGTACTTATAGAGGGATTTTCTACTCTGAGCACTCAAAGCAGTTTTTCCTACAAGGCACATTCAGAGATTCACACACATTCAAACAGCACTTTATTCTCTGCCTTGAAGCATTTTCTTCTTTCTATCAGGCTCACACTCACACTCAGATGATGCATTGGAGAAAACTGGAGTCAGTCCATCATCCTTTAATCCAGATCCAATCCATGTGGACTAAAGTAGTGGACTGACCAACAGACTGACATTAACATCAGAGCCATGCTGCTAGTGTGGCTAAAAGAAAAGAGAAGCAGAGACAGTCATGTTGATATGAACATTAGAGAAACTCATCATGGAGCTGAAATATGATCCTGCTTCATCATTTGGACTCATTCACCTCAGCTGACACATTCAGCAGCAGACAGGTTTTTGTATCAGTCTGTCTCACTGTGGGAGGATGGAGCTGGCTCTTTGGCTCTGGAACCAAACTGAGTGTAACAGGTAAGAACAAACATTTATTTTCCTTCAGTTGTTTTATTGTAGAAGTTGAAAGTGTGTTTAAAGTCAGTTTGTGCTGCTTCAGGCTTTACATGTTAGTTTGTTCATAATTAGTAGAGAATTCATCTGCAGCCATTGTTCCATAAGAAAAGCTCAATAATCTCTGAAAACATGTTTAAATCTCACTGAACAACTAAAGTTATTCTTTATTTCTGCAAATATGTTACAGATATTTAGGATTTGATCATCTCAGTAATTCTGCACCATCAAAATTGGGAAAAATACATTTTAAATATGTTGAATAAGAAATAAAGATTTTTTTTTATGGTCCAACATTCAGCAACAGTCAAATGTTTAAACTTACCCATTAAAATGAATATGTGTCCAAAGCTCTGACTGTTACTGTACTTTGTTGGGTAATAAAGTCTTTTTGGAAATATATTAATATCTGAATTCACACAGAAATTTCAAACTGAGATGATGCCATAAAATTTAGGATAAAATCTGACTTTTTTATAATAAAATTTGTATTATTTAATAGTTGATCTGTGAGTGCAATGAAACAAATTTCCTGTGGATCAATGAAGTATTTCTGACTCCGATGTTCTCCCACTTCCTCCCACAATCCAAACACATGCATGGATTAGGATCATTTTAATTGGTGATTTTAAATTGCATTTATAACATTTATAGGTGTAAATGTTGTTTCTCTCTGTGATAGACTGGCAGATGGATGATAGATGGATATTTGGATGGAACTAGAATTTCAAGATAAAATTAACAAAGTCATTTAATGAAGTTTCTTCTCTCGGGGCAGAGAATGTCTGTGAGATGTTTAGTGTCAGTCTATTAATCCAGATCAATCCATGTGCTGCTAGTGAGGCTGAAGAAAAGAGAAGCAGAGACGGTCATGTTGATGTGATTATCAGAGAAACCACAGCTGAAATTTACCTCAGCTGACACATTCAGCAGGTTTTTGTATTAGTCTGTTTCACTGTGAGTTACATCTTTGGCTCTGGAACTAAACTGTACGTAACAGGTAAGAAATATTAAATTTTCCTTCTGTTATTTATTGTAGAAGCTGAAAATGCAGAAACTATGTTTAAAGTAAAAAGTTGATCCTGGATTTATGTCATATTATTCAGAATTTGTTGATAGTTCATCTGTAGCCACTGTTATTAAGGACAGGTTTTAAGAGTCCTAACAGTTTAGTTTTGGCAACACTGCAATAATTTAGGATTTGATCATCTCATTATTTCTGCACAATTTTTAGTTTTTGTAAATAGTCCATAAAGTTTTGGTGGGTGTAAAATATGCAAATGTGTTTCACAGATTTGTTTAAGTAGGTCATAAATCTTTGTGAGCTTTCATGAGTTAAAACATGAAACAGAACAAACTTAAACATAACAATAATTATGGACACATGATTTCTTTAAATTTTGATAGATAAATTAGGCTCAAACACATTATTTATGTGTCTATCATGATGTCTATTTGTCATCAGTTTCACTGAATATGTGTTCACTAATATTTACATGCAAATATATATGATAGTGTAATTATTTTAAGATTAGAGATTTATGATATATGTGAAATACAAAGATGAAAAATATCAGTAATCTTTGTAATTTTGTTTGAAAGGCAGAAATATTTTATCTTGAATGATAAACTCTGTGATTAAAAATAGATATAATGTTTAAAATTCTATTATTGAAATTACTTTTTTTTTTAAAAGAAAAGAAAAATCCATCCATTTCCTTCCAATTATTCAGATTGTTGAGCCTTTGATGACAAAATAAAACCAAAAAGCTGTTTATTGACATGTAGCATAAATTAATATTGTACATGTTATTAAACAAATGTTTTGAACAATCTGTGGACGTGAATTTCAGTGTTTAAATTATGTTGAATTCTATTTTAACAAATGCTGAACTATGATTTTATTTCATGTGTAATAAAGTACTTCATGAAATGACATTAATTTTTTGGAAGAAGAATTTGTTAAAATTTGTATAGAAGGACTAAAATGGAAAATATATTTTCAGTGTTATGAAGTTAAATGTAGATATTTTTTATTGTACTGAATCATTTTGAACTTTAAATAATACAAAACTGAAAAAAAAAATTTTTTAAAAGCCGGAGAAATAAAGTTGAAATTATTTTATGTATTTTAAAGCATGTTGTGTGTTGCTCATGTGAGCCGTGCTGACATGAGGTGCTGACTGTGTTTGATCTGAAGCTGAATCCAGTGTATGTAGTGAACTTTGTGCTGTATTGATGAGTAGTTTAGTGATCAGAGTCCATGTAGTTTCCAGGATCAGACTGAATGCAGTGCAGTGCTGGAAGCTGCTGCTGACTGTGTGAATGTGTGTCTGTGCTGCTTGTTGCTGCTGTCAAACTTCAGATGAGCAGGTAGTGAAGCCCGTGGTGAGCGTGTACCCAGCAGCATCCAGAGCCCACCTGGAGGGGAGCAGCTCCCTGCTGTGTGTGGCCTCAGCCATGTTTCCTCCTCTGGTCCAGTTCTCCTGGAAAAGACAGAAGAAGAACGGCGGGCTGGAGGAGCTGCCCCCTGCTGAGGGAGAGCAGCTGGAGCTCAGAGAGTCGGGACGCAGCATCGCCATCAGGGTGGTTGACCGGGATGATTTCGAAACATACATGTACAGCTGCTATGTGAAGCACGAGGGGGGCACAGTGAAGGCCCAAAGACAACAAGGTAATGAAGGCTCTGTGTTCAGCAGTGATTCACTGCATCATAATCTGTAGACATTTTCAAAGCAATGTCACAGTTCCAAACATTTGACTCCTTTATTGTTTCAGAGCTTCCAGCTCTTCCAGCCCAGCTGTACGTTCCTACTATACACGAGGTGAAGCTGCTCTGCCTGCTGTCCACAGTGCTGATAGTGAAGAGTCTGGTGTACTGCTGTGGACTCTCTCTGCTGATGATCCTCAGAAACAAGGGAGCGTCCACCAACTGCACACATGCTGACTGACTGTTTTCTGCTCGCCTTTTCTCACCATCAAATCTCATCCATTCATCTCATTCATCACTTTGATCACCATTCACACATCTGAGATCTTTGTCTTACTCTCAGCTCATATCCACATGTTTGTGTTACTGAGTCTGTAGTGTCGAGTGTTTTCACATTAAATTTACTTGTACTAAACAGTAACTTCAGTCACACATAGATTATATTATATTTTTATGCTCTTGTGTAATTTTTTTTTGTACTTCATGTATAGTCTTCCTCATTTTCAAAGCTATCTTGAGTCCACCCTTCTTAACAAACAAACAAGTCATTGATTGAATTTTCTGTTTGTAGTAAATTACAATTACAAATATTAATAAATAGTTATCATAACTGTGGGTGTGCCACACGGCTCATTAATTACTGTTTGACAGTCAAACTTGATCACATTGAATTCAGACTGAAATATAAATGACATTTAAAGCTGCATTACAAAATCTGTTGTGGAAAAATGGTTTGAGCTGCAGATATGAATCTGTTGTCAGCGGTTATTAGAAGATCAAACTTCCTGTGCTGCAGCAGACGGGCTGTGTGGGTTTCTGCTCTGCAGCCTCCACACCGTTAGCTGTGGCTTTGCACTTTAATAACACAATGACAGTTACAAGCATGAACTCTGCTTAAAGAAGGATTCCAGGAAGGATCTGTGTTCTTCACCTGTGAGAGAAACAGCTCAAATCCTCAACTCAGAGCTGACAAATGAACATTAATATATATATATTTTTTTTTAATAAAAGCTGTTCCACTTATAGCATTTCAAAGCTGCCACACTACACATAAAGTATGAAACAATAACACAAGAGCAACAAATGTGTGAACAATGAAATCTATTGTCTGCTGGATGAGCTGATGATTCAGCAGTAACAGTCTGTGTTACTAAATTCAGCTCCAAGCTGAATGTGTTTGTGGGAACATCAATGTTTTTAGTCTTTCTGCATCATGTGACCCAGGTTTTTGGATCTGCTGTCAGATTCAAATGAAGACCATGAAAGCACACAGCAGCTTCAGCTGAGCTGTCAATCAGCAGCAGCGGTCTTATCTGTGGGCCGCCCACAGCAGGGGCCGACGGGAGCTTTGAGGAGCCGTTAGAAAGCACGTGGCCCTCGTCTGATCTCGCAGCTCGTCCTCGTTTGGCCTCGGCTGCATCAGAGCGCCACTTCTCCCCAGGTTCACCAGAGGAAACACCACTGCACAAAATGCTTTTCCTCCCAGCTGCTGCTCTGTGCTGTCTGTGTTCAGGTGAGTGTTTGCAGCCAATCAGGAGCCAACAAACTCAACCTGGAACAAACACTGTCACACTGACCTTCATCTATCTGTCTGTGTCTCTGCAGCACTGCTTACCATGGCAGCAGAACTGAGTCAGGAGGGTTTAATGTTGAACAGAAGAGTTGGAGAAAATGTTTGCTTCAGCTGTGGATTGACTGACCAGTGTGTCACTGACTGGGTACACTGGTACCAGAAGAAAGAAACTTTAAGAAAGATTCTTGAAATAAACAAAAAGACTAATGCAATTGTTTCAGTTAAAAATCATCCTCAGAAAGATGATTTCTCAGCTGTGAAGAAACAGAGCGGCTGTGAACTGAAGATAGAGAGAGTTAAACTTGATCATTCAGCCACCTACTACTGCTCCTGTTGCTCCCCACAGTGAGAAATGATCCGTGCAGCCTGAACAAAAAGATGAACAGATGTCAAACAGTGTTTGTGACAGGAAGAGAGCAGCAAACCACAGCCCAGGTTCACACATTTCACCTCCATCTCAGAGTCACAGACAGACTGAGCTCAGGGAGATTTTTTCACGTAATAATAATCAAAAAAATAAACATGAATAAAATTAACTTTTTTAAAGGTCAAATAAAAAAAAAATCTTGTAAAATAAATATCAGAACTGAAATATCAGTGTCATTTTGACTGGTGTTCTCTTGGGTTTAAACAAAAGGTACGAGACTGGAATAAAAATCCATCCATCCATCCATTCGCTTCCGCACATCCTGTTAAGGGTCGCGGGGGGGCTGGAGCCTATCCCTGGAATAAAAATCATCCTCAAATTTGAGGACTCTATTACACAAGCAAGATTTTTTCACTGACATCAACAACCCCTCTAACAGCAACCAGCTTCCTTTTATACTCGATCTGCCACCGGTGAGTATCCAGATTAATCTAAGTCTGGGTGTAGCAAACCAAGTGAAAACCAAATAATCATATTCACCAACATTCAACAAAATCTAACACAAAGAAGGAAAATTTACATATATATAAAAATTCCCTTAAATATTCAGATAAAATTATTTTTCAATTTTTTTTATGTAGCTATAGAAACACTGTAACCTAAACTCCCCTAATCTGGCACTTTGTTTGCTCCATGGGCTCATAAGCAGGTGATTGAGCTCCTTTGACTTATTTGCTCCACATCCTGCTGAGGTGAGCACAAGTGATGACCAAAGAGAAGCTTTGTGAAACATTGAACCATTTGAAGCGATTGTGCCGGTGTCGAGGTTTCGAAACAATATGAAACACATCTCTAAAGTGACACTTAGTGGCTACTTTAGCTCATTCCACATCTGTACAATGATGTTCTCTGAAACAATGAAATGCACAAGTGCTGACCAATTGTAAGTGAGGCTACTTATTACACCAAACTATCAATAATTATAATCCGCACGTTTTGGGAGAAATCTCCATCCAAAAAAAGCAACAAAAACTCTCTTGTCATTGACCACGAGCTGTGACTGTAAAGATCTGTGTTGTTTTAATATGTATTTCAGTTGCTTATTAATTCAGTGCAATGCACAACAAATAAATGTATGAAATAAAACATTTTGCAACCAGGCTTCTGTTCCTTGTGATGACAACACAGGTTTGGTGGATTTGAATTTTACCTACTAATCTACTTATGCTTATGGAAATCAAGCAAGGGAAAATCAAGAAATAAATGACATATGTAAAGATTTTTATTCAAAAATGTTTTTTCAGCTATTTTGAACTCAGTCCACATCTTTTTTTTTGATGATTACTTCTCCAGCTTTGGAAAAAATCCATTCACATGGCACACTTGTGGGAGAGATGCAAAGGTATTTTTTTGCCAATAAATAAAGGTGAGGATAAACAGCATGTTGTTCCTGCCAATAAATCAGTGTATCCTCTGTTCTTGGAAGAAATGTATCCGTTGGGTATTTCTTAACCTCCACTGTGGCATCAGCAGTTGCATCGTGGGTACTCTTCCTTTCCATAACCCAGCAGTCAAAAAGTTCCCACAAACTGTCCGTCAAAGGTTTTGTTGTCATGCTTGAAGCTGCCAATTCTACTGCTGGTGGTGGTGGTGGTGGGCCTGCAGATGTTGATGGCTGTGGTTCTGAATAAATAAAAAAGTTTTAATGGTAGGGCCAGCCAGTTAGTTATACACCAATAGGCATAACAAACACATAATTTCCATTATTTCTGAAATCACCTCATACAGTGAAATGAAACCAAACTGCTTACCATCATTTGGTGGTAAGATAGCTGAGAGCATCAGTGAAGCATATTCTGCTGTCAGGGTCCTCTTTGTTTCCTGGGTTTTCATCGGATTCTCAAAAGCTGCAAGACACTGCACAACGAACTACATAAACTTCTGTATGGACACTGTTGTTCTTGTGAGAACTGTACTCTGCTTCACCAACAACAAGCCCTGGATAAGCAGTGACATCAAGATCCTCTTAAACAATAATAAGAAGGCCTTCAAATGAATAAAAACGTAAGGAGCTCAGGAGTTCACTTCCACACCCGGTGACCTGGGTTATGGATTACAGTGGTATGCAAAAGTTTGGGCAGCTCTGATAATTTTCATGATTTTCCTTTATAAATCATTGGTTAAATATATCTTAAATATATCATATAGCAGACGAACACAGTGATATTTGAGAAGTGAAATGAAATTTATAGGATTTACAGAAAGTGTGCAATAACTATTTAAACAAAATTAGGCAGGTGCATAAGTTTGGGCACGTTTGTCGTTTTATTGATTTGAATACCTTTAGCACTAATTATTGGAACACAAATGTCAATTCAAGCTTACTAATTAATCAAAGACCCAGACAAAATTTTAATTCTTTTGAAAGCCTGACTCTTAGTCTTGTCCATCCTAATTGGGAAAATCAAAAACCTGTTTTATTTGTTATTATCTATCGTCCACCTGGTCCTTACTCAGAGTTTCTGTCTGATTTCTCAGACTTTTTATCTGATTTAGTGCTCAGTTCAGATAAAATCATTATAGTGGGTGATTTTAACATCCATGTAGATGCTGAGAATGACAGCCTCAACACTGCATTTAATCTATTGTTAGATTCAACTGGCTTCTCTCAAAATGTAAAGGAGCCCACCCACCACTTTAATCATACTCTGGATCTTGTCCTAACATATGGCATAGAAACTGAAGACTTAACAGTATTCCCTGAAAGCCCCCTCCTGTCTGATCATTTCTTAGTAACATTTACATTTACTTTAATGGATTACACAGCAGTGGGGAATAAGTTTTATTACAGTAGAAGTCTTTGTGAAAGTGCTGTAACTTAGTTTAAGGATCTAATTCCTTCATTATTATGCTCTTCAGTGCCAACACAGTGCAGAGCAGCTACCTAAACTCTGCTCCCAGTGAGGTCGGTTATCTCGTCAATAGTTTTACATCCTCACTGCGTACGACTTTGGATACTGTGGCTCCTCTGAAAGGGAAAGCTTCAAATCAGAAGAGCCTGACTCCGTGGTATAATTCACAAACGCACAGCTTAAAGCAGATAACCCGTAAGCTGGAGAGGGAATGGTGTCTCACTAAATTAGAAGATGTTCATTTAGCCTGGAAAAAGAGTTTGTTGCTCTATAAAAAAGCCCTCCGTAAAGCTAGGACATCTTACTACTCATCATTAATTGAAGAAAATAAGAACAACCCCAGGTTTGTTTTCAGCACTGTAGCCAGGCTGACAAAGAGTCAGAAGTAGTATATGTATGTGGCACCAAAAAAACTGTCAATTATGATTGATGATGACAGGTGTGTGGCAGTGATTATTGACAGGTTGGAATTTAAAAAAGCAATGCTCGTACATGAGCATCCTCGTGCGCGTGCGTGTGTGATCGTGCGTGATCGATTGATTTATGACTATGACATGTGGCTTAAGTTAAGAGTTTGTATATAAGATCGCACGTACCTCATTTCTTCAAGCGGCCTTCACCAGCAACGCATCTCCGACCTGGTTTTTACGGCATCATCTAACCTAGCGCTTCAGCCATCCAACCAGCTAAACAACCATGAGGTCCTTCAACCCACTTGCTGGAGTGAACCCGTCTGACCCTTTTGGAATCAGGACCGAATTCGGAGGTACGTCATCAGATGTGCAGGTTGATGGTCGTCCACACAAAAAGAAGCATGATGATGAAGAGAGGAATTTTAAATGAGAATACCACGGTGTGAATGGGTACGTGTATTCAGCTAAATATAGGGATGGCATTGTGTTGCTGTGTGTGAATAGTGGTAATGAAGAGAATTGGGGTGTTGGGGGATCACACCGCATGTCAATTAAAAACTGGAGACTGTTTCGCACTGTGGTGTGTCCGGACCTGGACCCGACAGGCTTCCCCGAGGTGCTGTATGCATCACAGTGGAGCTCACCAACAGGGCCTGAGTTGTACAGAGTGGAGGCTGATCGTTACAACCGTCCCACCGAGGAGTTTATTTTTTTGAGTGTTTGTGAAGACAGGGAGAATGTTATTGCATCCAGAGGAGTCGAGAGCTGGAGATTAAACCCATACCCTATCACAAAAGCCGAACGCATGAGTTGGTTTAAGGACTTTTTTTATCCAGTGGGCAGATTGGAGAGCTGTGCAGCACATCTTTAAGGAAGTCGATGCGTTTATCAAGAGAGACAAACTCAGCAAGAGTTATGAGAACGTTAGAAAACGCCTTGTTTTTGATGATTTCACCCGTACTCCGAACACTACTGAGCCTTCTGCCTTGTGTAGACCGAAAATCATCAGACAGCCAGACTACTACTAGGAATAAAAATAAATAATGGTATGTTTTTTTGTTTTGTTTTTTTTTGTATTTTGTATATATTACATTAATGATGATGAGTACATAATTAATGATGTTTTTTTTTTTTTTCCAGACGTTAAAACTTCACCGCCTGTTACACCACCACCACATCCAACACAGATGATGAGCGGTCCCCCTACTCCTCCACCTCAGCCTGATTCACCACCTCCGACACCATCATCACCATTCCATCCCTGGGTAGTGGAGTTGTCAGACGAGAGTTTGAAAAACGTCAAAATCACAACCATTCATCTACTGACGTGTGCTATACGAAAGTATAGCGAAGAGGTGTGTTACGGATGCATTGTTAATCACCCGAGCCAAATGCAGCATGAGTGCATATGGGAAATCCCAGATTTCTTCTTCGCTACACATTACGAGGAGATCGTGAAGATATTGTTGACCCCAAGATTCATCCCGGCTGTCAGACTCTTTCTCTGTGCAACCAGCAGTCTGTGGGAGTCATGCAACGAGCTAACATCAACCGTAAATATCATTCTAACTGAACTGTTGCCTTCATCAAGCATTGTACATGGAATGAATGAGGTATTCATACCTCTGATGAGTGAAGATGCTGATGCAAATGTTAAACACGCCCTTCTAGGCATGATAGAACGCTACTGGTCTGGAAGACATATGGTGTAACATAATCACTGTATTTTTCTTGTCATCCATGTGTTTGAAATAAAAACGTGTGTTATTCCATACAGACTGTTCATTTTTACTTTGCACTCCTCATGGAAAACGCACTGCGTAAAATATATCATAACCACGCTCACCCTGCGGGGTTGGCTAGCGTGAATAAATTATACAATACTGGGGTGGAGATGCTCCATAAACCACCATCATTCACTGAGGTGAAACAATATTTAAAGACAGATGACACATATACTCTCCATAAGCCGACTAGTATAAACTTTCGCAGAAACGGTATTGGTGAATGGTATAGACAAACAATTTCAGGCTGACTTGGTCGACATGCGCGAATATGCCTGTGATAATGACAATGTGAATTATTTGCTAACCTGCATAGATGTATTTTCAAAGTATGCGTGGGTTAGATGTGTTAAAACAAAATCCGGACGCTCCATAGCTGATGCTTTTGAGGATATTTTGGGTGAAGGTCGCATCCCTCTTAAACTTCAAACAGACAAAGGAACCGAATTCTATAACACACATTTTCAAAAAGTGTTAGACAAATATAATATCACGCACTTCTCAACACATACTGAAATCAAGGCAGGTGTCGTCGAACGTTTTAACAGAAGTCTGAAAACACGAATGTGGAAATATTTGACCTCTGCAAACTCTAGAAGATATATAAACGTCATACAGGATTTTGTACAGGCATATAATGGATCATATCATAGATCTATTAAAATGACACCAAAAGAAGTGAACGCAGACAATGAGGAATTAGTGTTTAAAACATTGTACAAATCGAAACCTGATGAAGTGAATGGTTTTAAATTTAATGTGGGGGACAAGGTAAGAATTTCAAAACTGAGAGGTAAATATTAGAAAAGGTTATGAACAGACTTATACGGATGAGGTGTTCACCATAAAACAGCGACTGGGGAGATGATCACCACATGTCTATATATTAAACGATCTTAGTGGACAAGAGATTGAGGGAACATTTTATGAAGCGGAAATACAACATGTTATTATCGATAAAAATAAAATCTTTAAAATTGAAAAAATACTGGCTAGAAAAAAAGTGGGTAGGAAAAAGATGGTTCTGGTGAAATGGCTAGGTTGGCCGTCTCATTTTAATTCCTGGATACCTGAAAAAAGCATATTAAATGTGAAATAAAAACACGTACCACAGACTACAACACATCATTCTTATTTAAGATTGTGAAGAGGAAAGATGGAGAAAAAGAATGGGTTTTATGTTACGCTACCCTCAAATGCGTCACACCACGTTTATCCAAATAATAAGATATGGAATTTCAGGACTAAACTGGCTAAACCTATCATTCTGAATGAGCCGTATGAAGTTGGTATTATCGAATTTCAATATCCTAGAATCTGGAACACCTTTTCAAAAGCTGACTCTATAGTAGTCGTGTATGTCCCTAAAAGAAAATCAAATGTCTATGTGCACCTTCCCGTGGGATATTATGATTCAATAGCGCAAATAATAAAAGAGTTTTATTCTGAATACCTTAAGCTGACACTATCCTCGGACTTCAGCATTTATCACAACATGATTACAAATAGAATACATGTTGTAGCACAGGAAGGAGTTACTTTAACGTTTAAAGGTCGGCTGGCTGAAATATTGGGTTTTAATCCTGGAGAAGCTTTTACACTCTCTAAGCTAACCAAATCGGCCCCTCATCCTGCTGACATCCACGGGGGAAGATACAATATTTTTATATACAGCGATATTGTAGATTACCAGTTGGTAGGTGATTCCCACGTACCCCTCCTCAGATGTATAAATATAGCTAACGAAGACCGCTCCATTCCCATTCTCACATTTGACAGACCGCATTACACATCGGTGTGCAAATCTGTTATAGATGATATTGAATTATCTTTAAAAGACGATCAGAACCAGTTCATACCCTTTATCTACAGCAAAGTAATTGTAAAATTACACTTCAGACCTGCGAGACATTATTTTTTTTTAAAAATGATGATGCGCACACCATACATTCACAATGAGGGCAAATATCTCAACTACTATATCAACCAGGCAGGTGGAGATATGCCAGGCTTCATAGGAAGCTGTGTACACGGTAACGGATTAGGAGGAATCTTTCGAAGTCTATTCAGGTTTGCTGCCCCGTTGTTAAAAAGGGGATTTAATATTGCCAAGCCTCATCTGAAATCTGCAGCCACGGGAATCGTATCAGATGTGGTTTCAAACATCGCAAGACGTGTGGGGTCTGAAAAACAAGAGGGAAATGGATTAATGGTTTACACATCTAAACCGTCAAGATCCCCGCCCACTTCACACACACGTCACACCAAGTCGGCCAAGAAACGCAAAACACACTCCTCCTCTTCATCCTCCAAAAAAAGAAAAAAAGTCGTCAAAACAAGAAGAAGCACCACTTCAAATCTGGCTTTTAAAGGGAGAGGAACAGTGAAAGACATATTCTAAGATTAGATAATCATGTCTCTTATCCATACACAATCAGCGGATTGCTTGAAGTCTGAGTTGGATATTTTTACAGTACCGTTTACACAAACGTCAATTGAAAAATGTACATTTATAGAAATTCCTCCCCTGTCGGCTGTGACAGACTCTGGTCCTCTTGAGTTTTTTATTTCATCAAGCGGTGAAGATTATCTGGATTTGAATGACTCTTATATATTTATAAGAGCCAAAATAACAAATGCTGACGGCACGCAGTTGGATAATGCAGCCGATGTAGGGTTTATTAATTACCCTGGATGCACGCTCTTCTCTCAAGTAGACATAACGCTGGGAGATCGTCTAATAACACAGTCCTCAAACACATATCCGTATAGAGGGATAATTGAGTGTTTAATTAATTACAGCAAGGATACGTTGGACACACAGTTTAGTACCGGGTTGTTCTGTAAAGACAGTGCATCACATATGAATGTGACGTCCATAGAAGGTGATAATCAAGGTCTGGTCGCTAGAGGGAAACGCACTGGAAACAGCAGAATTGTGGAATTAATAGCACCAATTCACGCGGATATGTTTTTTCAAGATAAACTCTTGTTGAACGGTGTTGATCTGTCTCTAAAGTTTACCAGGTCTAAAGATGAATTCTGCCTCATGACGGGTCAGAATGCTCAGTACAAAGTTAAGATTGTCTCAGCAAGTTTTTTTGTCAAAAAAGTAACAGTATCCCCAACGATCAGACTGGCACACAGCAAAGCCCTGCTACACGCTAACGCTAAATACCCTATAGACAGGGTTACGTTAAAAACATTCTCCATCCCGTCTCAATTCCCAGGACAATGTGTTCCTAGGAGCCATACCTCAGTTTATCATTGTAGGATTTGTGGACAATGAGGCATACACAGGCAGCTATGCACGGAACCCATTTAATTTTGAAAACTGTGCTATAGAGTTTATGTGTCTGTATGCTGAAGGACATTCATATCCAGCCAAACCATTTCAACCCCACTTTCAGAGAGGCCAGTACCTCAGAGAGTATTACCAATTAATTCAAACCACCGGGCGTCATCTAAAGGACAGACCTCTGGCTATATCAAGAGAGGATTTTGGATCCGGATACACACTGTTTTGTTTCAACTTGGAAGCTGATGAAGGACATTCTGGGAATGTGTCCCTGATTAAAACCGGGAATGTGCGCCTGGAAATCAGATTCAGAAATCCTCTGCCGCGTACTATGAATCTTATTTGTTATGCTGTTTTTGACTCAATTATTGAAATATCAAACATGAGACAAGTACTTTTGGATTAATACTAAAGTAGACGTGAATACTGTGGAATTAACTTCAGTCGTTAAAAGAATAATTATTAATGGGACCTATTTTCTAGGGGCATTTGCATACGATCAGTTACTTAAAAAGACAATATCAACATTTCCCTTCATGGGGATTGTAAACACAGATCCGTCATCCTTACCCGGACATCACTGGCTGGCTTTTTATATCACAAAAGACAGACGAGGTTTATTTTTTGACAGTTTTGGTAACTCACCAGACAAATTCCCACACGAGATAATAATTTCCCCACGTTCGTTCCATGATACGTGAGGCGTACGCATCAGAGCAGATAGGTTAAGCTCTGCTTTTCTCCTGCTCTTTTTGGGTATGTATGTCAAAACATCATTAGCAACCACATCATCACTCATCTGCTGCTGCTATTCCTGCTGCTGATGTATGTGTAAAGCTGTTTCATCAGGGATAGATAATGTCAACACATTCTTTTTATTCTGGCCTTGTTTCACAAGCGATAAATATCTTTGAAGAACAACAGAATACTTTTTAGCTTTTTCATATTCATTCATATCAAGTAATTGCAACACTTCAGACATAGCCTTGTCCAACTCATTTTGCACAGTTTGTCTGATTGAAGAAGTATTTTGCTGCTGCTGCTGCTTTAAAAACTCCATCTGGTGCTGGGGAACCAGATACATTTTCTGCGTGTGCTCCATATCATCTATTAGCTATGAGACTGGTAATGAATGGTATTGCAGCCCCTAATAAAGGGAGGAGGAACCCGCCAGATTGGTTGATGCTTCTTTTCTTACGATTTATTTTGACTTTCTTGTCAGCAATCAGTCTGATTATAGTCTTTTTCTTTTTTAGTTGTTTGTACTGATGATCACTGAGAGGTATGTTGCCCTTCATTACATTAAGAGCTATTTCACACAAAGCGTTGATAAAATCTAAGCTAGCATTCTTAATAATTACACGCTGTACAGTCGGTGGGGATTTGTGCAGCAAATCCAATAGAGATAAATTTCTACGTATGCGGCTCGACATTTTTTCACTTCTTCAACCTCGTTTTAGGAATATAAACAACCGTGCTGTCTGGTAGCAAGCCACTTCTGAGTCTTAAATGGTCAGGAGTCTTGCCTTTGTAATCGATGAGCAGGAACCCGAAAGGCGTGGCGGTGGCGTCGTTAAAAGCTTATAAAAAAATATTTGATGTTACCGGGAAACATTTGTCTACCTAAAACTGAGATCTGACATTTATCCCTAGGATTGTTGAACAAAATTAAATAATTTGTGTTCAGAGAAATAGTTCTGCTGGATTTTCCCTGAATAAACAAGTTCTGAACTAAATAGATGCAGCTCAAATTCCTGTGATGGACATATTTGGTGAACACGTTTTGTACTTCCAAGTTATTGGCAGCGTCGTTCGTTAAATCATCTATAATAAGTAAATTGTTCTTGTCAGGAGGTAGCAGGACGTCGTCACACAAGGAATCAGGGAGACCGTTCACAAAATTAATACTCCTGATCTGAAGAAGTTGATCATATATGGGTTGCCAACACGAGTAAATGTAAACAATATTATCAATTTTGTGGGATATGAGTGCTGAAGCGTTTTCAATAATGGTCTTGACCATATGTGTTTTACCACAACAGCTCGGACCGCTAATTACCATGCTAAATGGATGTTGTAAGCGGGTATCAAAGCATAAATCAGGTTTAATATCCATACGGTAATGTATTGTAGTCGCTAAGAACTCTCCGCTTATTATACACCACACGCACCTTTTTAACAGTGACATCATTCTTCAGATGGAAGCCCTTTTTGTCTCTTTTGATGGTGTCAGAGACAGCCGTCACATGTGCGTCTGTGTTCTGGTTTGCCACAAAAAATGTGACTAAGCCTTTAAACGCATCATGCGTGACGATTTTAGAGTTTATGGCGTTCAGTGTTACACCTTTGCACTTTACCATGGTTTTGCCATGGTTCGTGCGATAAGCATAACACTTTGGTCCCCCAGAAACAAACTCAACGATGTAATCGTCATCACCGTTCTTACTGGTGGAGAGTTCGCTTGTGACATCCCTGAGAAATGGCCCCAGCGGGGGATTCCATTCACCCTCTCTTGATGTGAAAATGACAGAATCAGTGTCACAGTAGAGCACCCTATGCTGCAGACTGTCTAATAAGTCGTACAGCATAAGTCTGGCATGTGCCGTTGTCATGGCACCAACAAACACATTCACATCCTTCACTCGAGCTGTTCTAGCATCAGCATGTACCCACTGCACCATGGCAACCTCATCAGAGATGAAGCAAAACTGGCGCACATCATATTGATCACTGAACATGAGTTGTGTGAAACGTGATGGATCTGTGATTATCTCACACGTCGGCATGTTTGCCCTCATGCTGAACCAACCCCACAAGGAGTTCAAGAGAAGTTTGTTGCAGCTTCTGACCGCCTTGTTCACACATATCTTTGCAGGATCTAACATGATGCCCTCGTGCTCATAATACTGCTGAATGTAAGCTTTCTGCTCATCAGGAGTTTTGACATTCTCAGGATAGCCACTTGCCTCCTGCTTACACTTCAGAAATGTTTTAACATATTCTTTAAAAAGTGAAGCAGACCTATTAGGGAAATGCCAGACTTCGCAGATGGAGATGATTTTATATCCCTTTTCAACAGCTTTT
This sequence comes from Amphilophus citrinellus, assembly GCA_013435755.1. Lineage (NCBI taxonomy): Eukaryota > Metazoa > Chordata > Actinopteri > Cichliformes > Cichlidae > Amphilophus > Amphilophus citrinellus. Next base: position 199,569 of record CM024208.1, read on the forward strand.
TTGAGTTCAAATGATACCCAAACACCATCCAGCTGACGTTCAGCATCAGAGTGATCACACACAGTCTCCTGATTCTCCTCTACAGCGCACGCTGCACACAGCGGGAACATGAGCTTGTTGTGACACCTGAATGGGAGGACGGGATGGTAGAGACCTCTAGGAGGCAACACACTGCATTTCACAAACCCAAAATATTTGTCCAGTGTGTCAAAATCATTGTAGATGATGACAGGATGGCCCAGTGGGTACGGTTTTTTAGACTGCACCGTTGGGTAGAGGCTTGTAAAGTCATAATAATGAATTTTTTCACCATCACTGACTTTGTGGTACAGCTTCATGGCATTAGTACGGCCTCCAAACAGTGCTTCCCTAGGATTCAGTCTCTCATTCTATACGTACACATGAATGCCATCACAGAGGGATCTGTCTGTTTTAGCTTCACCAATTCACACTCCCACATCACCACCACGTTTAAGCCATCCTGTTGTCTCAACACTTCAACCTTCTGACAGAAACTGTGGTACTGCTCCCCATACGGCACTTTACACACAGGATTAATCTCACTCTCTGCAAAGCATTTGGGACAACCATGAAAGATACAACCTGCAAATTCATAGCAGGTGTGTGTGTCAGCATGAAAACCATCCACATAATGAGGCCCCACTTTCTGTTCACCCCCATGAAGAGCATGTTTGATCATGATATTGTCTCTGTGTGCCAAGTACTGCAACCACTCGATAGAGATGTTAGAGAATGTTTTATGTTGGTAAATGTAAGCGGTATCATGGGTGAGAGCTAGCGTGTTTTTTTTTTGAGGAAGTTTGTTTTATACACACCCATCGCATACGACGCTATGGTCACGTGTCTGAACGGATCGAGTCCTGCACACTCCAGCAGAGTCTTGCAGTATATCAGACAGGCCTTTCGCAGGACTTCCACATCGTTAACGCAGTATTTGCGTATTTCATGCTGGAAGTCGAAGCGTTTTGTGTGCACGGGTTGGTACCACTCCATGAATTTAGCTTTAGCAGGTGCAGTCATGCTGTCATACCCATAAAAGGATGGATCTGGATATGGGCCGATATAAAACTCATTGGACTTAGTATTAAATTTGTGAGGGAAATATCCCTTTTCCAAATCCTCGAACCCGAGTGCTGCAGGTGTTTTGGCAAGACTCATGGGGAGGAAGCTGAATGAATCAATCCAACGCTGATCATAACCATTATCATGCATTATTATTACCCTGCTACCTCTCATTGTGATGGATGGAACAATTCTTTGTTTGACAAAGTATTCTAAAATTAAGTAACTGTCAAACCCTGATGCGTTGTGTGCAATAAACGTGTATCCGCGATATTTTTCACGTCTGTAATGTTTGATGAATTCGGCCACACACTTTGACGTGTTGTAGCAGAACTTGTCTCCCTGAAAATCCATTGCACAGATGAAGTTTGCTTCATGTTTACAGTTTTCAAACCTGGTCTCAAAATCATAAAATATATATTTATCATTAGGCTTTTGTTTGTCGACAGGCTGAATGAAACACTGGTGATGTGTGCCATCCTGAGTTTTCGTCTCATGGTAATGGGGACATTGCGCAGGTGTACAGATGTGAGGTGTTTTCTTAATGTATCTATAGATCCTACCACAATCGTCACAGTATTTCACGTAATCACACGGTATCTTATTGTGTTTTGGATCAGGTGTTTTGTGGAATTGATGGCAGATGGAAGACTTACAAATGCGTTTACAGTCATTACACCTGATGCTTGGTTCAGATTGTTTTTGTTGTTTGCATGTTGGTGTATAACACACTTCGCAAGCCTTTTTACATTTATGTGTGAGCGGCGCTTCGTATGTTTCGTAACAGAGATTACAGAAATAGGAGCATCCGAAAAATCCTGTGAGGTTTTGGATTTTGGAAGTAATAGTGATTATCATGGAGATACAGGTAAATTGTGTCAGGGGTTGCTTCTGTGCGTGTATGGAATGGCTCCACGCATTTACATCCTGTAGAAACGTGATGGAATATTACAATTTTCACATTTAAGACAGATTCAAATTTAGTGACATCTGAGAGCATCAGTTGGTGTGTTATGTCTAGGCCTGCCTTTATGTGAGTCTCTCTAGCTATAGCGTATTTTTGAGGATCGGATTTTTCTGGGTGGAGTTTGTGTGTGAGACACCTGCTGAAACACAAGTTAACATCATTGGCAGGGTTGTAAATATGGTCCGCTTTTTTAGCCAAAATTTCATCATAAAACACATTCTTTAGTCTTAAACGGCTGCCGCCACCGCCCCCTCTGTTCAGTGCAACACTGACAACGAACTCAAGTTCGTCATCACCAAGTGTGTCATCGTTACTCTTCATAACCTGTGCTATCTCATCAAGAAAAATATCTGCGTTATAATCATCATCTGAATTTAACACAGCTTGTACGTCGCTAGATAAGCTAGGCCCTCTTAAAACAACATTCAAAACACTGTGTGGGGGCGCTCCGTGAACAGCACGATCGATAAGACTATTTAAACACGCTCTAAGGGAGATGCGTCACTGCTGAGATCACGCGAGAGCTGTGCGTAAGTAATATGGCGGTATATTAAACAAACCGGTCCAACTCAGGTAAATCAAACCAATATATTTATACCAAAATAGAATTATTCCTAATACTAACCTCTGCCTATTAATTTTTTCAATATAACAAACTGGACGAGGAACCATTGGACAGCCTGGAGAGCTACGTCGACGAGTGTTTTGTCAACTTCGTGATGGGCAAACCACAAAAAAATCCCGCTACCACAGCCACACCAACGTCTAAACGCACTCGTTCCGAGTGCTCAACAAGCACATCCACATTATCCCCAGAGAAAAGCTTCACTGATGTCCTGGACTCCATCGACAAGAAGCTAACTAGCCTAGATGCCCGACTTGCCTTGGTGGAGGTTCTCCACAAGGAATTCCAACAACTGAGGGTGTCTCTGGAGTTTAGCCAAGAGCAGGTGGCGTCGCTCGCCGTCGAGAACCAAACGCTGAGGGATACCGTGAAACAACTCACCGATGGGATGACACAGCTGACCGGGGAAAACAAGAAAATGAGGGAGACCATTCTGGACATCCAAGCTCAGAGCATGCGGGACAACCTCGTCTTCTCCGGGATCCCAGAGCAAGAAGAGGAGGATGCAGAAGCCTCGGTTCGTGAATTCCTCCAGCATCAGCTGAAACTCCCGAGTGAAGCGGTAAAAAATATAACTTTCCATCGTGTTCACCGGCTCGGAGGTAAGAAGCCCGATAACAAACGGCCTCGGCCAATTGTAGCTAAATTTGAACATTACAAGCAAAAAGAGCAGGTCAGGAGTCGGGGCAGAGAGCTGCGTGGAACACACTACAGTGTTAACGAACAATTTCCAAAAGAGATTCTCGATCGGAGGCGAGTATTATTTCCAATAAGGAAGAAATACATCACTGAGGGCGTCAGAGCTACGGTGGCTGTAGATAAACTTATGTTAACGGTCAGCTGTACAGGGACCGGGAGGTTACCCCATGGCTTTATTAGGAGCAACTTCATGTTAATCTAAAGCATGTAATTGATTAGATAAGAGGTAAACTTAAACCGCGGCCGGTCTACAGGTCTGTATATAACAATTAATGCACAGCGCTTTGTTTTGTTATCATGTTGAGTTTTTTTAATACTTTGTCACTTTTGAACAGCTCTTTGGTGTTTGCACTGTCTCATTTCTCTCTCACTTTACACTCCTTTTCTTCTTTTTTTTTTTTTTTTTTTTTTTTTTTTTTTTTTTTTTGCACCCAACATGTTTGCCACACGGACATACAGCACACACACCGCCATACAGGATACACAGTCATGCGGGACATGTACACATGCGTACACAAGGTCATGCAGGACACATGCGAGGACGCACGCACACATCTTTAGTAAACACACAACACTTCACCTGTTAATCTAAACATGAGCACACTCAAGTTTGTCTCATGGAATGTACGCGGAGTTGGTTCGAGGGAAAAGAGAGTGAAAATTATTAATCGGTTGAATGATTTACAGGCTGATGTTGTGTTTCTACAGGAGACACATGTGTCCAGAACATCTGCGCACACACTCTCCTCTCCACAGTTCCCTCACATGTACTCAGCCTGCTACAACTCCAAACAAAGAGGTGTAGCTATATTGATTAACAAAAAGATAAACTGCATCATTAGAAATACTACATCAGACCCAGAAGGTAGATTTATAATACTCAACTTAACTATTCAAAATATAGATTTATGCATTACTAGTATATATGGGCCAAACGTTGATGACCCCTCCTTCTTCCATACCTTCTTCACTTTACTGTCCGATCACTCTGACACCACACTTATAATAGGAGGAGACTTCAACCTGGTACTTAATGCAGATATTGACAGGCTCAGTACAGCAGTGAGTCAAAGAAACTGTCAGTCTGCAGACATTCTTAAACAGTACATGAAGGATTTTGGTCTTTGTGATGCTTGGCGTTCACATCACCCCACTCTGAGGGATTATAGTTTTTTCTCACCAGTACACAAGTCTCACTCCCGCTTAGATTACTTTTTAGTTAGCAGCTCCATGATGATGGATATCACAGACACTCAAATCCACCCTATCACTATCAGTGATCATGCACCGGTGTCTATGTCTCTGACACAGAAAAGAGTCACACCACCAATCAGGAACTGGAGATTTAATACATCATTACTTAAAGAACAAGATTTCATTAATTATTTCAAAAAGGAGTGGTCAGCATATTTAGAAAATAATGATCTTCCTGAAATATCACCATGTGTTCTTTGGGAAGCAGGAAAGGCAGTAATGCGGGGCAAAATAATATCTTACTGCTCGCATATGAAAAATAAAGAAAAAACACTTGTGTTAGAATTAGAACAGAAAATTAAATCTTTAGAAACTGCCTATGCTGCTTCACCACAAGAACATATAATTAACAACCTGAGGAAACTAAAACTGGAGTTAAATGAAATAATTGATAAAAGGACACAATTCATGTTGCAGAGGTTGCGTTTAGAAAACTTCGAACATGGAAATAAATCTGGAAAATTCTTGGCTAACCAGTTAAAACTAAATAAAGAAAAAACAGCCATTTATTCTATTAAAGACTCGACTGGTAATATTACTCATGACCCACAACAAATAAATAACTCTTTTAAAGACTTCTATGAGGCCTTATACTCATCACAGATTAATCCATCTGATGCTGAAATTGAAGAATATCTCAGTAACATAAATCTACCTAAATTAAATGATGAACAGGCTGCGGCTCTTGATTCACCTTTCTCACCATCTGAATTTTACGAAGCAGTACAGCATCTCCCAAATAATAAAGCCCCAGGCCCAGATGGTTTTCCAGCAGAGTTTATAAAGAATTTTGGTCTGTCCTAGAACCCTCTTTTCTCAGAATGGTGGCTCAGATTCAGAGCAATCACATGGTTTCTCCAAACATGAACTCTGCTAATATTAGCCTACTTCTTAAACCAGGCAAAGACCCCACACTCCCATCTAGCTACAGGCCAATCTCTCTTATTAATGTAGATCTTAAATAATTTGCAAAGTCCTTGCCAGAAGGTTAGAAAAAATCACTCCATCTATTATACATCCAGACCAAACAGGTTTTATCAAGGGTCGGCATTCAGCCAATAATACACGCCGTCTAATAAATATAATAGATTACTGCTCCATTAACAAAACAGAAACCACAATTGTCTCTTTAGATGCAGAGAAAGCATTCGACCAGGTTAACTGGAAATTTTTATTAGCAGTTCTACACAAATTTGGATTTGGTTCATCCTTCATAAACTGGATCAGAACACTATACAGTTCTCCAAATGCACGTGTTAGGACAAACGATCTTATTTCCCAAGCTTCAATCTGCAGAGGGGGTACCAGGCAGGGCTGCCCACTTTCTCCTTCACTTTTTGTTATTTTCATTGAACCACTAGCAGCAGCAATCCGACAAACTGTAGATATTAAAGGAATTCAAACAGAAAACACAGATCATAAGATAAGCCTTTATGCTGATGATGTATTACTTTTCCTTGGGAACTCACAAACAACTCTTCTGAAGACAATCACACTTATAGATAAGTTCTCATCTGTATCAGACTACTCCATAATTGGAGTAAATCAACAGTTTTACCTCTGAATTGTAACTTTCAGAATATCACTACTATCCCACTACAGTCAGGCAACATTAGATATTTAGGTATAAATTTGTCCTCCAAGCTGTCAGACCTGGTACGATTGAATCATATTCCTCTACTAAAAACAATAGAGGATGACCTCACACGTTGGAACTCTCTACCTATATCTCATGGGGAGAGTTGCCACATTAAAAATGATGATTTTGCCTAAAATCAATTATTTGTTTTCATTGATTCCTAATAAACCTTCTGTTACTTGGTTTAAGTCTTTAGACTCATACATTTCAAAATTCTTATGGAGAAATAAGACCTCAAGAATTAGTTTGAAGACATTACAAAAGCTAAAATGCAGTGGTGGTCTAGAACTCCCAAACTTTTATCACTATTTCTTAGCCAATAGATTGCAGTGTATTTCAAGGTGGATCAAACCTAGCATCTTAGACAGCCCATGGCTGGATTTAGAACAAACACTCTGTGGAAAAGTCAAAATCTCTGACTTACCTTTCATTGGCCCCAGTATTAAACATCATAGCTGCTTTAGAAATCTTAACATAAACACCTCTCTGACAGCCTGGTGGGAATTTTTAAAGATAACAAAGTCTTCACTTATCCCATGTAAACTGACACCCATTTGGAACAATCCAGATATATGTCAGAAAAAGACCAGTACTGAATTTTTTCAGCATGGCAAGAGAAAGGAATAAAGAATCTAGAACATGTCATTCAAGATGGAACCTTTATTTCATTTGAAGAACTTGTTACAAAATATGGAATAGGCAAAACCAATTTCTTGAATATCAACAATTGAGGTCCATCATACAGGCAAGGTTTAATTTCAATGATCTGAAATTAGAAATCCCTGTATTGGTAACAGAATTTCTAAATCTCTATACCCTAAATTGTTATCAAAAATATCTAAATTATTATTAAAAATTAATGATTCAATTTCCCTTCCTACTGCAAAATGGGAGCGAGATCTTTCCATCAACCAGGTGAAAACTTCTGGACACAGATATGTTTAAATACTTTCAAAATGACTAAAAGTCCAAATTTACAACTCATACAATACAAAACTCTTCAATAGAATACATTATACAGGGCACAGGATGTGTTCAAATGGCCTCAGAGACACAAATATATGCACCCACTGTTCAGGCAATCATGCTGAGAACTATATGCATGCAATTTGTCTTGTACACCTGTTCAGAGGTTCTGGCAGAGAACATGTGAGACCTATCCACATGTTTTAATTGCGATATCCCAGCATCACCAAAACTGTGTGTTTTAGGCGACATCGGTGAATTAAACATGGAAGCGAATATATCACACATAGTTCTTACTGCCCTATGCATCGCTAAGAAAAACTATCCTCATGAACTGGAAATCCAAAAATGATTTATGCATTACTCACTATAGGAATTTACTATTTAGAGCACATTAGTCTAGAAAGAATGTCTGCCACCTCTAAAAACCAGTTGAAAAAATTACAATCTCTCTGGTCTCCACTGATCAGCTCCATCACTTAGTGGGGGTGATCGGATTGTAGTCTCGTCTCGCAGTGTACCCGTAGAGAGGTGGCTAGGGGGGGCGGGGGGGATTAGGGTTTCCTGATGGTACTTGGATGGGAGACGGGGACTGCCGTATTGTGGGTTTCTGTGTACGGGCCCTGGATGTGGGTGGGGGGGCGTGGACCGGGCGATCTTATGGTCTTGGGGCGTGGGACTGGGGTGAAACCCGGTGGTGGTGATGGCTCCGGATGGGTGGGCACGATTTATAAGAGGGGGTAGGGGTGGGGGGTCTGGGGCCTGGGACGGGGTAGAAACTTTAACGGTTGGGAGCACTCACATGCTTGGGGGCCCTGTGCCCACTTGGGCGAACCGTAGAGTGGCGTGGGTTGGACCCGCGTTGGGATGTCTGCCGTCATTCCGGGATTCTGGGGGTCTTGGGTACCCGCCATCCTTTGGGGTGGAGGGGTGCACGCGGAGAGGGAGCAGTAGTTTCCCCACAGGGGGGGCCGTTGGTTTCCGGACGCGGTGAAACAATGGTGGTGTGTGTGTGTGTGTGTGTGTGTGTGTGTGTGGTGTGTTGTGTGGTGTGTGTGTGTCGGTGTGTGTGTCGGTGTGTCCGTGTGAGAGACATTTATGTGTGTGTGGAGTGTGTGTGTACGAGATTTTGTTGTGGTGTGGTGGGTGGTGTGTGTGTTGTGTGTGTTGTATGTATAATGGAGCAAAGCGATGGTGTAGGTAGGTGGTGGGTGTGTGTGTGAATCTGTTGTCTTTTGTAGGTGTGGTGTGGGTGTGGCGGGGGGGGGGGTGTTTTTTTTGTGTTTGCTTGTCTGTGGTGGTGGACTGTGGGTGCTGGCCTTTGGGCCCGTGGGGCCCTGGGGGGTGTGCCCCCTTCAGGCCTGGACCTCCCTTCCCTGCAACGGTGGGTTGGGTGTAGGGACATGGGGGTGCTCTCGATGCGGCCAGCCGTTTGTTGCGGGCTCTCCTCTTCTTCTGGGGGTAGTTCTCTACCCCCGGTCCTAAATTATTCCTGGCCACTATCTCCATCCGCCCACTCAGTCAAACATTACATCACAACACACCCGGATGGTCTTGGGTGAGGGGGACTTGCGCTGGTGAGTAGAGCCCTTCTTTGCCTCTGCTCACCCCTTGATAACGGTTGCGGATGTCCCCACTCCCTCCCTTTTTAAATTACATTTATATAGCTCACCAACACGTCATAGTACACATAGGGCTTGGGGGGGCAAGGTGTGGGTCACCAGTGGGGCATTGTGTGGAAACGGGCTGAGGTGTGGCCCAACCGGTTCACTGCTCCTGCTCCTCAATTTGATTACATCTTAGACATGAGGGGGGGACCTTGGGGGGGTGGGGTGGATGGGCGGCTGTTTGCACAGGGGTTCATCACACTGTCCCCCCAATGTTAATAGCACGGTAGCTTTCCACACACACATACAATTCTAGTCTTATTATCTTTCCCAAACTGCCAGAAACTCACATAAACACCCAACAATATCACTCTATCCAAACACGCTGAGTGGAAGGAGGGGGAGGCGAGTCTTTCCACACCCCATTTTTCATGCACCCTGCCTGGGGTAGGGACTGGCTATGGTTTTGGGGCCCGGTTTGGCTGCTGGCTTGCTTCGCCGGGGTCCCCTGGCTCTGTGCTGGTAAACTCTCACCCAACATCTTGGTGGTCCATGTAAGTTCTGTGTGTGGGGGCCAGAAGGTTGTGACAGTCATTATGGTTGAGTAATGAAATATGATTTTGTGGTGTGTTGTGCAAGAGTGGGTGTGCATGTGTGGTGTTGTGGTGGCAATGTGTGTAGAGTGTGGGTGTGGTGGTGTGGGTGTTGGTACTGGGATTGCATGGTGTGGCGTGTGTGTGCGGTGTGGTGTTGCATTGTGTGCATGTGTGTGAGTGTGTGGACAGCAGGCGGCCTGGGCCTGTGGGTCACGATGAGCCTTGGCCACCGGGGGGATACATGGTTCGGAGGGTGGGAGTCACCCCTCCCTATCACTCCCTATCGCTTCCTATCCGCTTCCTCCCCTCCGGGCTTCAGCTGTTTGCCCTTGCTGCCCACCTGGAGTGTCGGGTGCACCGTGGGCCCGGGGTTCGCGGCCTGTAATGTCTTGGCGTGGTTCTTGGCCCGCTCCCTTGGCGGTTTGCTGGCCTGGGGGTGGCTCGCGCCCTTTGGCGTGGGGGGAGGCTCTGCTGGTGTCGGGCGTATCTCGGCGGCGCCTGGGGCCCGCATTCGCGCTCGGTGCGGGGGAGCCGGCCCTGGCCCGGTGGGGGGTTGGATGCGCTACATTGCCTCTGGCCTGGTCTGGACTCTTGCCGTTTGGGCCGTGTGGGGTGGGTCCGTCTGGGGGTCTCCCTCCTCCTCCTCTGGGGTGTGTGGCGCATTGCATCCGGGATGTTGGCCTTTTCGTCTTCTGATGTCCTGGTGGGACCGTGGATAGGCCCCGCCTCCCCTGGGTCCTTTCGTTCCGCCTCTCTGGATCACGAGGGGATGATTGCAGTTTCTTTGCCTCCATTGGTAGAGTATACGTTCATGACAGAGTCACATACAAAAAACAACATTACTTACTTGCAAGCAAAACAGCAGGAATTATGTGTGTGGAATGGGTGTATGCCGTATGTATGGTGCCATAGGGGGGTAGATATCGTGGGATAGCATTCTTTTGATTATTCTTTTCCTTTCTCTTTTCCCTCACCTTTTTTTGTTTGTTTTTCTTTCACTCCTTTTTTTGTACCCTTTCCTTTCTACCTGCCTGTCACGTCCTGGTTACATTAACGAATAAAATAAAAATTAAATACAACTAATACAAAGCTAAACAAGAGTAGACCTATTGTAAAACTTGAAAGAAGAGCGAGTTCGTTGGAAAAGCACATATGTTTTGGTACAACCAGCGGAGTCGGATCATATGCTGAGTGCAAAAAACTTGCCAACATGACAGGCTAAAAGAAAATAATAAATAAATCAATAAAAAAAAAAAAAAAAAAAAAAAACACGTCTCACTACGCAGGGGCTTGTTCTGGATTACTATTATTATCTATTATAAACGATTTCTAGGATTTAGCGTTTCTGAAATCTACGGGTTGCCTAAATTCACGTCCATTAAAAACAGATATCCCTGGCCAGCCGCCACGTTGGAAAATATTATTAACTTCAGAAGGAGCGGATCCACAACATCGGTCATGAAACACTGTGTGCATAACAATCACTCCCCTCCGTTTACAGCAACACCAGTTTGGCGTTAATGAGAAGAGATGATCTCAAAACTTGATGTCAATCAACACTGAGTGGCGTATGCGTTATCAGGACAATCAACAATAGAAGAACAAGACACCGTCCTCACGCCATCTGAGGAGCGGTTGAAACTCCATTCAGCATCCTCATCCCGCAAAAAAATTCAATCAGGTCAGGGGCTACTATCACATCATAGCTATGAAGAAAATGTCTGACCACATGAGCAATTGGATTCGCAAGCAAAGCAACCAGCAACATGTAAAATGCTACCGCAACAGGAAACACAAAGATGTAGGCCGTGTTTTCGCAGTGTACAACCCCCGACTCTAGGGAGTGGTGACACTGATGAGCAGGAAAACCCATCCCCGCACAGTTCCGTTTTCCGTTAACATAGCATCAATACAATAGCGTCACAAACATTAGCATAACATTAGCACACTACATTAGCAGCAGCATTGCATAGGCCACAAGCGGACTCCCACTGCTAGGCAGGGTGTGCAACTGAAGTAAAAGGAAAGGTACCCCTCCAACCATTTCCGCTAACATTAGCATCAATAGCATTAGTGTCACAACATTAGCATTGCAACATTGGGCATTAGCAACATTTGCATTAGCAACATAGCAACAGCGCACCTGCACGGAAGGAATACAAAATGGGTGGTCTGAGACTGAATAGGACTGTCTGTGTTTGTTATCATCTTACAACCGTGTGAATATGGAATGGCCCTCGTCGTTGTTTTTTTCACAGAAGTTAAAGAGGGGGTCTTCATGCCCCTAATGAAGACTGTGGGTTCATCACACTTCTTGTTTTTAGTCTCTTGCAGGAGTTATTTCACGAGTTAGTCAATATATTTACAATGGTACAGCTTGTACGAAGGTTGTTATTATCAATAGTCAACTGTCAGAGGCTTTTAAAAATTTTTTGGGGGGGGGGTCCATTATTATTAAGTCCTGATTGAACTGTTCTCCTGTTGACCAAGCAATATCCTTACACTTATTGTAGTCTAAAAACGATTTGAAATTTCCCACTATGGCTAATGTGTGCGTTTAAAATTTCCTGTCACGAATTGGTCCGGGTTTCTTCTTCTTTTAATTGCAGCAAGGCTTGGCTCCTCGGTCACAATGTCTGTGGTTTGTATTGATGGAGGTTTAAAACAGATGATAATAGATCTAGGATTACAAAGATTTTTTATGTGATGACTTCAAGGAGTAGGTGGGGGTGGATAGAAGCCGCAACATTGTAGGCTCAGGATTTCACTAATTACTTAAAGTTTGTGTAAAAAAAAAAAAATAATATGGCCTTACCTTAATCCATTTAAAAGCAGAAGAGTAGCTTTGCGCCGGAAGGGCTGTTGTGGAAAAGGGGAAAACGAGGAAAAGACGCAGGCGGCGATCGTCTTCACAATGACTGTTAGTGAAATGTTTACGGAGGTCTTTTACGGCCATGCCTGTTTTATAAAACCAACGACCCTTTTTTTTTAAGTTTAGTGGCGTATGAGCCTTTGGTTTGGAAACCACCCACCTCTCAGAGTCAGATCCTTTTTTTAACCAACCACCTGTTCGCTCGTGGAAAAGTAATACTCTGCTCCTGCCGATGTGTATTATCATGATATCATGATGGTGAAAAATCAATAAATAACCACATGCTTGTTTTTTCAGAAAACTGCCAACGCTGGTTGAAACGTGAAAGCAGCGCAACCCTGCCAGCTGTATCTGGTTAAACAACAAGACCGGTGCTGTCGCAGGTTGTGACTTGTAAAAAGCGACAACTATGCTGATGGGGATTGTGTGAATATCTGTTTTTTTATGATATTTAATTTGTTTTGCGCTGCAGTGCAAGTGCCAAATCGACTTTGGTTCGAAAAAATGTTGCCGGTATTATTTTGCGTGTTAAAATAAAAGCCTGGCATCCGGACCAAGTTCATCAGGTGTGGGTCGGATTTATGTCAGTCAGCTGGAGTCTGCAGCACGTTTGGTAAAAACAGATGGTATAAATTGCGTGTGGAGAATTACCCTTTGATGCTCAGATATCCACTGTTTTTACAATGAGTTTTAATTTAAGCATCGTCCAAACGTGTGGAGAGGGGATTGCTCTTCCCCTTGATGGAAGTCTTCTTGTAATTAGAGAGCTAAACGGGGGAGGCAGCTTTGGGAATCAAAGTGTGTAAACCCAGGAACTGAATGATATGGCGTGTGGGAAGCAGGATTCGTGCAGGATTTCAATCAGGTGGTATTTCGGATTTTTATGCCAGTTCAGGCGAAGTGTTCATTGGTCTTTTCGTAAATAACAGATGGTATAAATGGGTGTGGGGAGAAGTAAACCCTTTGATGCTCGGGATATCCCACCTGTTAAAGAAAGAGTGATAAAAGGCATCTAGCTTCATCTTCAAAAACAGTGTGGATAGGATTGCCCTTTGTGAATGAAGTCTTGAGAGTAGTGGAGAGAGACTTGTGGGAATAATTGTTAGGACCTATCCACTCACACAAACACCCACCACAGACACGCCACCCTGATAATCAAGAAATCAATCGACAC
>CM024208.1:220945-293259 GCA_013435755.1 Amphilophus citrinellus
TTGTTCAGGCTGCACGGATCATTTCTCACTGTGGGGAACAGATTTATAACAGGAGCAGTAATAGGTGGCTGAATGATCGAGTTTAACTTGATTTATTTTCAACTCACAGTCTGTTTGTTTCTTCTCAGCAGAGAAATCATCTTCCTGAGGATGACCATAACCTTTGGAAAATGTACAACTGCCACTGCTCTTGGGTGTGTACCCAATCACTCTGAATGTTTCTGTTTCTTTCTTCTGATACCACCAGATCTCTGAGAAAACACACTGTTCAGTCCCTCCACAGCTGAAGGAGACTTTGTCTCCAACTCTCCTGGTCAATGTTAAATCGTCCTGAATCAGCTGTTCTGCTGCCATGGTAAGCAGTGCTGCAGAGACACAGACAGATAGATGAAGGTCAGTGTGACAGTGTTTGTTCCAGGTTGAGTTTGTTGGCTCCTGATTGGCTGCAAACACTCACCTGAACACAGACAGCACAGAGCAGCAGCTGGGAGGAAAAGCATTTTGTGCAGTGGTGTTTCCTCTGGTGAACCTGGGGAGAAGTGGCGCTCTGATGCAGCTGAGGCCAAACGAGGACGAGCTGCCAGATCAGACGAGGGCCACGTGCTTTCTAACGGCTCCTCAAAGCTCCCGTCGGCCCCTGCTGTGGGCGGCCCACAGATAAGACCGCTGCTGCTGATTGACAGCTCAGCTGAAGCTGCTGTGTGCTTTCATGGTCTTCATTTGAATCTGACAGCAGATCCAAAAATCTATTTTGTTTAATTATTTTAACCATTTACTTTAATATTTTCAATGACATTTTTAATATTAAATAAAATAAAAATTAATTAAATTGAAAATACAAATATAAAACAATATTAATAGCTTATTATAAATTAATACTTATATTACACTAATAATATTATTATGTATTTTATATTTATATTTTTTCTTGTATAAGTATCAAATTTATTTAATAACTTATTTTTAGGTTTTTAACATTTTTTATTGGCTCTAATGTGTTCAACAATCATAACCTACATTTACTGTTTATTTTAGTTTGGATATATAAAGTGTATAATTCTATTTAGAGGAGAGAGAAATTCATGCCTTCATCACAGTCGTCTGGACTATTGTAACTCTCTTTATGTGGGATGTGAACAGCGTCTTTCCGATCGCCTACAACTAGTTCAAAATGCAGCAGCGCGGCTGTTGACAGGCACTAAACGGTGTTTTCACATTTCACCCATTTCAGCCTCTACACTGGCTTCCTATTTCTTTTCAAATCCTGTTGAAAATACGATTTCTGGATTTTTAGAGTCTAAATGGATTAGCACCTGTTTATTTAACTGAATTGTTGAGGCCCTACATCCAGATTACAGATACTGAGGTCCTCCGATCAAAAGCTATTGATCAGATATAAATCTAATTGAAGAGTAGAGGAGTTAAAGCCTTTGCTGTGGTTGCCCCTAAACTCTGGAATGACCTTCGTCTCCACATAAGAGAAGTTCATTCAACTACTTTTTAAAAACTTCTTAAAACTTATTTATTTACATTTGCATTTCTGACTGGTTGATAGATCTTCTTGGCATTACTATTATGGTCCTTCATTGTTTATTGCATTGATTATGGTTTTATTGTGTTCTTATTTTTGTTTTATGTTCTTATGTTTTATATTATTTTATTTGTTGTTTTATGCCCTGTGAAGCACTTTGGTCAACGGCTGTTATTTTAATGTGCTATAAAAATAAATTGATTGATTAATTGACTTAATGCTTGTAGATATTTAAAAATTCCGATTAACTTTGGTTCCTAGTATTATTGATCATGAACAGTTTTTGTATCAAATTTGTCCTGATGTGTGATTATTATTTAATATTATAACAATGGTGTTCACCAACCTCACTGAAAACAATTCAGTTCATTTTCTGATTCCATCAAAGTTCATTTGTCAGCTCTGAGTTGAGGATTTGAGCTGTTTCTCTCACAGGTGAAGAACACAGATCCTTCCTGGAATCCTTCTTTAAGCAGAGTTCATGCTTGTAACTGTCATTGTGTTATTAAAGTGCAAAGCCACAGCTAACGGTGTGGAGGCTGCAGAGCAGAAACCCACACAGCCCGTCTGCTGCAGCACAGGAAGTTTGATCTTCTAATAACCGCTGACAACAGATTCATATCTGCAGCTCAAACCATTTTTCCACAACAGATTTTGTAATGCAGCTTTAAAATGTCATTTATATTTCAGTCTGAATTCAATGTGATCAAGTTTGACTGTCAAACAGTAATTAATGAGCCGTGTGGCACACCCACAGATATGATAACTATTTATTAATATTTGTAATTGTAATTTACTACAAGCAGAAAATTCAATCAATGACTTGTTTGTTTGTTAAGAAGGGTGGACTCAAGATACCTTTGAAAATGAGGAAGATTATACATGAAGTACAAAAAAATTACACAAGAGCATAAAAATCTAATATAATCTATGTGTGACTGAAGTTACTGTTTAGTACAAGTAAATTTAATGTGAAAACACTCGACACTACAGACTCAGTAACACAAACATGTGGATATGAGCTGAGAGTAAGACAAAGATCTCAGATGTGTGAATGGTGATCAAAGTGATGAATGAGATGAATGGATGAGATTTGATGGTGAGAAAAGGCGAGCAGAAAACAGTCAGTCAGCATGTGTGCAGTTGGTGGACGCTCCCTTGTTTCTGAGGATCATCAGCAGAGAGAGTCCACAGCAGTACACCAGACTCTTCACTATCAGCACTGTGGACAGCAGGCAGAGCAGCTTCACCCTGCACTGAGACTGGAAGGACCCTGAAGGACACACACACACACACACACACACACACACACACACACACACACACACACACACACACACACACACACACACACACACACACACACAGTGGGGTTATTCCTGTGAGATGAAGGAGAAAAAGTCCAAATAGAAACAGTCACAGCTTCTTCTTCAAGTGGATGAATGGATTGATTTGTGTTTGTGTCCACTTGGGGGCAGAAGAACTCCACAAGCAGCTAACAAACTGATCTCTGACATATTATGGTCTGTGTGCTGTTTGGTGCTGAGCAGCTAGTGTACAGTGGCTTTCTCAGAGCTTGTTTGATGAAGATATGAATGAGTGGAACAACTTTGAGACTGAGTCCCTAAAGTTGTTCCAGCTCCCTCATTGGACATTGGAGCTGTCCATGCAGAGAGGCAGCAGGTGATCTTACAGTCAGCTGGCTGCAGAGCTGGCAGGTCTGCTGGCTCTCTCTCTGGAGGACAGGAGGCTGCTGGAGCTGGAAGCTCTGAAACACAAAAGGAGTCAAATGTTTGGAGCTGCAGTGACAAATGTCAGTCCTCTGCTCCTCTGCTCTCTTTGACAGCATCTCCACATGAAGCTGAATCCCTGAAGCTGAACACAGTCAGCGAGCCTTCATTACCTTGTTGTGTTTGGGCCTCCACTGTGCCCCCCTCGTGCTTCACATAGCAGCTGTACATGTACGTGTCGACATCATCCCGGTCAACCACCCTGATGGAGGCGCTGCGTCCCGACTCTCTGAGCTCCAGCTGCTCTCCCTCAGCAGGGGGCAGCTCCTCCAGCCCGCCGTTCTTCTTCTGTCTTTTCCAGGAGAACTGGACCAGAGGAGGAAACATGGCTGAGGCCACACACAGCAGGGAGCTGCTCCCCTCCAGGTGGGCTCTGGATGCTGCTGGGTACACGCTCACCACGGGCTTCACTACCTGCTCATCTGAAGTTTGACAGCAGCAACAAGCAGCACAGACACACATTCACACAGTCAGCAGCAGCTTCCAGCACTGCACTGCATTCAGTCTGATCCTGGAAACTACATGGACTCTGATCACTAAACTACTCATCAATACAGCACAAAGTTCACTACATACACTGGATTCAGCTTCAGATCAAACAGTCAGCACCTCATGTCAGCACGGCTCACATGAGCAACACACAACATGCTTTAGAAACTCAAATAAAATAGATTTCAACTTTATTTTTCATGTTTAAAACATTTATTTTTTTCACTTTTGCATTGTTGTTATTTTAAGTTAAAAATGATTCAGTACAGTTAAAAATATCAACATTTACCTTCATAACACTAAAAATATAGTTTCCATTTTAGTCTTTCTATACACATTTTAACAAATTCTTCTTCCAAAAAATTAATGCTATTTCATGAAGTACTTTATTACACTTGAAACAAAATCATAGTTCAGCATTTGTTAAAATAGAATTAAACATAATTTAAACACTGAAATTCACGTCCACAGATTGTTCAAAACACTTGTTTAATAACAATTACAATATTGATTTATGCTACATGTGAATAAACAGCTTTTTGACAGTATTTTGTCATCAAAGGCTCCCCGAACTGGAAATGGATGGATTGATTTTTTTTTTTCTTTTTAAAAAAAATATAATTTCAGTGATAATAGAATTATTAACATTATATCTATTTTTAATCAGAGTTTATCATTCAAGATAAAATATTTCTGCCTTTCAAACAAAATACAAAGATTACTGATATTTTTCGTCTTTGTATTTCATATATATCATAAAATTCTAATCTTAAAATAATTACACTATCATATATATTTGCATGTAAATATTACTGAACACATATTCACTGAAATTGATAACAAATAGACATCATTATAGAAACATAACATATAATGTGTTTGATAGTAATTTATCCATCAAAATTTAAAGAAATCATGTGTCCATAAGTATTTTAATTTTTTAAGTTTGGTCTGTTTCATGTTTTAACTCATGATAGCTCACAAAGATTTATGACCTACTTAAACAAATCTCTAAAACACATTTGCATATTTTACACTCTGCTAAACTTTCTGGACTATTTACAAAAACTAAAAATTGTGCAGAAATAATGAGATGATCAAATCCTAAATTATTGCAGTGTTGCTAAAACTAAACTTTTATTACTCTTAAAACCTGTCCTTAATAACAGTGGCTACAGATGAACTATCAACAAATTCTGAAAAATATGACGTAAATCCAGGATCAACTTTTTACTTTAAACACATTTTCTGCATTTTCAGTTTCTACAATAAATAACAGAAGGAAAATTTCTTATTTCTTACCTGTTACGTACAGTTTAGTTCCAGAGCCAAAGATGTAACTCACAGTGAAACAGACTAATACAAAAACCTGCTGAATGTGTCAGCTGAGGTAAATTTCAGCTGTGGTTTCTCTGATAATCACATCAACATGATCGTCTCTGCTTCTCTTTTCTTCAGCCTCACTAGCAGCACATGGATTGATCTGGATTAATAGACTGACACTAAACATCTCACAGACATTCTCTGCCCCGAGAGAAGAAACTTCATTAAATGACTTTGTTAATTTTATCTTGAAATTCTCGTTCCATCCAAATATCCATCTATCATCCATCTGCCAGTCTATCACAGAGAGAAACAACATTTACACCTATAGATGCCAATTTAGAGTCACCAATTAAAATGATCCTAATCCATGCATGTGTTTGGATTGTGGGACGAAGTGGGAGAACATCAGAATCACAAATACTTCATTGATCCACAGGAAATTTGTTTCATTGCACTCACAGATCAAATATTAAATCATACAAATTTTATTATAAAAATGTCAGATTTTATCCTAAATTTTATGGCATCGTCTCAGTTTGAAATTTCTGTGTGAATTCAGATATTAATATATTTCCAAAAAGACTTTATTACCCAACAAAGTACAGTAACAGTCAGAGCTTTGGACACCGATTCATTTTAATGGGTAAGTTTAAACATTTGACTGTTGCTGAATGTTGGACCATAAAAATAAAAATAATTTCTTATTCAACATATTTAAAATTTATTTTTCCCAGTTTTGATGGTGCAGAATTACTGAGATGATCAAATCCTAAATATCTGTAACATCACTAATATTTGCAGAAATAAAGAATAACTTTAGTTGTTCAGTGAGATTTAAACATGTTTTCAGAGATTATTGAGCTTTTCTTATGGAACAATGGCTGCAGATGAATTCTCTACTAATTATGAACAAACTAACATGTAAAGCCTGAAGCAGCACAAACTGACTTTAAACACATTTTCAACTTCTACAATAAAACAACTGAAGGAAAATAAATGTTTGTTCTTACCTGTTACACTCAGTTTGGTTCCAGAGCCAAAGATGAAGTAGCTGTATCCTCCCACAGTGAGACAGACTGATACAAAAACCTGTCTGCTGCTGAATGTGTCAGCTGAGGTGAATGAGTCCAAATGATGAAGCAGGATCATATTTCAGCTCCATGATGAGTTTCTCTAATGTTCATATCAACATGACTGTCTCTGCTTCTCTTTTCTTTTAGCCACACTAGCAGCATGGCTCTGATGTTAATGTCAGTCTGTTGGTCAGTCCACTACTTTAGTCCACATGGATTGGATCTGGACTAAAGGATGATGGACTGTGTAGGATACATTTTAGGGGTCTCCATGTTCCTTTTTGACTGCAAATTAAAACCCAATTAAAACCATAGTTACCAACAAATCACAGGGTTGAGCAGGTTCTGATGCAGGCTGTTTATTAGCCATCTTAGTAGCACACAAATAGTTAAAAAGACAGACAGTAGCATATGAAGACTGAGTTACACACACAGAGTAA
Source organism: Amphilophus citrinellus (assembly GCA_013435755.1). Taxonomy (NCBI): domain Eukaryota; kingdom Metazoa; phylum Chordata; class Actinopteri; order Cichliformes; family Cichlidae; genus Amphilophus; species Amphilophus citrinellus. Next base: position 227,595 of record CM024208.1, read on the forward strand.
CAGAAAGGAAGAAAGAACCTGTTGATCATGCCCCGGCTTCCTCATCACTCCCTCCGACCGAGGAGAGACCGTGCAGGGATTAAGTATGAGTCTAAATAAAATCAAACTGTCCAAATGATCCATGGCGATGAGCAAGCTCTGTTGCAAAAAAGTTACTAGCACTTAGAAATATACAAACACAAAAAACAAAGGACAAAAAGCAAAAAGTAAAAGCAAGAAGCCCTCCCGGGAGGTTGTGCCTTAGTAGTTGCTGGAAAAACGGACAACACGGACAAAGACAGTCGCTACAGCTTCTCTTCTCTCCTTTCTCCTCTTCTAACCGTGGTATTTATACTCTTTCCCTTTCTTTGTCTACGATTTGTGCTGAGTCTGCACTTTGCAAACTTTCATTAGAAACTGCCATTAATTCTACTGTCATAATCTGAAAGGGCATAAACATCCCGGAGCATTTTCAATCCATCAACAAGACAGTAAGAAAAATTCATCACAGTAATTGTCAGCAATAACCTCCTTGAGGCCATCCTAAGGCACCCTTGGAGAAGGATTTACAACCCCTCACACATATGCTTGACCAGATATGAGGGAGAATGAACAGATAAGAGGGAGAAAATGAGGCCCATTTTGCCCCCGGACCTGTTGCATGGACAGATTTATACTTTCTTGATTTGCATTTCCAAAGTTTTTGGCCGTGCTACACAAGCAAGTTAGCCTACGGCTAGGTTCACTGGACAGAATTATCCCTATATCCAGTATAAATCAAAAATTGGGCAAACAGGATGACTGGTGTCCTGTACACGAACCCAAAATCGGGCAGTTTTATGAGTTGAGACCCCTAAGCATGAATTTAATGAGCAACAGGTTCATCACGGGGCTAGAGCAGAAGATGAGTATGCTCTGAGGATGGTCTGAGAGGGCCTGCTGGGCCACAGCAGACTATTAGGGAGGGGTAGCAGAGCTGCTGGTGCCCTGAACACAAATAAGAGCAACTCAAACAGGCCTCAAATTTTCCTGCTACACAATATGCATTTATTACATTGTGGAAAGCAGTTTAGCTGCAAATAAACAGAAGTAGGAATAATAACTTTAAATGTCAGTATGGTTGATAAAAATAAATCCCAACAACTGATTATCAGTTACTGCAGGTGCTCCAGCCGAGGAGGAGCGGGAACCACCAGAACTGCCAAACCCCACTGACACACATCACACACACCACAAAAACCACAATCACAGACACACAACTATAGAAAGGAGAGGAAGGAAAGAAAATAAATAAAAATGAATGTGGTCATAATTTTAAAAAGCATGTGTTAGAGAGGAGTCCTAAAAACCTGATCCAGATCCAGCAGTTGGGACAAAATTCCAGAAACCCACTGTGAGAAGCTTGTGGAAGGCTACAAACTGCTTTTAGTAAGCAAATTTTATTTGTTTAGTACTTTCACAAACAGTTGTCACAAAGCGCTGTACATGGTAAATGAAAAAAAAAAACAAAGACAGTAATTAAACACCATAATAGCTAAAAACCAACAAAAAAAACAAAAAAAACTTCAATAAAAGAAAAGTTTTAGAGTCAACTAAGTGTACATGTAGAGGAGGACTGTTCCACAGGCTTAGTGCCACTTACTGAAAGGCTCTGCCCCCCCCAGTCTTGAGTGGGGAACAACTAACAAATTCTGATCCTTGGAACAGAGACAGCGAGAAACAGAATATTTTATAAGAAGCTGGGAAATATAATCTGGAGCCTGGCCGTTAAAGGCTCTTTATGTGAATATGACAATTTTAAAACAAATCCTAACATCGTAACATTAAAGTAAAGTAAAGTAATGTGAGCTTGTTTGCTAGAATGGGTTAATAATCTGGCTGCAGCATTTTGTATTGCTTGGAGACGTGAAAGATAAGATAATCCTTTATTTGTCCCACAATGTGGGAAATTTACAGTGTTGCAACAGCAAAGGAACAGCAGAAAACACAAATAATTAATAATTATAAAATCTGATACAATACTATAATACCACAAAAATCTCTACACACTATACACATTTATATACGTTAGTAAAAAATACTCATTTATACACATTAGTAAAAGTGAGTAATTATTGCACTTGTTTAGTTTGGGTGAATGAGTAATAAGGTAAACAGTCTGCTGTGGGTCAGTGCTGGTTGTAGCCTCTGACAGCAGCAGGAAGGAAGGACCTACGATGGTGCCCTCTTACACACTTTGGGTACAGCAGTTGCTCACTGAAGGAGCTGCTGGTGCTGCCACAGTCCCATGCATGGGGTGGGAGTCGTTCCTCAGTATGGATGCCAGTTTGGCCTGCATCCTGCTCTCTCCCACCACCTGCACATGGTCTAAGTGACAGCCCAAGACAGAGCCAGCCCTCTTAATGAGTTTGTTCAGGCTCTTCCTGTCTGCTGTTGAGATGCTGGTACCCCAGCAGACCACTCCATAAAAAATGGCTGATGCCACCACTGAGTCATAGAAAGTCCTCAGGAGTTCCCCCTGTACTCCAAATGACCTCAGTTTCCTGAGTAGGTGAAGTCTTCTCTGTCCTTTCTTGTACAGAGCCACAGTATTGTCAGTCCAGTCCAGTTTGTTGTTCATGTGAACACCCAGGTATTTGTAAGAGTCCACTCTCTCAGTATGTGTTCCCTGGATGCTCACTGATGGAGGGGGATGTCTGCACCTGCAGAAGTCCACCACCAGTTCTTTGGTCTTCCACACGTTAATCTGGAGGTGATTGTTCAGACACCAGTCCACAAAGTCTGAGATCAGACCTTTGTACTCACTGTCCTCATCATGAGGCCAATGATCGCAGAGTCATCTGAGAACTTCTGGAGATGACATGACTGTGAGCTGTACCTGAAGTCAGCAGTGTACAGGGTGAAAAGGAATGGAGCCAGGAATGTTCCTCGAGGGGCTCATGTGCTGCTGACCACCGTATCTGACACACAGTCCCGAGTCCTCACATCCTGTAGTCGACTGGTTAGGTAGTCCAGGTTCCAGTTTGACAGGTTACAACTGACTCCAACGTATTCCAGTTTGTCCCTCAGAAGACTCGGCCCAATGGTATTGAAGGCACTGGAGAAATCAAAAAAGGTGATTCTTACAGTGCTCCTCGGCTTCTCCAGAGCTCTGTCCAGCAGATGGATAACAGCATCGTCTCCAGGCTCATAAGCAAACTGAAGTGGGTCCATTGATGAGTTCACCAGAGGCCGAAGGTGTTAAACCAACCTGCCTTCATCAGGTGTGAAGTCAGGGACACTGGTCTGTAGCTGTTTAAGTCCTTTGGATGTTGAGTTTTAGGCACAGGTACTGCAGAAGATGTTTTCCACAGCTGTGGTACTTTACCTAGCTTCAAGCTCAAGTTGAACATGTGTCAAACTACCTCACTTAGCTGGTCTGCACAGGACTTGAGGAGCCGGCAGTGATACCATCTGGACCTGAAGCTTTCAAAGCTCAAAGAAGAATCAGATATTACACCAAGATTACAGATGTTGGACTTAATAGACTTTCAATAGAGCAGACTCAGTGGAAGAACTCCCTTAAAGAACCATCTGACATTACCATTGCCAAAGCATACACAGATATTTCTCCCTCAAAAGCCACAGAAAAAGAATTGTGTGTGTTTTCGGATGAGTCTACTAAAGCCATAGCTGCAGTGGCTCATCTAAGAGTGAGAGATGCAGAAGGAAACTGTCAAGTAGGATTCATTACAGGCAAGGTGAAGCTTGCACCACATCCAGATCAGACCATACCAAGACTGAACCTTAGTGCTGCTGTGCTAGCAGTGGAGCTCGCAGGTTTAATTGCAGATGAATTTGACTGTCATGTACGCTGTGTGGATGGAGCAGGTAGACCCCAAAAAGGCAGAACTTACAGGCAAACTTAACTGAAAGGGTGTTTATTATGAAAAGACAAAATTACAAAGCTACACTGTGATGGACGGGTGCCAGAACTAAATATAAGAAAACAAACCAGGAATGAAACACACAGCAGCGGGAATCATAGACGAGGACGCGACAAGGAACAGACACAGACTGAGCACTTAAATACTCACACTAATCAGGGAACAGGTGAGGGACAAAGCTGAAGGTAATAAACCAGACGAGACAAGGGGAAGCAAAACTAAACACAAAGCATCAAGAACACAGGACTATCAAAATAAAACAGGAACACAGACACAGGACAGAGACGCAGAGGAGACAGGAACTAAAGGGACTAAACCAAAACTATAACAAACTGAGGACCTATACAAAAGAAAACTAATAAACATAATCAGAGATATAACTTAAACAGAACCAAGAGAACACAAAACACTGGGCCACCGGCCCAGGACCATGACATTGACCTTGAACTAGATTACACTACATTCTATAGAGACAGTAAAGTAGTCCTAGGTTATGCCTACATTGAGACTAGGAGATTTTATGTCTATGTTAGTAACCGTGTAACCAGAATCCAGAGATCTTCTCAGCCAAGCCAGTGGCATTATGTAGCTTGCAGTCAGAACTCCACAGAGTCAAGATAAGATAAGATAGCTTTATTGTCACGGTACATTCAGAGAAATTTCCATTGCAACCACCGTGTTATATAAAAAATGTACAAAAATGTACACTATATAAAAACAATAAGTAAAATACACAAGTAAGTTAAGTTGGGGGGTGTGGGAGTGCAGTGTGTGGCTGCAGTGAGGGGGTGATTGTCTGGGTGTTGCTGCTGGGAGGTGTCTGAGTGTGAGTGACTGCAGGGTGATGAGGTCTGTTGGTGGTAGTCCGTATGTTTCTGTACCGCTTTCCTGATGGAAGTGGTGCAAACAGTCTGTGGTCCGTGATGATGGCTCTGGCTCTCTTTTTGACCCGGCCTTCATATATAGAGTCCAGGTCGGGGGGGGGGGGGGGGGGGGGGGCAGCCTACAATACCCTGTGCTGTACTTACCACCCGGGCCAGTTGTTTCCTCTCCAGTGCCGTGCAGCTGCCAACCACACTGTCACATTAAGGCAGAGCACGCTTTCAATTGTGGCCCGGTAGAAGTTCATGGGCAGCTGAGAGGAGAGTCCAGCCCGTTTCAGCTTCTTGAGGAAGAAGAGTGTTTGTGTGCCTTCTTCACCAGGTGGGAGGAGTTGGTAGACCAGGAAAGGTCAGATGTGATGTGGAGGCCCAGGAACTTGATGTTCTCCACACGCTCCACTGCCTCTCCATCTATGAGGAGGGGGGTGTGATCTGTAGTATATAAAGTGGATCTATTTACTTCAGTGGAACCACTCCCCTTGTTACTGAGTTCACCTATAGGTTATCTGCCAGCGCAGTGATATGTTCTCTGTGAGTCTACCGTGAAGTTAAGTAAAGTCATGTTCAATCTACCTCCGTGTTGGATCATGTGTTCATGTCACTATGTGGGAGTAAAGACACAACATGATCCGTCTTCCTGGACCTCCTAAAGTCCACGATGACCTCCTTGGTTTTTCCTGTGTTCAGCACCAGGTTGTTGGCTGAACACCACTGGGTGAGTTGCTGGATCTGTGAACAGGGTGAAGAGGGCTGGACTGAGCACACAGCCCTGCAGCGTGCCTGTGTTAATAAAGCACCTCCACCTAAGCACTTCTTGTTTATCCACAAACACACCACACACTGTCTCTATACTATACTGTATGCAGTGTTTTGATGTAAATGTGTGTATATGTATATTGATATATATATTTTTTGTATATAGTGTTTGCTGTTTTATTTCATCCTTCTCTGTACTTTAGCTGCTGTCATATGCAAATGTCCTGGTGGCCCAGTGTTTTTTGTTCTTTTGTTTTTGGTCTGTGGTTCATTTCTAGTTATGTTTGGTGTCACGTCTTCATCTCTGTGCCCTTGTCCCACTTCCTGTTTTATTTTGGTGTGTCTTGGTTCTTGTGTAGTGTTTTTGGTTTCGCTTCCCCTTGTCTCATCAGTGTCATTGTGTTCAGCTGTGTTACCTGCTGTTTCCCCTTTCCCTTGTTATCCCATGATGTATTTAAGTCCTGTGTTTTCCCTGCTTCTTGTCGTGTCGTTGAGCCTCAGTGTTTCCATCTTCCTTGCTTCCTGGTGTTCAGCTCTTCGTCCGACTCCCAGAAGAATTTTGTATTTTGTTTCTTTTCTCTCCCAATAAACACCTTTTAAGTTATGTCAGTATCCAGAGTCCTGCATCTGGGTCCATCTCTACCCGTCACACCGCCCGACACAGACATTGTGTGATCAATATTGTATTTATATACCATGATCAGCATAGATTTAGTTAATCTGGCTTTACAATACCTAAATTTGGGATCTTGACAGAATTGCATAATTAGGCTAAAAGATCTCCCAGCCAACATGAAACAGAACAGCAGGACTGCTGTACATCAAATGCACTTAAACCTCTTAACCATAAAGCAGAACGTATCCACCCAAAACAAACCCTGGCTAAATGCACTAATTAGCTGAGTTGCAAATACACCAACTAAACAATCCAGAAGGAGCTCCCAATTTGTCAAACCTGGCACGTAAGGCCATGACAGAAAGGGTGGACACACCATTTGCCAAATTAAAAAAAAAAAGATTCTATTGATTTTATTCAATAAAACCTTAAAAAAAAGGTTTTATTGAACAAACTCAAACAGAACTAAAGGCAGATGAGGTGTGAAAATCTGTGGTGTAGGATGTGCATGTGTGTAGAGATGTTTGTAAGTGTTGTGAATGTAGTAAATAAAACATGACTGCAGGTTGATGCACAGCACCCAGGAGAAGTTCCTGCCTCTGATTTATTCCCTGGGAACACAGGGCCCAGGTGTTCCCAGTTGGCACAGACGATCCCTGCCCACCAAAGACCTGAAGCACCTGGAGACTGAAAACAGGTCAGGGGTCGTCACACTTTGAAATTTGATGTTATTATTTTAACTGTTAGACTTATCATCATTGGTTTTGTTTTAATACTAATTGTTTAACAGTGTAAGAGGGTGTGAACTTTACCATCTTTGTCCTTAAAACAGTGGTTTCAGGTACATGACCTCTGCCCTGCCACTTCCTCATGTTAGTGATTTAACAGCATTTTACATGAGATTTTTATGTTTATACATTTAAGTGTTGTTTTTAGTTTGATGCTTCAGCTTCCATCAGGAAAGCACAGCAAGGTGACAGCACCATAAAACATATGAAAACTATTACACAGACACAACCTGAGTGGGTATAAGCAAGAAAAATGTAGAGCTGTAGGTCCAGCCTTGTAAGACACATGTGACTTTCTTCTGTGAGAATTAATTTATTTTCTTTTGTTTATGCTTTTCAGGGTGGGGGTGGGGGGGCTGGAGCTCATACCAGCTGCCATACAGGTACAGGTGTGAATGAGGTGTGAATGTTCCAGCACTTACCCACAGCCTCTGGGAAGTAATGCAGGGATCTGAACACCTGAGTTTTAGTGACACAGCTGTCTCTGTCATGGCCCTGGGTCCTCTGACTTTTGTTTTCACCTGTGTCTCCTTGTGTCGTTGTGTTATGCTGTTCACCTGTGTTTCCCAAATGTGTCTTCTTCCCTCATCAGTCCTTGTGTATTTAAGTCCTGTGGTTTCCCTGCTTGTTGTCGTGTCCTCGTCATAGTCGCCGTGTGTGTTCCTGTTTCTGAGTTTCTGCTCCTGCTTCGTCCAGTTCAGCCCTCCCTGTTTACCATAAAGCTGAGTTCTTCTGAGTTTACATCGAGTCCAGTGTCCTGGTTTGGGGTCCTCACCTGCCTGCCCAGCACACCGGTACAGTCTCAGTGCTGCTTTATGTCCCACAAAATGAATCTTTCTAGATTCCCTTTTACTGTCTACAGTAAATGTGATTGCTCACACTTTGAACAGAGCAGCCACAACAACAGTTAAAGACAAAAATGAAGCCTAGAGAAATCTCAAATATCCATCCATCCATTCTCTTGGACTTCCTGGGACCAAGTCAGGTGGGGGGGATAGTCTAAGCAGAGAAGCCCAGACCTCCCTCTCCCCAGCAACCTGTACCAGCTCATCCGGGGGGACCCCAAGGCACTCCCAGGCCAGCTGAGAGATATAATATCTATTTAATACAGTAATAATTAATACCTCATTAAAGGGTCTACATACTTTCTTACTGGTTGAAATGGAGACCAAAGGTTCATTACCTTTACCTGTTTATATTCTTTTATGAAGGGTTGATATTTAAAATAAATAAATAAAAAATTAAACATTTATGGTTTGAGGATGAGGCAGCACGGTGGTGCAGTGGTTAGCACTGCTGCCTCACAGTTAGAATACCATCTGGAAGGCCTGGGTTCGATTCCACCTTGGCCCAGGCCTCTCCCTCTCTCTGTGTGGAGTTTGCATGTTCTCCCCGTGCTTGCGTGGGTTTCCTCTGGGTACTCCGGTTTCCTCCCACATTCCAAAGACATGCACTTACTGGGGTTAGGTTAATTGGCTAATCTAAATTGCCCATAGGTGTGAATGAGAGCATGAATGTGAGTGTGAAAGGTCGTCTGTCCCTCTGTGTTGGGCCTGCAACAGGCTGGCGACCTGTTCAGGGTGTACCCTGCCTCTCGCCCTATGACAGCTGGGATAGGCTCCAGCCCCCCCGCGACCCTTAACAGGATGTGCGGAAGCGAATGGATGGATGGTTTGAGGATGTTTTATTGGAGTTACTGAGTTTGATATTTTGGTGTTATTGTTAAAGTGACAGTTATGAAAGATGAAGAAATGGAGGACTGGCCGTCCTACCTGTGTAGAAAAGAAAACTTAGAAGTGTTCACAGTTTATTATTTGTCATGTAATTCTGTGTAGTATAAATATTAGGAGTATATTAATGTTAGCAGTACTCACCTTCTCCAGGGAGTCTCCTCAGCAGGATGTGGAGCAAAAGAGTGAAAGGAGCTCAATCACCTGCTTATGAGTCCATGGAGCAAATCATAGTGGAGGTTAGGTTAAAGTGTTTCTAATAGAGATATATAAAATAAATAAATTTAAAAAATCATGTTATTGGATTATTTATAGGATTTTTTATACACACACACACACACACACACACACACACACACATATATATATATATATATATATATATATATATATATATATATATATATATATATAACATAAATTTTCCTTCTTTGTGTTATATTTTCTTGGGTGTTGGTAAATATGATTATTTAGTTTTTAACTTGGTTTCTACATCCAGGCTTGGATTAATCTGGATGCTCACCTGTGGCAGGTAGAGTATAAAAGAAAGTTGGTTGTTGTTGATGTCAGTGAAATAATCTTACTCGTATAATAAAGTCCTCAAATTTGTGGATAATGTTTATTTCAGCCTCGTGCTTTTTGTTTAAACCCAAGAGAACACCAGTCAAAATGACACTGATATTTCAGTTCTGAACAATTATTTACCTGAATTATGTTTTTCCAAATTTTTGTTTTTGACGTTTAAAGAAGTTTATTTTTTTCATTTTTTAAAAAAATTATTATTAAATAAAAAATCTCCCTGAGCTCAGTCTGTCTGTGACTCTGAGATGGAGGTGAAATGTGTGAACCTGGGCTGTGGTTTGCTGCTCTCTTCCTGTCACAAACACTGTTTGACATCTGTTCATCTTTTTGTTCAGGCTGCACGGATCATTTCTCACTGTGGGGACCAACAGGAGCAGTAGTAGGTGGCTGAATGATCGAGTTTAATTTGATTTACTTTCAGCTCACAGATGTTGTTGTTAAGCACAACTAAGAAATCATTTTTCTGAGGATGATTGTAATCATCTGATCTGATTTCACCATCACTTTTATCAATGGCAAGAATCACTGTGAACATTTCAGTGTCATTTTTCTGAAACCAAAATATCCAGTCGTCACACTGTTCAGTCCCTCCACAGCTGAAGGAGACTTTGTCTCCAACTCTCCTGGTCAATGTTAAATCGTCCTGAATCAGCTGTTCTGCTGCCATGGTAAGCAGTGCTGCAGAGACACAGACAGATAGATGAAGGTCAGTGTGACAGTGTTTGTTCCAGGTTGAGTTTGTTGGCTCCTGATTGGCTGCAAACACTCACCTGAACACAGACAGCACAGAGCAGCAGCTGGGAGGAAAAGCATTGTGTGCAGTGGTGTTTCCTCTGGTGAACCTGGGGAGAAGTGGCGCTCTGATGCAGCCGAGGCCAAACGAGGACGAGCTGCGAGATCAGACGAGGGCCACGTGCTTTCTAACGGCTCCTCAAAGCTCCCGTCGGCCCCTGCTGTGGGCGGCCCACAGATAAGACTGCTGCTGCTGATTGACAGCTCAGCTGAAGCTGCTGTGTGCTTTCATGGTCTTCATTTGAATCTGACAGCAGATCCAAAAATCTGGGTCACATGATGCAGAAAGACTAAAAACATTGATGTTGACTTTAGTAACAGGTCAAAGGTCGTCAGTCAGACAGATCCAAATATTGTATTTAGCTGTAAGATCATAACATCCTTCACACAGTCTCCCCGTGTGGACGCACAAGAAGAAACATTTTCATCCACAGGACGACACGATGAAAGCAATCTAAGGAAACATGAATGTGTAGAAAGAGGCAGGTGCAGGTCTGCTGCAGGTTCACATCTGTGTCCTCTCATCATTTCATTTCTGTCTTCATCGTTTTATCCAATCACAGAGCAGACGAAGCTGCTTTGAAGCTGCAGCTGAAATCAAAATGATCAGACAGACATTTGATTTTTCACAATGATGGATGATGTGTTTATTTCCCCAAATACATTTGAAGTCTCAGAGACAAGTTTAGGAAAACTTTGATTTATTCATATTTATATGACAGCGACACTGAAAGAACCTTTCAGAACAAACACATATGGTCCGGTTGTGTGTTTCAAACGTGTGCACACTGAGCTCCATCTTCTCAGGTCTTATCTTACGAGCTGGTTTCAGACTGAAGGATTCATTAAAGCCTTTCAAGAATCATTCCAAATGATGGTCATCAATTCTAATATCTATAACCAATAATCATAAACAAACAGGGCTGTGTTTCCATCAGCTTCAGCTTCATTTCTGTGTTTGTGTGTTTTGTTGAATCTGCAGCAGGCAAGTCATCCACCTTTACACACACATTTGTACAACAGTCCAAAATGACTTTATTATTGATGAAAGATCCAAAATGCTGCCTTTGGATCATCTCTGATACAGAAGGTATGATTTGAAGATCAGAGTGAAGGACACAAATATTTGGATGTGATGTTGTTCTACATTTTGGGCCTCAAAGACAGAAGGAAGAGGCTGAAACTGTGTGAGGGCTTGAAGCTGTGAAGCAAACTGGAGGCAGCGCCTGCTGTTACTTCCTGCTGTGCAGTTAAGCAGTGACTCAGCAGCCGGCCTGCTGGAACATTTGGATCCAGATCAAATAAGATCAGCATGTTCTGAATGTGGGAATACCACAGTTTCCTCCACCATGACACACACTGGAGCCTCTTTCTGCACACAGCTTCACTGTTTGTCTCAGAGTTCAGTTTGAGGCCCAAATTGTTCCAACACATTTGTGAGTTTGCTCTCATTTCACTGTCTGAGTCTTAATGGACGTAATTCAAAGACTCACTGACTGAAATATGAAGCTGTGCTGTAAGTTTGGAGGAGAAAATGAATCCAGAGCAGCGACTGAGACGCACAGACTCCTTTAATGAGTCGCAGAGAAGTTTGGACTTCATTCAATGGAACAAATGTCAAAAATGAGGCCTAACAACGCACAACAACCACCTGCGACCTCATTACGTCTGTTTCCTGTTTGTGTGCTTTGATTTGTGTGATGATAGCAGGCATACAGCCATGTTCTCACTGTCTCAGCTACAACTGATTCTTTCTGCTTTTCCTATCAGGCCGTTCAGCTCAATGAATCAGAGCCAGAAATATTTCATGTTTTCTTAAAGATGAGTGGAAGCTGTTAGATGCATCTGACTTCCTCTTGCCTTCTTTCTGCTTTTAGGAAACAATTTTCTGAATCATTCAGTAGTTTTTGTAATAATAATGACATTTAATAACACCTCAGAATGATTCTCCATCATTTCATGTTCACACTTCCTCTGTTCTTACGTGTGTGAGATCCAGGCTGGAAACCTGAGGTCAGGGAATAAAATGGGAGCTGAGCAGACTGCAGGGGCTTCATCACAAAGCTTCAAATCTTTATTATTCCAACTTACAAACACAACTATTATTGCTGTATGTTGGACTTTGAAGGAACTTTTCTGCATAAATCCAAACAAATCAAAGAGAAACTGATGATAAAAATATCGCTGATACCTGATGATTTTTGTTCCTACAATAAAAGTCACAATAAGTCCAAAAAGAATTCTAACTCAGAGCAACAATACATGTAAAGATGATTGATTTCAGATGATCTTCTAACTATGGAATCAAAGCAACAATAAGCACAACACATCATAACTCAGATGTGTGAATGGTGATCAAAGTGATGAATGAGATGAATGGATGAGATTTGATGGTGAGAAAAGGCGAGCAGAAAACAGTCAGTCAGCATGTGTGCAGTTGGTGGACGCTCCCTTGTTTCTGAGGATCATCAGCAGAGAGAGTCCACAGCAGTACACCAGACTCTTCACTATCAGCACTGTGGACAGCAGGCAGAGCAGCTTCACCCTGCACTGAGACTGGAAGGACCCTGAAGGACACACACACACACACACACACACACACACACACACACACACACACACACACACACACACACACACACACACACACACACACAGTGGGGTTATTCCTGTGAGATGAAGGAGAAAAAGTCCAAATAGAAACAGTCACAGCTTCTTCTTCAAGTGGATGAATGGATTGATTTGTGTTTGTGTCACTTGGGGGCAGAAGAACTCCACAAGCAGCTAACAAACTGATCTCTGACATATTATGGTCTGTGTGCTGTTTGGTGCTGAGCAGCTAGTGTACAGTGGCTTTCTCAGAGCTTGTTTGATGAAGATATGAATGAGTGGAACAACTTTGAGACTGAGTCCCTAAAGTTGTTCCAGCTCCCTCATTGGACATTGGAGCTGTCCATGCAGAGAGGCAGCAGGTGATCTTACAGTCAGCTGGCTGCAGAGCTGGCAGGTCTGCTGGCTCTCTCTCTGGAGGACAGGAGGCTGCTGGAGCTGGAAGCTCTGAAACACAAAAGGAGTCAAATGTTTGGAGCTGCAGTGACAAATGTCAGTCCTCTGCTCCTCTGCTCTCTTTGACAGCATCTCCACATGAAGCTGAATCCCTGAAGCTGAACACAGTCAGCGAGCCTTCATTACCTTCTTGTGTTTGGGCCTCCACTGTGCCCCCCTCGTGCTTCACATAGCAGCTGTACATGTATGTGTCGACATCATCCCGGTCAACCACCCTGATGGAGGCGCTGCGTCCCGACTCTCTGAGCTCCAGCTGCTCTCCCTCAGCAGGGGGCAGCTCCTCCAGCCTGCCGTTCTTCTTCTGTCTTTTCCAGGAGAACTGGACCAGAGGAGGAAACATGGCTGAGGCCACACACAGCAGGGAGCTGCTCCCCTCCAGGTGGGCTCTGGATGCTGCTGGGTACACGCTCACCACGGGCTTCACTACCTAAATATCTGTAACATCACTAATATTTGCAGAAATAAAGAATAACTTTAGTTGTTCAGTGATATTTAAACATGTTTTCAGAGATTATTGAGCTTTTCTTATGGAACAATGGCTGCAGATGAATTCTCTACTAATTATGAACAAACTAACATGTAAAGCCTGAAGCAGCACAAACTGACTTTAAACACATTTTCAACTTCTACAATAAAACAACTGAAGGAAAATAAATGTTTGTTCTTACCTGTTACACTCAGTTTGGTTCCAGAGCCAAAGATGAGGTAGTAATAGTGTCTGCCTGCCACTGCCACAGAGAGACAGACTGATACAAAAACCTGTCTGCTGCTGAATGTGTCAGCTGAGGTGAATGAGTCCAAATGATGAAGCAGGATCATATTTCAGCTCCATGATGAGTTTCTCTAATGTTCATATCAACATGACTGTCTCTGCTTCTCTTTTCTTTTAGCCACACTAGCAGCATGGCTCTGATGTTAATGTCAGTCTGTTGGTCAGTCCACTACTTTAGTCCACATGGATTGGATCTGGACTAAAGGATGATGGACTGACTCCAGTTTTCTCCAATGCATCATCTGAGTGTGAGTGTGAGCCTGATAGAAAGAAGAAAATGCTTCAAGGCAGAGAATAAAGTGCTGTTTGAATGTGTGTGAATCTCTGAATGTGCCTTGTAGGAAAAACTGCTTTGAGTGCTCAGAGTAGAAAATCCCTCTATAAGTACCAGTCCATTGATCCATCAGTGATGCTCCCACACCTTTCTGATGTGGTTTTGTTGCAGCCTTCAAACCACAGCTGCTGTATTTAGAAGTGAACCATGTTGGTCTGCACAGGCTCTTCTATTCTGAACACTGACAGGATTTCCTTTGCTGTTTCTGCTGCTCTGCCCATTTTCCTCTGTTTGCTGCAGCTTGATGGAGCTTCTGTAAAAACAGACCCAGAGTTATTTTTAGTGGAGCAAAGAGATGCTTCAGGGATGCTTCTGAAATGGTCTGTGGCAGGTCTGCTGGAATCATCAGTGTTGTATTGAGTGTCCTCGATCAGCCTAGTTGGAGCACAAAGCGCCCATGCCTGCTGTTGAAAATAGTGCTTTGGAACAACCAAGTCCAACAGAGTCCAACAAAAACTGTGAGAAAGAGCTGGAAGAGAGCAGTTCATGAGAGAAAATCCAACATGTCAGAATTAAAGCTGCTCTCAGTAAAAATGGAGTCAAATTCTTCCAAACTGATGAGCTGGACTGATTATCAGTTACTGCAGGTGCTCCAGCCGAGGAGGAGCAGGAACCACCAGAACTGCCAAACCCCACTGACACACATCACACACACCACAAATACCACACTCACAGACACACAACTATTGTAAACAGAGGCAGGAAGGAAAATGAATGAATGTGTTCATAAGTTTAAAAAGTGTGTGTTAGAGAGGAGTCCTAAAATCCTGATCCAGATCCAGCAGTTGGAACAAAATTCCAGAAACTGTGAGAAGCTTGTGGAAGGCTACAAACTACTTTTAACCCATCCATCCATCCATTCTCTTCCGCTTATCCGGGGCCAGGTCGCGGGGGCAGGAGCCTAAGCAAAGAAGCCGAGGCTTCCCTCTCCCCAGCCACCTCCTCCAGCTCATCCGGAGGGACCCCAAGGCGTTCCCAGGCCAGCCAAGAGATATAATCTCTCCAGCGTGTCCTGCGTCAACCACGGGGCCTCCTCCCGGTGGGACATGCCCGGAACACCTCACCGAAGAGGCGGCCAGGAGGCATCCTAATCAGATGCCCGAGCCACCTCAACTGGCTCCTTTCAATGTGGAGGAGCAGCGGCTCTACTTTGAGCTCCTCCCGGATGGCCGCACTCCTCCCCTTATCTCTAAGGGAGAGGCCAGCCACCCTTCGAAGGAAACTCATTTCTGCCGCTTGTATTCGCGATCTTATTCTTTCAGTCACTACCCAAAGCTCGTGACCATAGGTGAGGGTAGGAACGTAGATCAACCGGTAAATCGAGAGCTTCGCTTTTACGCTAAGCTCCCTCTTCACCACGACGGACCGGTGCAGTCTCCGCATCACTGCAGAAGCAGCCCCGATCCGTCTGTCGATCTCCCGCTCCCTTCTCCCATCACTCGTGAACAAGACCCCCAGATACTTGAACTCCTCCACTTGGGGCAAGAACTCGTCCCTGAGCCGGAGAGAGCACTCCACCTTTTTCCAGCTGAGGACCATGGCCTCAGATTTAGAGGTGCTGATTCTCATGCCGGCCACTTCACACTTGGCTGCGAACCATTACACTGCGAGCTGGAGGCCACCCCCTGATGAAGTCAACAGAACCGCATCATCTGCAAAGAGCAGAGATGAGACTCTGAGGCCACGAAGGAAGAAGCCTTCTGCCATCTGGCTATGCCTAGAAATTCTGTCCATAAAAATTATGAACAGAATCGGTGACAAAGGGCAGCCCTGATGGAGTCCAACACCCACAGGAAACGAATCCGACTTATTACCGGCTATATGGACCAAGCTCTCACTGCGGTTGTACAGATACTGAATGGCCCGCAACAACGGGCCAGACACCCCATACTCCCGCAGGACCTCCCAAAGGATACCCCAAGGGACACGGTCGAATGCCTTCTCCAAGTCCACAAAGCACATGTAGACTGGTTGGGCAAACGCCCCAGATCTCCACTCAAATATCCTTGAGAGAATAAAGAGCTGGTCCAGCGTTCCGCAACCAGGACGAAAACCGCATTGTTCCTCCTGGATCCGAGGTTCAACTAATGGACAGACCCTCCTTTCCAGCACCCTGGCATAGACCTTATCGGGGAGGCTGAGGAGTGTGATCCCCCGAAAGTTGGAGCACACCCTCCGGTCTCCCTTCTTAAAGATGGGGACCACCACCCCGGTCTGCCAATCCAATGGCACTGCCCCAGATCTCCACGCGATGTTGCAGAGGCGTGTCAACCAAGACAGCCCTATAACATCCAGAGCCTTCAGGAACTCAGGGCGAATCTCGTCCACCCCAGGGGCCCTGCCACCAAGGAGTTGTTTAACTGCCTCAGTGACCTCACCCCCAGTGATGGTCAAGTCATCTCTCTCATCCCCAGACTCTGCTTCCACTACAGAAGGCGTGTCAGTGGGATTCAGGAGGTCCTCGAAGTATTCCTTCCATCGTCCGACTATAGCCTCAGTTGAAGTCAGCAGCACCCCCCCGCACTATAAACCGTGTGAGTGGAGCACTGCTTTCCCCTCCTGAGTCGCCTGACGGTTTGCCAGAATCACTTCGATGCCGTCCGAAAGTCTTCTTCTATAGCCTCACCGAACTCCTCCCACACCGGAGTTTTTGCTTCGGCCACTGCCCGAGCTGCATTCCGCTTGGCCTGCCGATACCTGTCAGCTGCCTCCGTAGTTCCATAGGCTAACCAAGCCCGATAGGACTCTTTCTTCAGCTTGATGGCTCCCTTCACCTCCGGTGACCACCATCTGGTTCGAGGGTTACCACCACGACAGGCACCAACCACCTTGCAGCCACAGCTCTGAGCAGCAGCCTCAACAATGGAGGTGCGGAACATACGGCCGCAGATCTGATGATACGATTACAAAATTGATCATCGACCTGCGACCTAGGGTGTCCTGGTGCCATGTGCACTTATGGACATCCTTATGTTCGAACATGGTGTTCGTTATGGACAAACTGTGGTTTGCACAGAAGTCCAATAACAAAACACCATTCGGGTTCAGATCGGGCAGGCCGTTCCTCCCAATCACGCCCCTCCAGGTCTCACTGTCATTGCCCACGTGAGCATTGATGTCTCCCAGTAAGACTATGGAGTCACCAGATGGAGCACTCTCCAGCACCCCGCCCAGCGACTCCAAAAAGGGTGGGTACTCTGAACTGTCATTTGGCGCATAAGCACAAACAACAGTCAGGACCCGTTCCCCAGCCCGAAGGCGCAGGGGAACTACCCTCTCGTCCACTGGTGTAAACTCCGACGTACAGGCAGCAAGCCGGGGGATACAAGAATAACCCCCCCCCCAGCTCGCTGCCTCTCACCGAGGGCAACTCCAGACTGGAACAGAGTCCAGCCCTTCTCCAGGAGAGTGGTTCCAGAGCCCAGGCGATACGTTGAGGTGAGCCCAACTATATCTACCTGGTATCTCTCAACCTCACACACTAGCTCAGGCTCCTTCCCCACCAGAGAGGTGACATTCCATGTACCAATAGCCAGTTTCGATAGCTGGGCATCGGTCCGCCAGGGCCTCCACCCTCGGCCACCGCCTGACACACACTGCACCCGACCCCTACGACCCCTATGTGGGAGGGAATACACGGGACTATATTGTCATCGGACTGGGCTTGACAGTATGTGTTATTGTACTCCTGGCCAACCTGCTGGTGATGGTAGCCATTTTTATGAACTGCCGCTTCCACTTTCCCATCTACTTATAATCCAGGATCAAATATTTTAAAACTGATGCTGTTTCAGTGGCAGCCTTAGGCACCTGACGGCCAAAAGAGGTCCTACCCCCCATTTAAAATGAGAGAGAAGAAAAACACAAAAGTTCAAAATCCAGTTCAGTAAGTATATGTTTTTGAATTTCATTTTAAATGTGTTTTGTCAATTTTTACACAACAGAAAAGAAATACAAATAATCTGATGAATTTGCTGAATTATAATCTGAAATAATGCCATAATTGCAGCAGAATGAGGAGAAACGATAGATAGATAGATAGATAATTTGTCACATGCACAGTTATACACAGTACAATGCACAGTGAAATGTATTTTGTACCTGCAACCATATATACACACATATAAATAAGAAGAATAACATGGATGTTCCCAAAATTCAGAGAAGGAAATAAAAGTATCATCAACGATTCCCTTAAACTAATCAAAGTAACATTTAATTGTGCTCAGGAATTAAAAGTGAGTAAATGAGCACCGAAGAAATCTAAAGGAAAATTCATCCCGCAAGCAGCGATGATTGGGCCCACGCACATTGACCCATGCTCTGCTTGGAGGTTTTTTTGATCATGATGGTGTACAGAATGTCTGTAATCAATTTCATATATTTAAGGGGAACTAAATCTTTTGCTCTCCATGTAAACCCAATGCAGTATTTGGGGTGTGGTCACGGATGCGGCGTGCAAAATGGGGCATGCGTCTGATTGACTTTTTTGATCAGCATTGTCACGGCTAACAGCGGAGGGCAAAAGTAGGACCCAAATGCAAACTACACAGTAAATTTTGCAGTGTTAAATCAACACTTATAGAGTTAAATTTAACACTGCGTCTGAGTCTATTTGGTCCTTATCGGAATTGGTGTCAATTTAACTCTTTCCATAGTGTTACATTTTCAGAGTACAATTTAACTCAAATTAGAGTTAAAAATTAACACTGACTAACACTGTACAGTGTTAATAAAACTTAACACTACAAGTCAAATAACTCTGATGAGTGTAAATATGATTCTAAGCAGAGTTAATAAGTTACTCCACTGTGGTGACAAATCAACTCTGATTCTCATATAACTCCTATGAGTGTTAATTTGGCACTCTACTGTGTTGATTATTTACTCTATTGCTGTGAAAAAACTAGTCAAATTCTAACACTGCACATAAATATGTAGTGCTATTTTTACACTTTTGTAGTGTTAAATTGCATCAATCCATTATAACTTAATGCTTTTAAAATGTACAATTGAGTAAAATAAGGTTACCACAGAAATTCATTTAAATGTATTTTATTGAACAAAATCACCTTTTAAAGATCCATTGTCAACTATTAGTAATGTTACAGTAACATATGGTGTACTTCCCACCATGTTGGAGGGCTTTAAGTTGACTAAAGCTTTTGCAGTAAATGGTTTCAGGTGTGCTTGCCGTGCCAAGCAACTGATCTCAAGTCCACAAACAGTTAACATTATAAGGACACCATTAGGTCTGCATAAAATGGCAATATGGAACCACATATAAGGCGGTATCTGTCATACCATACTTCATTTGAACATCAAATGGTTTGAAGTAGAAAAGATCATTTATGTGCAAAACTTTAAGAACATTGTATGAATGCAGCTTGACCTTAAAGGCGTGGTCGTGGTTATCAAAACACAGGGTTTCCATCAATTTTCCACAGAGCAAAACGCTGTCATCTTTTACAGCAATAGTTTTGATCTTACAAAATACAGGCATCTCACATACTACCTCAGTACATATAATAAAGTCAGGACGGTACTCTGTACCATAGTATTTTATCCACTTGGCAGAAAACACACTGGTTGATAAAACAATCCCAAATTTTGCAGCCATCGCTGCACCCTCTTTTAACTGATAAAGTGTCACCATCTTTCCTGGACCTAAAGTTAATCTTTCCTTGCCAAAAGAGTCATGATACATTGCCATGTAACTTTGGTGCTTTTTGGCCAATGTTTTTGTAATGTTTTTAAAGCTTTTTAGTTGTTTCTTGAAGAAATTGTGTTTGGCTTCGTAACGCATGCACCATGTATGCAAAATTGGACCAATGTGCCTTATGCTACGAGGATAATGTATCATGAAGTGATGCTTTGGCAAGAGATTTATTTCGGGAAATAATTGCTTGAACAGCCGATGATGCTCAGTGATTAAATGTTTGAGGTACACTGTCATGCCTTCTGACAAGACTGGTGAAAATACAATGCTAACAATATGTAGAAGCAAAAGTAGGAGATGCCAGTGTTTATCATCCGTCTCAATCAAATCACCAAATAGCAGAGGTATATTGCGTAACAAGCACCAAGATTGTATGGCTGTTAAACCCAAATCATTACTTCCATCCAGCATCTTATCTGTTGACATAGGTGGACGGTTTCGCTGCTGACTGAAACCATAGTCATATGCATGTATTCTACCAGCAACTTGTTCAGCACTTAGGAAGTGGCCATGAATGTATTTTAGAATCAGTTTCACCTCAAACTGACCAACCCCCTCTAGAATATCATGCATGATATCTACAGAAAAGTTTTTGGCTGTGTTGAAATACTGAAGTGAATTCAACAGACAAACGTGTTTCACACCATATACATGAGGGAGCCTAGGATCTGCTTGTACAGTCTGACAGTGTTGTGCATGCCCATCAACCGTTCTTAAAACAACGTCAGGGTCATCTTCACAGAATACAGTTTGAAAACTGTGTTTTTCAAGGAGACAAAAACGACAGCAATAGCGAGCGCCAAACGACTCCACAAAGCCAAACAGACCATGCAAACCAAGATTGTCCCCTGTGACCTGAACAACAGTACCACGAATCGCATGTTCAAAAATTGGAATTTGAAGTCCCTCTGTCTCAAGCAGTTTCAGATCATTAACAAGAGGTTCAAGTATCAAATTAAAGCTGTATCGTTTGATGTCCTGTGCATGGAATAGAGCACATAAATGAATATTAATCAAAGATGAATTAAAAATTGGATTAAAATTTCTTAGAGTAAAATATATAGCACCTAATTTATGTAAACCCTTTTTAGATCCCAAAACATTTGCAGTTTCAAAGTCGTCATAAAACAGCTGAATCTGAAGGGCATCTTTTTGAATAGAAAATAGGGGACTTTCTTTAAAATAGGTGGCATCCCTCAAGTCTGCATATACACCTTCTTTGGGAATATACCCGGGCTTGAACAGGTCTGCAAGTTCTTTTTTTTGTAAAATACTCTTCAGTGTTTCCAAAATGGGAATATAAGCAAACTTATCAGTTACAATGACTTGATCATATGTCCCAGTACTTTTGTTTCTTCTGCTGTCAAATCTTGTGCCAAGCACTTTTTCAATAGGCTCAACAAATCCCCATTCCTCTCTTAAATGTTTGTTTAGCTTTGCTTCAGAATTTAAAGTTTCAAATGGATTTTCCAATGTTTTGAATGATTGCTCTACTTTGTTCCTATTTTCTGTATCCTCTGAAGACAAGCACTGTAAAGCCACATACATGGCCTGACTGTGAGTCTCAAAAATCACTTCTTCCATGGATGACACAAATCTCTTAACATTAGACTGACTTAATCCAGCTGCTCTGAGTTGTGCAATAGCAGTAGCACACATATCTAAAATGCTGCCCTTGGACTTCAACAGAGTAGATGTTGTGGCTGTCTCTTCTATATTAGCAGTCAACAGCTCTCCCACATCACCAAGATCTGCTCTGCTTGAATTGACATTGTTAACTTGTTGCTCAACATTGTTGGTGTGTTTGGTGTTTAAATGTTTCCTAAAACCAGAAAACGTTCCAAGCACACGGCCACATCCAGACTCAGCACATTTAAGGCGAAGATTTTTTCCATCCAAATAACCATGAACTACTCGTATATGCTGAACAAGTGCATTTGTGCAACTTAACTCTGTTTCACAAACAAAACACTTCATGCCAAGCAGACCTGTTCAAGTACTAGTGAAGCAACCTAGCCCGAATTTCTGCCACACGAGGACTCTCCTTCACTTTGCCAACATCTATGTTGTACACAGTGGTCTGGATGAATGTAAACATGTTGCACAGCATGGGGTTGTATATTGTGGCAAATACATAATGTGCTTTAAACAGTTCGTCAAAGGCACCAAAGAGAGGAGGTTGACCTGCAAGCAATGGCATTTTTGTCAAGGATGATGAAGAACTGGTGGACTGCTTTCTTCCTTCGTCCTACAGCCAGGAGATAGGGTTGTGTGCTTGTCGTGATGCCATCAAGATGTTCTTGGATGTTGGTTCCTGTCTGAGAAAAGAAAAAACACCAATACCATTACAATTCCACGGCTGTAATATTACACAAAAACAGCTTTCATGGGTGTATATCATTTAACTAGGTGTGTGTCACCATTACCCTAAAACTGAAACTACCTCGGTGAAACAACCTCACAAACAAAATTAGCAACAAATACAAACCTTCTTGAAAACCACAAGATGCTTCTCTGCTTGGGAAGCAGACACCTTCCCTGGTCTTTTACGACCCATGGCAGAGGGGGGAATCAGGTATAGCAGCAGCAAAATTGATGAGAGGTCACTGTCCCAACCTGTGACAACAGAAATTTGATGTTAAATTGACCATCAGCAAAATTTGGTTATTCTGCATTTTCAATTGTTATGTGTGCATCACAAAGCCAGGCTCACATGATAACTGCACCCAATGGAATATGGAAAGAGTCATACTTACCAATGTCATCATCCACTTCAGTGCCATCCTCCGGAGTATCAGCTGCCAGGAGAAGATCTTCTAGCTCACTAGTGGGTGGAAGCTTTCTGCATTGTTGGATGATCTTTCTCTTGAATGTGGTCGTCCATTTCTCCAGAAACTTGCCGGAGACATCTTCTCCAAACATCAGAACAAAATCCTGCTCCACCTAGGGTGAGGATAATGAAGGACTTTAACATTTCACAGCCAGATTAATTGTATTCATGTCACAAAAATACACATCATTTTTGCTCAACTGTGAAATTGTCAAAACAATCATTTAAATAATTACCAAGCCTTTGACATCTTTGAAACGTGGAAAGACGTAGAGTACGTTGCTTGACTGTTGTGGGTCGAGGACCATGTTGCGTCGGAAGTCAAATGTGAGCTTCATCTTCTTCTTGATTGTGTCTTCATCGGCTGAATGTTTAATCAGTGCGATGGCTTCCTTACACTCTTCTTCACTCAGGACAGTCTCTGGAACAAAGTGGGATTCCCGTCTGGCAGCTGGTCCTCCAAGCCCATGCTCACAAGATGCTTCTTCAGATGATGCTATACAATATAAGAAAATACTTAAAAAAATAAAATAAAATAAAAAAAAATAAAAAATTCACCCCCAAACCCGTAGCTTCAGATCTTCCTCGAGTGTTGTTAATGGTTTACCTCCATATGATGATCGTCTGTCTCGAGCAGTGGATCTCTGAATAGTTTTTATCCTCCAGGCCAAGTACCCAGTGCCGCTTGCACCATCATAATAATGCTCCTTGGGGGTTGAAAGGATAACAAAAACAGACAAACATATTTAATAGCCACAGAAACATCAGAGTCATAGCTAAAAGCTGATAAAATGCGTTTCTATGCAAACCAAACAGTTAAAACTACAAGCAGGTGAATCCAAAAATAAGCAAATGCCAATGAAATGACATCATTGCACATCTCGGGCTGAGCAGATGACACGGCTTTGACCGACACAACCAGCAAATCTGCTGAGAGCAGACATCTCAGGATCTAAAAATATAACTTGTCCCATCCACCCAGGAGTTACACCATAACATGCACCCACACCCAGATGTGCACCCACATCAACACTAACCTGCATGTCACATTACTATGGTAGTGATGCAACCCAGTCAAGGAGGGATTGCAGGTGGTGCCAGGAGGCTGGCATCTTGAAGGTGAAAACTCCAATTTATTGTAGAGCTTGTAATGTCTGTCTGATCTCAAAAATAAATTGTTTTGAGCTGTGGCATGGCGAGCACATTTGAGTACCTTAGAGTTCCAAATATTTGATGACAGATTTTTGATTAGACTCATGAAAATGTTAAGTGTTTGGATGTAAACGCTGCAATTAATGTGCTCCAGTTGGAGTCAAGCACAGGAGATTCTTTTTGTTTGATTAAAAATCAGGTTTTTAAAAAAAGGAAAACAAAAAAACAAAAAAAACAAAACAAAAAAAAACAAAAAAAAAAACACTAGGAACCCCCACTTTTCTAGATGGTGGCAAACTAAACACTTTAGTATGTCTACACTAAAATGTCTATAAGTTTGCTTTAATTTACCTCAGCTGCATACATCTTTGCACAGGTAATGTCCAAAACTGGATTTATGGTTTTCAAGTGTTTGTAGCCTTATTCATTATATTTTTAAAAGGTTTATATAAAACACAGTTGAAAGGTGAAAAATCATCTCAGCAATACTTAAACAACTGCAACTTAAGGAAACACATGTGCACAAAGCAACTCCATCAGTTAAAAATATGCCCCGATAGAAATTAAAAGAAATTTCAATGCATCATTTAACAGTAACGCAGCTTGTTATAGCGTGTGACTTACATATCCAGTCCTGGAGAACGGATCGCTGAGGTGGGGGAATAAGTTCACAATTCCTCTGGCGTACATTTCTTTAACCTCTCTGGGTGGTGATGTCCTGCAAGAATAAAAAGGTCAAGGTATATTATCCATTGTATGCACTAGATTTGACAAAGATTTGAATTTAATCTAAGCACTACATTGAGCTAACTAAAAACTATTTAAAAATTACCCATTCTTCTCTGTCATATCAGCTGCCAGTATGTTCACCATTTTCCTTCTGGTTTCATCTGCAAGGCACTTGCTTCGATTATATTCCTTTATTATGCGTTCCCCACCAGGTTTGCTGTTCAGAATGGATTCCACCAACTTCAAACAAGGAGCAAAACAATTCAGCTTTTAAAAAATACATCCCAAAAAACACACCAGTAATTGTTAGTAAAAAAAACATGACATTATCTTTCCAAATTGGGAATTAAAAAAAAAAAAAATCTTAAAAACATAAGCCATATTAGAGGCTATTAAAACAACACTTTTTTTCAACTTTTTGAGTTAATTCGTACGTGCTTGGCTTCTGTGTCCAGCCTCTGCCGTTTCACGGAAGGACTCTCTGAAAGAATCAGTGTATCTTGAGAATCAGACGAACCACGGGATAATGGTTCAGATAGCTCTGGAGATTCCACCATGGAGACAAACTCTGACCATAAGAGAAGCAGATGGAAGAAAAAATGTTAACCACAATGAACTAAGTTCATTAAACACTAACATTGATTATAGATGTAGCTGAAACAAACCAGTTTCATATTTGATTGTTAGAACTCCAGCTGAGGGATCCTTAACAACATCCTCAAATACATCCTCATCCAACTCAGTCCCAGAACTGTCAACAACCTTCACACCTTCAGTTACAGCTGGCACACCAAACTTCTCAAATGCTAGAGAAAAAGACAAACGCTTGTGAAAACCACAATTATGAGGTTACTTGCTCTAATCCTCACATATTCATATAATCTGGAACATTACTTTTGAAAAAACATCATTAATGTGTGAAGTAACATTACAAGCACCTCAGCTTCCAGTTTAAAGCTTGATTAATGCCAATTTCTTACCTGCAATCAAAAACTCCTTCAGATCCGGCTCTGTTAGTTGAACAAATTTTTGTTCATCTCCAAGTCTTGTTTTAATCAACATGGTTCCTGCAGCACATAATACCTTAACGTCAAACATCTTAAATACTGGAATGCTGTCAATTTGAAACACATGTGCCAACTGCTTTACAACTAATAAAGCTTACATCACACCATTTACATAGACTACAATGATTAAAGTTTACACATTAATGTCTTGGGCACAAAGTAATTTGACTTCGTGATACTCTTATCAAGGTTAGACAGTTACTAAAACCCTTTTCCATTAGCACCTACTAAAAACGTTAACCAAGTCCCTGGCTTCTTTTTTGGCTTTTCCATTAGTGCAGGGATGCTCAAATTCAGGCCTCGAGGGCCGGTGTCCTGCAGGTTTTAGATGTGTCCCTGATTCAACACACCTGAATCACCTCCACAGTATGCAGTCAGGTTCTCCAGAGTCCTGCTAATGACTTCTATATTTGACTCAGGTGTGTTGAAGAAGAGACATCTAAAAGTTGCAGGACACCGGCCCTCGAGGCCTGAATTTGAGGATCCCTGCATTAGTGGAACCATTTAGCAAGGTTTATAGTTGAAGCATTGCGCTAGGCACGAGGGGGCGCGCGCAAATTACCACGCAACGCGTCAACTACAAAGCTAGCTCGACTATTAGCAGCTGCTTGCTGCAACAGTTCCGAGTCGCGATGTCAGAAGACTGCCGGTCACTAGTCAAAGCATATTTCAGTCACTAATATCTTCAAACATTAAAACAGTTTTATGCTGGGCTTATTGTGTATAAAATATGAGCACCATTATTCCAAGCTAGCATTACCTTACCCTCACACGTTCTCTCATCTGTATCCTTCCGTCTGCCGCTCTTTCTCCTGTACTTAATCAGGGTGCTTCACCGAAATCTCCAGAACCTTCTCTGCCTCTCTGTATTCACTTTGAGTCTGGTAAGAGCCATAAACTGAGCAGCAGCCTATGCTGCTGTTTCTCTAAAAACCAAATCATGACTATGGGGCTGTCTTGATATCAACGATCCCGCCCACAATGAGATGCCACTCAATTGTAATTGAAAATTAACCAAACTGTGTTAAACAGAAGCAACCCGAATAAAATAGGGACTAACGGAAAAAGAAGCAGAGCAGCTACTAGCTATTTAACCAAACAACGCTGGCAATTGCCGATTTATTAATTTACCTAGCACAAAAAAAAAAAAAAAAAAAAAGGACTGTTAACATTACTGTTGATCTGAAAAGCCATACAGCCAATGTGAGTTATTTTTTCTCAACCCACACAATTTTTGCTGAATGTTACGTTTCTTAAGAAAAAAAAACAAAAGAAAAAAAAATGTATAATATGGCTTGGACATGGATTAAGCCGGTGGACATTTTAAGCTAGGCATTCACTCGGTCAGGTTAGCCGTGTTAAACTTGGTATTCAGATATCAAAACTCACTAAAATACCAGGGCCTACAAAACAATGTTCTTCTAAAACAATTCCTGTTTAAATTACAATATAAAATTGGGTCATTATCTTATAATAAGAAACTTACCACAGTCGATCGAGCGGGAGAAAAATGGCGTCCACACAACGGTTTGACTTGTTGGTTTGAGAGGAGGAGGTGGGCGGAGCTTTCCAGAGTCAAATTGACATGACGTCTATTCACTCTACAAATTTCCACCAACACTAGGAGGCATTATACTCAACCTGTTGTAATAGCTCTGAAAGAGTCAATGAATTTTGACACTGCATATTTAACACTGCGAAATTTACTGTGTAGGACAAGACAGCAGGAGGTAACTGCACAATGTTTATTTTATTGGTGGGACTCGATTAAAAAAATTAATCGAATTAATTAGAATCTTTGTAATTAATTAATCGAAATTAATCGCATTTTAATCACATTTTAATATTTAACATGAGAAATATTAATTTAAGTTTGGTTGATGAATGAATCAATATACATAAGCTTAAACTTCAAAATGTTGTTTATTTTCCCACCAGTCTGCTACACAGACCAACAAGGGTGGAAGTCCTCCTGTGATAAACAAACTCCTGAAATTAAAGTTAAGCATCATAACTGGATAGTTTTATTCAACATTATTGTCTCACTTAATATAGTTGGAAATTAATCATTCGCTCAGCTGTATTCCTTGATGTTGAAATGCTTGTTTTAACAGCTTATTTTGAATAAAGACTTAAAATGAAACCACAAAAAGGAGAAAAAGTTCGTTCTCCGTTTAACCAGCTGCTTTTCCACAGCTGTGCTTTGCACTCACGGTTGCTTGGTGACATGAGCTACGCAGAGGTGAGGGCAGGGGACACTGATATGAAGGCTAGCCGCTCACTTCAATCTTTGCGGTCTTCGTGGGCTGCGAAGGACCCGTCTACGTGGGTCGGGTCCTTCGAAGGATGTGGCCCCTGAATTTGGACATTGTGTGTCGATATAATCTGTATGCCTGGAACTCGTGCACTGAGAAACGTTCCACGGTGCAAAGTGTCTTAAAATGCGTTAAAATTTTTAATTCTTTAATTTCCCCGTAATTAATTAATCGAAATTAATGCGTTAAAGTCCCACCCCTAGTTTATTTACAACATCAGAAAATAAAGTCAGAATGCCAGGTGGGGGGGAAATCCCAGGGGAGCTTCTGGTAGGGCGTTCATTCACTGGAAACAAGCATGGAGGGAACACAAGGTGGGGAGAGGATGCCACTCTGGATAGAGAGAAGGATAAGTTAATGTTTGCCAGGAAGAAGTTAGTGTTTCACAGACAATTCCAGGATGATGCAGAGGATCTCACTTGTCAGCCGGTCTTGTGAAATCTGTGGAAGAGATATGGAGTTGCTGCGGAAGCCTTGACGTTGTCCAGGAGGGCAGGCAGGCAACGGGTAGTGATGAGGTCGATCCAGAAGGTAAGGTGGGTGGGAATATCCAAAAACACTGGCAAATGCAAACAGAGTTGAACCGAGCAGTATTGGTGCTAGAAAAACACTGAGGCATGAGCAAAATCCACAAGGAGGCCTGGAGTTCCTACTCCACAATCGCAGACACTCTGGCAAAGACTGGGAAATCAGGCTGAGCCATAAATTCTGCTTTGATGGCCACCAAACAAGAAACAGGTGTGACAGCCCTGACCACCAGTCCCACCCTAGAGGGGCAGAGGAACTCCATGCTGCCTGCCTCCTGGAAGAAAAGGAAACAGAGGGAGGGCACCACAGCAACAACAATACCGCATCCTGACAAGGATGTTGTCAAGAATGTTGCAACTAATTCTGTGGACCACATACAAATTTTCATTTGCTTCTGTAGGGGGCCCTATTGCCTCTATAGCCTTGAATCTGTAGTTATGGATTCAGCCTGGGTCTGTACATGAATGATTACATTTTTAGGCTGATCGGGCAAAGCATGTGTGAATGAGTGTACAAACAATTTTGTGTCGAGAGAGAAAAACTAAGGCCAACTTCAATGGCCTGGTGTGACAAAGCTGTTGAATGTTCTACAAAACCTTGGACAAATTTTGTTGCCTTACTTGTCTAGATGATGCTGAGCCATTTTTGTCTCACTGGGTCAAATACCCTAGGAGGATATTATTCAAATAGCAGGCCTGAAAATGGCAAAAATTGACACCTTAATTTGAAGATAGTGGACTTCCTGTAGGATGTTGGGTATGGGTCCAAGAGACTTTTTTGTACATCTTAGGATGTTACATGAGCCTGCACAATTTCAGATATGTAGATAAAATGTAGCTCTGGGGCTATGCAAAAAATATGGTGTGTCATGATATTTCCAGGTCCCACTAGGTGGCGCTCTAACGTTTAGGGACTTCATGCATATAAATGTGTTCACAGTAGGAGGCTTATCAAACCACCCAAGTTTGATGCAGATTGGCTTTGAGTTGCAGCCCTTTTTGTCTTTATGGCGAAACATCAAACGTTGCCATCCCATCAGTTTCACGCCCTTTGGTGAAAAGTCACAGCTTTGAAAACAATGTAAGACCAACTCCATAAGGCTTTCCAGGGGAAATTTGAGATGGTTTTGCTTTACTACCTTGGAGCTGTACCTCAAAGTGTAAAACATGACACTTCCTGGTCCCACTAGGTGGCACTGTGTTCAGGGGCGGACGCTCCTCCTACTGAATAAGTTTGATCTAGATTGGATTATGTAAATATGAATGAGAGCCAATCAAAATTTCATGGTGAATGATTGAAATTTACCCACGCCCCCTGGCAAAAGCTCACCATTTTTTTAAAATTTAGATTCTCCCCTGGTGTTTAGATTAGAGAAAACATATATGAAGCTGATAAAATCCAAAAACTGAGTTATTAGAGAAATTATGAAGGCAGGAAATCGCTAAAATCGACCATTTATTTCATGACATGACAGACTTCCTGTCGGGTTCAGGGTATTGAACGCAGTGGTCATTTTTGTTTGTCTGGACATGTTCCATATGTGAACCAGTTTCATACATGTACGTGAAACACAGCAGTGGGAATTGTACTAAAGGTGGCACTGTAGAGCCATTTTGAAAGAACCATGCCTGAAACCATTAAAATGCTTAAATATTCACAAGACCTGACATGTGTGCCAAATTTCATGAGATTTTGAGCATATTTAGGCCCTCAAAAAAGCAATTCATTTGCGTAAATAATCAAAAGCAGATACAATAGAGCCTTCACACAGGTCAGGCTCAGGCCCTAATTACAGGTAGTTTCCTCCAAACAGTGATTTGTGCTTGTTCAGCACCATGGACAGCTCACCAAAGGCCTAAAGAACAAACAGCACAGAGACAGAGAGGGAGCCGAGTCACACACTGATTGATGAAGAAATAAGTGGCCTTCTATCTAATACACACTGAGTAAAATAATTCATTTATTTATTATTAATATTATCATCACTCACAATATTTATGCTAAATGACTCACCATTTCTTCAGTCTCATCAGATCTCCCTGTGTAGAGCTTCACCCTCTGATACTTGGGTGCTCAGAGATCATTGATCAGCTTTTGGTATGATAAACTTCTGTCTCCACTTGCTACAATCATTGATACTGACACCATGAGTTGTTCAGCAATGCTGAGGTAGTTTTACATTTGAAGCTAAATCATTGCTGCAAATATAGCTCAGAATCTGCAGCACAGTGATTTCTTTCACAGACACAGATCTGAACTCAGCTACTGAGTGTAAACTGTCCTCAGTATCCAGATCACCAAGTGTTCTCTTCATGTTTCCATGTCTGCATTTCACTCTGTGATGCAGACATTTACCTTTAAAGACATGTCGTCCCCTCTGAATTACAAGGTTCTACATTCTGAGCAGTTTTGAGATATTAAGCTTTAAAGTTGTTGCACCCTGTTTCGCAAAAATGACACATAGAATAAGCCTTGTTCACACATGATTATGAAACACATCCTATATGTATTCTAAATCAGTAATATCAAAATCCTATTAAATGTGCAAATGTTTTTGTTTTGTTTTTTTTGTTTTTTTGGGGGGAGGGGGTGCGATCTAAAGTTATCAAAAGCTCAGAGTTTTCCTGCCATTAGTACTTCTGTCTGTTGTCAATTCATTTTTGAAATCCTCAACCTTTAGCTGTCTTGTAAACAGCCCCAGCTTCCCATGAAATTTTTTCTCCTACATCTGCTCTGCTCCTTTGCTTGACATTGCGCCAGGCACCAGTATTACAAAAAAGAAGCAACCTGATTGCCTCTCTTGTGAACATTTCAAGTGCCTATTGGTTCACAGATAGAACCTTATAGTACCAAGTTAAAGCTTAATTTTGCAGATAGAACCTTTTTCTTTTGTGAATAAAATGGCCATAATATATATAATTGAAAAAAAATCTCTTACATATTGTTGATAAGTGGTCAGAGAATAAGAATATGACAATAAGTCAGTTTTCACAGAAATGTCAGATAGAACTTATAATTCTAAAGGGACGATATTTAAGGACACTGTGCTGCTGTGCGCACAAGGCACACAATGAAATGATCGTTCCAGATCACTCATCCAGAGATGAGCATCTGCGGTCATGCAGCCAGAGACCGACGCTACCGTTAGGCAATGTGGTTTAAGTGTCTTGCCCAAGGACACAACACAGCGAAGGGAGAGGGGCTCGAACCAGCAACCATCCAGCTGCAAGGTGAGCGCTTACCCGCTGTGCCAATGCCAGTGGGAAAGCGCAACTGCCAGTGGGTAAGGTCACCAAAAACTTTCAAACATTTGAAAAATCCCAATCTTAAAAGTTTTGAACCAAATCATAAAACTTTTTGGAAACATTCTTTAGGGGGAACCTATTATGGTATTTGGTGACCAAAACATTTCCCAAATTTAAAGATTCCTGTGTCATCATTCCCAAATTTTTAAAATTCATATCAGAATAAATTTTTCACCCATTGTGACGCAGTTTGGTTCTCAGGTACAGTGGGGCAAAAAAGTATTTAGTCAGCCACTGATGGTGCAAGTTCTCCTACACAGAAAGATGAGAGAGGTCTGTAATTCCCATCATAGGTACACTTCAACTATAAGAGGAAAAAAATCCAGGAAATCACATTGTAGGATTTTTAAAGAATTTATTTGTAAATCATGGTGGAAAATAAGCATTTGGTCAATAACAAAAGTTCAATTCAATACTTTGTGACGTAACCTTTGTTGGCAATGACAGAGGTCAAAGGTTTCCTGTAAGTATTCACCAGGTTTGCACCCACTGTATCTGGTATTTTGGCCCCTTCCTCCATGCAGATCTCCTCTACAGCACTGATGTTTTGTCGCTGGGCAACACGGACTTTCA
Organism: Amphilophus citrinellus; assembly: GCA_013435755.1. Classification (NCBI taxonomy): domain Eukaryota; kingdom Metazoa; phylum Chordata; class Actinopteri; order Cichliformes; family Cichlidae; genus Amphilophus; species Amphilophus citrinellus. The sequence continues at coordinate 260,035 of CM024208.1, forward strand.
ACTCCCTCCAAAAATGTTCTGTGGGGTTGAGGTCTGGAGACTGGCTAGGCACTGCAGGATTTGAGTCCCTCTCGGCGTAGTGTGTTACTGATGGTAGCCTTTGTTACTTTGGTCCCAGCTCTCTGCAGGTCATTCTTCAGGTCCCTCCGTGTAGTTCTGGGATTTTTGCTCACTGTTCTCATGATCATTTTGACTCCATGGGATGAGATCTTGCGTGGGGCCCCAGATCGAGGGAGATTATCAATGGTCTTGTATGTCTTCCATTTCCTTACAATTGCTCCCACAGTTGATTTATTCACACCAACCTACCTGCCTATTGTAGATTCACTCTTCCCAGCCTGGTGCAGGTCCACAATGTTCTTCCTGGTGTCCTTCGACAGCTCTTTGGCCTTAGACATGGTTGAGTTTGTGGTCTGACTGTTTGAGGCTGTGGACAGGTGTCTTTGATACAGATGATGAGGTCAAACAGGTGCCATTAATACAGGTAACGAGTGGAGGACAGAAGAGCTTCTTAAAAAAGAAGTTACAGGTGTGTGAGAGCCAGAAATCTTGATTGTTTGTTGTTGACCAAATACTTATTTTCCACCATGATTTACTAATAAATTCTTTAAAAATCCTACAATGTGATTTCCTGGAGTTTTTTGCACCTATGATGGGAATTACGGACCTCTCTCATCTTCCTGTGTAGGAGAACTTGCACAATCAGTGGCTGACTAAATACTTTTTGCCCCACTGTATAAACAGACATATGTCTGACAGCTCATCTGCTATTTGTATGAGAATTGAAAAGTCTGATGGCTGTGAGTACAAATGTGTGGGTACATCTAGCACTGACGTTCCATAAAGATGTTATAAAGCAGATGATCAGAGTTGTTAAAAAAAAGAGATGTTCTGACCCTTTTTGTATAGTTTGTCTGTATTCAGGGATCAGCCTAGTTTGTTATCGAGGTGTAAACCTACATTTTTATATTTTTTTTACCACCTCTATGTCCGCCCCACAGAGTTTCATAGGCTGGAGAACGGGTCTCAATCTTCGGACTACCATTTCCGTTGTCTTAGAGGTGTTCAACATTCAGCACAGTGGCAAATCTAAAAGAAATCTATAAAAAAAAAACAAAATCTCAAAAATATGACCATAGATAAGTGTAACTTTGTCTCATTTAGTGGCAGCAGACACTTTTCAGTGAGCTAATCGTATCCACCCTACATTAACTTAATTTAAAGATTCTTCACCCACAAACAGTCTAGTTTAGCGTCTGACCCTCCCTTTGCTCTCTGGGTACTCTGGCTTCCTCTCACAGTCGGAGCAAAATGGCGGCGAACAACAAATTTGGTGTGCTGAACAATAAGAGCAGCGAGAAAAATGGTGACTCCGAGGTAAAGCTTGACGACTCTTTAACCTCAGAAGAAGTGATAATGCAGACCATCACAAGTGCAGTCCAGACAGCCGTAAATCGACACAAGGATTTCACCGGTATGGTGCAAAACCACGGAAATGTCTCCAAAGCTACAAGGACCAACTCCAAAGTGATGGGAAACGTAGATGTGAACCTAATAGTGTCATGAAACGTCTGTGTGGCAGGCAGGAAGGAGGACCCCAACGCAGGATACGCCAGGCAGGGATTTAGAATTAAAATGCACTTTATTTCCAGGTGCTGAACACAAAGCCGGACTAGGCAGGGCTAGTGGCAAAACACAGTACGAGAAAATACCAGATAATATACCAAGGCTGAACAGGACACACAGCAGGAGACGTAGACAACGACGCGACAACAGGCACTGAAAACACTGGACTTAAATACACAGGAGGACTGATGAGGGAAGAGGAAACAGGTGGGAACACAGGTGACGCTGATAACACTGACGAGACCAGGGGAAGCAAAACTAAACGCAAGAGACCAGAATTGGACGACTATCAAAATAAAACAGGAAGTAAGACGATGGAACTGAGACGCAAACCTGACACAGAATACATGGAGAACACCAGGGACTAGAAATAACAATTAAAACTCACAACCAAAAGAAATCCCAAAACAGAACAGACAAAATGAAGCAAAACAAAAAACACACGGGGTCCAAAGGACCCCGGACCATGACAAATAGTTACCCAGGTCGTATCTGCTGTGTAGCTATTGCTAATATCTGTTGTCACCGGACATGCTGCAGCCGAATGACAGCCAGTTATCGATACAAAAACCTGAGGAGGCAAACAACAGATTGAAATGTAAAATGCAAATAAACAGATTTGAGGTGGACCGCCTCAAGCAATATAGTCGGAAGGATTCAGTGCGTATCTATGGCACTGAGGAAATGGCAAAAGAAAATGTAAATGAAACTGTTTGCAAACTGGCTGGTGAGATTGGACTTAAAATAACAGAGGCGGATATTAGTGTACTGTAAGCCATCGCTTAGGCCGCAGTCGGCGCACAGACTCCTCACAAGCTGTGGCTGGCAGCGAAAGGCCCTGACCTATTATTGCCAAATTTGTAAGGAGGGACACTGAATCCAGTTTGATGAGGAACAAAAAAAAGATTAGGGACTTGCAGAATCGGAATATGGTCTTCATTGAGGACGATCTGACAAGCCTGAGAAACAAGATGTATAGAGAATTACGGAAAGATGAGAAATTTCGTGGCAAGATGTGGACAGCAGATGGGATAATTTCTGGACAATGGCAAGGAAGTGCGGCACAGCATAGAGACGCCAGATGGCTTATTTAAAGTAGGATGGACAGAGGATAAAGTTTGTGATCTTGGATTGTACATGGATGATTAAGACAGGCTCGACCCCTTTCAGCCCTGCACTGTGGTAAGCTTTATAAAACAGGATCACAATTATACTCTGCAAGATGATTGCGAAACACTGAAATTCTAAACTATCAACGTTTGTGGATTACAATCGAAAATAAGATCAAGAATATTAGATAATTATGTGAATAATTTTGATTTTATTTGCCTAAGTGAAACCAAAACGGATGTTGTTGATGATCTGTGGCCAGGATTTAAGTAGATCCCTAAGAGTTAGAAAAACCAAGCTTACAAACATGGTGGTGTACATGGAAAAAAAAATAATAATTTCAGCCACACCTCAGTAGTTGAAGCACTGCTTCTGAGAATGTGTTATGGGTTAAAATTCACTTGGGTATAGATAGGGAAAATCTTATTTTAGGTGCCGTTTATGTTCCACATGAAGAGTCTATTTATCATAATGTTGACTCATTTGATGTCATAGCTGATGATTTAATTATGATTAATAATATTTACAGGAATTGTTTAGTTTTACTGTTAGGTGATTTTAATGCCCGTACTAGTTGCTTATCTGATTGTGCTGATATGGATGAAGATTCCTCCTTTCCTTGGGACTTGTATGGGGAAGATTTTTTGTTTGATGGTAGTGAGATGAATTTACTAGGCATATCAACTACAAGATGTAATCAAGATAAGAATAATAATAATAATGGGTATAAATTGATTGAACTGTGTAAAGCCCTTAATTTAAAGATAGTGAATGGTAGGATGGGATCCGATTTGGGAGTGGGTGAATTTACTTGCTATAAACCCAATGGTAAAAGTACTGTTGATTATGCCATTGTGAATCCTAAATTGATGTCCAAAATATATTCTTTTGAAGTTGATATGTACGACGTAAATCTCTCTGATGTCCACTGCCCAATTAATTTAAGTATCAAAACCAGGTACATATTGAATGAGTTGGATGTTTCTCATTTACCAGTGGAAAGAGATCATACCCCAGAAGTTCAATTAAAGACTAACTGGGACCCTAATCTAGCCAGTGAATTTAGGACTGCACTTGAAAGTTCATCTGAAGTGATTAGTAAACTAATACATATAAAATTAAGGCAACTATTTGCATAATTTATTTATGTTGATCAAGCAAGACTTTTCTGTGTTTAAAGTACTTACTTATTTCTTTACATGAAATATAAAATCCAAGTAAAGTGAACTTAATTTTGTCAAGTAGATTAAGCAAAACTAAACTTTGTATAAATCACTCAACTTTTTCAATGTTGTAAATTAAATTAGCAAGTAAAAGCAACTTCATTTCATTATGTAGATCAAACAAAAAAAACCTTTGTATAAATTACTTAATTTTGTTAAATGTATTTAATGATTTTTCTTTTTTCCCCCATTTTTGGCCACAGCGGCTTTTTGTGACAGTGGAGAGAGACAGGAAATGGGGGAAAGATATAGGGGAAGACACGCGGGCAAATCGGCACCGGGCCAGGACGTGAACCCGGGTCGCCTGCACCGCAACGCGGCGTGTGTATGTGGTCGCCGGCTTCACTACTAAGCCACCCAAGCGCCCTTAATGATTTTTCTTAAGTAGAATTAACTTGATTTTTGCATGTACATGTAAAGCAAAACTATTTGGTAAATGGACTGGTTCTTATATCGCGCTTTTCTACTCTGTCTGAGCACTCATACAACACGCTTACATTTACCAATTCACACAAGCACTTCCATGACATTCACACTCCAATGCTTGCGTCAGAGAGCAACTTGGGGTTCAGTATCTTGCCCAAGGATACTTTGGCATGCAGCCCAGAGCAGCCGGGAATCGAACCACTGACCTTCTGATCAGTAGGTGACCTCCTGAGCTACAGCTAATTTCATTTGTATTCATATATATTTTTTTAGATGTCTAAAATTATTTCTGAAAGTGAAATTTATTGAATTTATAACAGATTGAGCACAAATACAGATTCTATTCACTATTTTACTATTCCTAACAAAATGAGAGTTTTTATTTTAAAGTAGCATTTCATATTGAACATGTATTCAATCTTATCTGAATTGCATGCCTAATAATGACAAAAACTTCATAAGCAAAGGAATGATATTGGGGGGGGAAAAAAGCATTTCTCATGTCAGAAATTATCACTTTTTTGTGCCACTTGTTTTATTTTGAATATGCAAATATCATGTGAACAACACACCAAAAAACCAGAAAGTTTGTCTCCCCTAGAAGTGCCAGACCAATTGACAAAGATGTGTAGTATGAAAGCAAAAAGAGGGTTAACAAACAAAAGGAGGAAAGGCTTACAAGTCACCAGGATCTTTTTTCCGTATCAGATTAGAAACACATACTACAGCAAATCAAAACAGCACGTTTAAAAAAAAGATGCTTTTTCCCAAAACTTTCTCCTATCAAAGGAGAATGAATCATTTGAATCTTCTAGAAACATTTGACAAGTAAAACAGGCAACAGAGTAAAGAACTGTTGACTCATGTGTTCAGTTCTGCTCCCTGGCTTCAACATGAGCTCCATGAAGCAAACAGCTAGCTCAAGCTATTATACAAAATACAAGCTAAATAAAAGCACTGAGATTAAAGTGGTTTCCACAGGTAGAACAGAGGAAACATAAAATACAACCAGTCAGGGTCAAAAACAACTGTGAGTAGAAACAAGGTCTGTGGCAGTTTATTACAAACATTTAATAATTCTATTAAACACTGTACATGGAGCAATGATTGTTTAAAAAAAGAAAAAAACTATATGTGTGTGTGTGTGTGTGTGTGTGTGAAGTACATATACAATTTAAGTCAATTTTGCATTGGCAGAGAAAATGTATTTACGAAAGGCATATCAATTGCATTTCAATATTAACCTACATTCCTCAGGGTTTACAAGTTAAGAAGACATCCATGTAGATGTCATGATAGAAATGATCGAGTCTCTGTCTCACTGAGAGGATCAGCTCCTCATCCCCTTCAAGTCCATGCAGCAGCTTGCATATCCCTGGTAGTGGACGTGTTTCTCCCTGCTGGCCATGATGTGAGGATCTCGAAGAAGACCTGCAAAGTGAGATATGTCAATTTCAACATAGATTTCATTATGTCATGTGACCTTTCATACTATGACAGTCACACTAATCACCTCCCTGTACATGTTTGTAATACAAAATAACTCTTTTAATAGTTAGTTTTAGCTGCTGTAAATTTTAATACTAAAATTTTATCATAAATTGGCAAAGATAATATATAAGGCATATATGTAAAGCAATACCTACTATTCACTCTTATGTTTATCTTAGAAATGCATTACCATCTTTAAATAGCTGGGTGCTCATATATATATATATATATATATATATATATGTGTGTGTGTGTGTATGTTTATATATATATAAAATGTTGCAACCATGTTGCAACCCTGGTCTATACTATAAGGACCTAATTGAGATTAGAGCCCAAAGACGTTCTATTTGCAAAGCAGAAAGGTCACGTAATGTTAGCTAGCTAACAAATTGACTAATGCTGTCCTAGCATATTAACTAATAACACGTACCTCCATGATGTTCAATGAAGAATTTGTAGCCTTTGTCCAGTTTTGAACGTGTTGTCTTCATGTCATAGTATATCCTAAAACCGTATTTGTGGCAAATGTATTAGACTGTGTAAACTCCATCCACAGGAAGTAAAGATCCCCAGCATCGAGGCCAAATGGAAGTTGTGTGACGTCATGTGAAAAGGGTCTATACCAAATGAACAACGCAGATGAAACGCAGTAAAGATAACAAGATTATTTTTTGTTGTGTGGATGAACTTAAAAAGATTGGCTCCTGTTACTTGAACAATTTATTTTCTGAAAAAACTTACAATGTCTTGTATCTTGAACAAATGTTTCTGACCTCATTACTATGTATATTTGTGTAAAGATACTAACTTGATTTTTTATTGTTGATTTCACAGATTCAGTTATGTTAGATTTACTTCACCGCAGAATCATTTTTATCAGTGTAATGTGGGGGTAAGGCAAGGTGAAAACCTCTCACCATTGCTTTTTGCCATTTATTTAAACGACTTTGAGAAATATTTGAGTCAATCTTACAAAGGTTTAAATAGCCTTGCATCTAAGTTTTCTGAGTTTCTTAATAGTGAGAAGGTAGAAATGTATATTAGGTTATATGTACTTCTTTACGCGGATGATACTATTGTCATGGCAGAATCTGAGGGTGAGTTACAGCTTACTCTTAACTGTGTTTATAAGTACTGCAATGAATGGAAACTCACTGTAAATACATCAAAAACCAAAATTATTGCATTCTCCAGGGACAAAATCCGGACTCTTCCTATTTTCCATTTTGGCCCTGATAAGATTGAAGCTTGTAGTGATTATATATATCTAGGTACCACATTTAATTATAATGGTAATTTTACTAAAGCTATTGATAAACAAATTAATCAAGCCAGACGTGCACTGTATAGTCTGAAAACAAAGGCGCTTAAGTTAAATCTCCCTATCGATATCCAGTGTGAACTCTTTAACAGAATGATCGTACCCATCTTGTTATATGGATCTGAAGTAAGTTTTAACAAATTAGATCAAGTTATTATGTTCCAAAAGAAATTTTTAAAAACTTTAACCTCTATCGCGGAGGTTTTTGTAACCTTATACTGTGTATGTGTGTATGTATACAAAGTATGAGATGATTTTTTTTTCCTCACTCATCCCTGTATGTTTTTCACTATTGTTTCTGTCTTTTTAATGGCAGCGCCTCTAGAAGGGGGGCAGCATGACCACAGTTCACCTATCTCCCCATGTTTGTTCTGCTTGTCTTCTTGGATGGATGTTCTGTTAACTGTAATTTCCCCATTGTGGGATCAATAAAGTATCATCTTCTTTTTCATCTAAAAGAACAGCAAATTGTATGGCATTTGGAGAATTGGGTCAACTTAGCATTGAAGTACTAGTGTACAAAAGAATAATACATTTTTTGGGCTATCTTACTAATGGTAAAGAAAAAAAGTTCTCCAATGCCATGTTCAGACTACTTAAAGATATGTTTGATAAGGATGTTTTTAAATCAAGATGGGTTTCAAAAGTTAAAGAGATTATAAATAATTGTGGATTTTCTTATGTGTGGCCAAATATTGGGTTAATTGATGCTGATTGGCTTAGGAATACCATTAGTCGGAGAATTGATTATATTTATAAGCAAAATTGGTATGGTGAAATCCGGAGTAATAGGTTATGTTCGAACTATTGTCACTTTAAATTTGAAAATTCTTTGGAAAGTTATCTTGTCTCTAACCTGAATCATCATGATCGTATACTTCTTGCTAAATTTCGTTGTGGAAACCATCAGCTCCCTATTACAGAAGGTCGTTTTTTAAATGATATAACTCAGGCTGAATGTCATCTTTGTAATATGAAGGCTATCGGTGATGAATATCATTATATACTGGTTTGCACATTTTTTAAAACCCAACGTGAAAAGTACCAGAGACAAAAATTTTTCTTTTGTCCAAATACACATAAGTTTTCTGTACTGTTCCAAACTAAGAACGAAACAACATTGTCTAATTTAATTAATTTAATTAAAATAATTCTATATTATTTTAAATAATTTCCTTTAAATTCTCTGTGTTAAATCAGGAATGTTTTCTTTTTACAACGAAAGGAACACACATTGATGGTTTGAGGATGTTTTATTAGAGTGATTGAGTTTTTATTTATTTTTGGTGTTATTGTTAAAGTGACAGTTATGAAAGATGAAGAAATGGAGGACTGGCCGTCCTACCTGTGTAGAAAAGAAAACCTTAGAAGTGTTCACAGTTTATTATTTGTCTTGTAATCTTTGATTCTGTGTAGTATAAATATTTGGAGTATAGTAATGTTAGTAGTACTCACCTTCTCCTGGGTGTCTCCTCAGCAGGATGTGGAGCTCAATCACTGCTTATGAGTCCATGGAGCAAACCAAAGTGCCAGGTTAGGGGAGTTTAGGTTAAAGTGTTTCTAATAGAGATATACAAAATAAATAAATTTAAAAAATCCTGTTATTGGATTATTTATAAGATTTTTTATTTATATGTAATTTTCCTTCTTTGTGTTATATTTTGTTGGGTGTTGGTGAATATGATTATTTCGTTTTAGCTTGGTTTGCTACACCCAGGCTTAGACTAATCTGGATACTCACCTGTGGCAGGTAGAGTATAAAAGGAAGCTCGTTCCTGTTAGAGGGGTTGTACTGTCACGGCCAGCGATGTGTCGGGCAGGGATGGACCCAAACGCAGGACTCCAGAAACAGGCATCACTTAAAAGGGTGTTTATTTAAGGTTGGGGGATGAATACAAAACCCTTCTGAGGGTAGGTAAAGAGTAAACACAGAGAGCACAGGAACACACTGGCACGACAACATCAATGACGCGACAACAGGCAGAGAAAACACAGGACTTAAATACACAGAGGGGCTGATGAGGGAAGAGGAAACAGGTGGGAACACAGGTGACGCTGATTACTTTGACTGGGGGAAACAAAATTGAAGATAACAGACATGGACCAGACAACTATCAAGGTAAAACAGGAAGACAGAAGAGGGAGACAAAGACGCAGACTTGACACCAGGAAAACATAACAAGATGACAAAACAGACACAAGACCATCGATACAGGGGAGACAGGGACAAAGGGAACAAGACATCAAAACAAACTGGGGACTGAAACTCAGGAAAATATGAAACTAAACACAAAACGCTGGGCAAATGGCCCAGGATATGACAAGTTCAAAACAATTATTTACCTGAATTATATTTTAGAAGGTTTTTTTAATTTGACGTTTAAGAAAAAAATGTATTCAGGTTTTTTATTATTTTTATTAAATGAAAAATCTCCCTGAGCTCAGTCTGTCTGTGACTCTGAGATGGAGGTGAAATGTGTGAACCTGGGCTGTGGTTTGCTGCTCTCTTCCTGTCACAAACACTGTTTGACATCTGTTCATCTGCTGCTTTTTGTTCAGGCTGCACGGATCATTTCTCACTGTGGGGAGCAGATTTATAACAGGAGCAGTAGTAGGTGGCTGAATGATCGAGTTTAACGATTTCTATCTTCAGCTCAAAGGCATTCTGTTTCTTCTCAGCTGAGAAGTCATCTTTCTGAGGGTGATTGTAGCTATCATAATCAACAGCACCACTACTCCGAGCAATATCAAGAATAACTGTGAATGTTTCTGTTTCTTTCTTCTGGTACCAGAATATATAGTCATAATCACACTGTTCAGTCCCTCCACAGCTGAAGGAGACTTTGTCTCCAACTCTCCTGGTCAATGTTAAATCGTCCTGAATCAGCTGTTCTGCTGCCATGGTAAGCAGTGCTGCAGAGACACAGACAGATAGATGAAAGTCAGTGTGACAGTGTTTGTTCCAGGTTGAGTTTGTTGGCTCCTGATTGGCTGCAAACACTCACCTGAACACAGACAGCACAGAGCAGCAGCTGGGAGGAAAAGCATTGTGTGCAGTGGTGTTTCCTCTGGTGAACCTGGGGAGAAGTGGCGCTCTGATGCAGCCGAGGCCAAACGAGGACGAGCTGCCAGATCAGACGAGGGCCACGTGCTTTCTAACGGCTCCTCAAAGCTCCCGTCGGCCCCTGCTGTGGGCGGCCCACAGATAAGACTGCTGCTGCTGATTGACAGCTCAGCTGAAGCTGCTGTGTGCTTTCATGGTCTTCATTTGAATCTGACAGCAGATCCAAAAATCTGGGTCACATGATGCAGAAAGACTAAAAACATTGATGTTCCCACAAACACATTCAGCTTGGAGCTGAATTTAGTAACACAGACTGTTACTGCTGAATCATCAGCTCATCCAGCAGACAATAGATTTCATTGTTCACACATTTGTTGCTCTTGTGTTATTGTTTCATACTTTATGTGTAGTGTGGCAGCTTTGAAATGCTTTAAGTGGAACACCTTTTATTAAAAAATACATTTGATTTCACATTATTGTTTGAGCTGATTTAACACTTCTATCTTTCTAATATTAGTTCTTAAAAATGGATCTCAGCTGAAAAGCCTCCAACATTTAGAGCTCACAGCACCAACTAAAAATAATCAAACTGTCAAATAAAAATAAATATAGTGTTCCACAATTTTAACTTTAATTTTTAAATAAAAATATTCATGAATTGATCTGAAAGTTGTCCTGTATCTTTGTTAACAATATGTTTAATAATATATCAAACTAAACATTTTAATATACAGCACCAAATACAAGTAATAAAAATATAAAATACGCGGATTTTTTCCTTTCCATTTATATTCTATTTTATTTAATTATTTTAACATTTACTTTAATTAATATTTTCAATGACATTTAATATTAAATAAAATAGAAATTAATTAAATTAAAAATATAAATATAAAACAAATAATATGAATAATATTATTATGTATTTTATATTTATATTTTTCTTGTATAATTATCAAATTTATTTAATAACTTATTTTTAGGTTTTTACATTTTTTATTGGCTCTAATGTGTTCAACAATCATAACCTACATTTACTGTTTATTTTAGTTTGGATATATAAAGTGTATAATTCTATTTAGAGGAGAGAGAAATTCATGCCTTCATCACAGTCGTCTGGACTATTGTAACTCTCTTTATGTGGGATGTGAACAGCGTCTTTCCGATCACCTACAACTAGTTCAAAATGCAGCAGCGCGGCTGTTGACAGGCACTAAACGGTGTTTTCATATTTCACCCATTTTAGCCTCTACACTGGCTTCCTATTTCTATTCAAATCCTGTTGAAAATACGATTTCTGGATTTTTTGAGTCTAAATGGATTAGTTCCTGTTTATTTAACTGGATTGTTGAGGCCCTACATCCAGATTAGAGATACTGAGGTCCTCCGATCAAAAGCTATTGATCAGATATAAATCTAATTGAAGAGTAGAGGAGTTAAAGCCTTTGCTGTGGTTGCCCCTAAACTCTGGAATGACCTTCGTCTCCACATAAGAGAAGTTCATTCAACTACTTTTAAAAACTTCTTAAAACTTATTTATTTGCATGTGCATTTCTGACTGGTTGATAGATCTTCTTGGCATTACTATTACGGTCCTTCATTGTTTATTGCATTGATTATGGTTTTATTGTGTTTTTATTTTTGTTTTATGTTCTTATGTTTTATATTATTTTATTTGTTGTTTTATGCCCTGTGAAGCACTTTGGTCAACGGCTGTTATTTTAATGTGCTATACAAATAAATTGATTGATTCATTGACTTAATGCTTGTAGATAATTAAAAATTCTGATTAACTTTGGTTCCTAGTATTAATGATCATGAACAGTTTTTGTATCAAATTTGTCCTGATGTGTGATTATTATTTAATATTATAACAATGGTGTTCACCAACCTCACTGAAAACAATTCAGTTCATTTTTTGATTCCATCAAAGTTCATTTGTCAGCTCTGAGTTGAGGATTTGAGCTGTTTCTCTCACAGGTGAAGAACACAGATCCTTCCTGGAATCCTTCTTTAAGCAGAGTTCATGCTTGTAACTGTCATTGTGTTATTAAAGTGCAAAGCCACAGCTAACGGTGTGGAGGCTGCAGAGCAGAAACCCACACAGCCCGTCTGCTGCAGCACAGGAAGTTTGATCTTCTAATAACCGCTGACAACAGATTCATATCTGCAGCTCAAACCATTTTTCCACAACATATTTTGTAATGCAGCTTTAAAATGTCATTTATATTTCAGTCTGAATTCAATGTGATGAAGTTTGACTGTCAAACAGTAATTAATGAGTCATGTGGCACACCCACAGTTATGATAACTATTTATTAATATTTGTAATTGTAATTTACTACAAGCAGAATTTCAATCAATGACTTGTTTGTTTGTTAAGAAGGGTGGACTCAAGATACCTTTGAAAGTGAGGAAGATTATACATGAAGTACAAAAAAAAAATATTTACACAAGAGCATAAAAATATAATATAATCTATGTGTGACTGAAGTTACTGTTTAGTACAAGTAAATTTAATGTGAAAACACTCGACACTACAGACTCAGTAACACAAACATGTGGATATGAGCTGAGAGTAAGACAAAGATCTCAGATGTGTGAATGGTGATCAAAGTGATGAATGAGATGAATGAATGAGATTTGATGGTGAGAAAAGGCGAGCAGAAAACAGTCAGTCAGCATGTGTGCAGTTGGTGGACGCTCCCTTGTTTCTGAGGATCATCAGCAGAGAGAGTCCACAGCAGTACACCAGACTCTTCACTATCAGCACTGTGGACAGCAGGCAGAGCAGCTTCACCCTGCACTGAGACTGGAAGGACCCTGAAGGACACACACACACACACACACACACACACACACACACACACACACACACACACACACACACACACACACACACACACACACACACACACACACACACACACACAGTGGGGTTATTCCTGTGAGATGAAGGAGAAAAAGTCCAAATAGAAACAGTCACAGCTTCTTCTTCAAGTGGATGAATGGATTGATTTGTGTTTGTGTCCACTTGGGGGCAGAAGAACTCCACAAGCAGCTAACAAACTGATCTCTGACATATTATGGTCTGTGTGCTGTTTGGTGCTGAGCAGCTAGTGTACAGTGGCTTTCTCAGAGCTTGTTTGATGAAGATATGAATGAGTGGAACAACTTTGAGACTGAGTCCCTAAAGTTGTTCCAGCTCCCTCATTGGACATTGGAGCTGTCCATGCAGAGAGGCAGCAGGTGATCTTACAGTCAGCTGGCTGCAGAGCTGGCAGGTCTGCTGGCTCTCTCTCTGGAGGACAGGAGGCTGCTGGAGCTGGAAGCTCTGAAACACAAAAGGAGTCAAATGTTTGGAGCTGCAGTGACAAATGTCAGTCCTCTGCTCCTCTGCTCTCTTTGACAGCATCTCCACATGAAGCTGAATCCCTGAAGCTGAACACAGTCAGCGAGCCTTCATTACCTTCTTGTGTTTGGGCCTCCACTGTGCCCCCCTCGTGCTTGATGGAGCAGCTGTATTTCCATGTGCCGTTCTGAGGGATCAGTAAGATGGAGGCGCTGCGTCCCGACTCTCTGAGCTCCAGCTGCTCTCCCTCAGCAGGGGGCAGCTCCTCCAGCCCGCCGTTCTTCTTCTGTCTTTTCCAGGAGAACTGGACCAGAGGAGGAAACATGGCTGAGGCCACACACAGCAGGGAGCTGCTCCCCTCCAGGTGGGCTCTGGATGCTGCTGGGTACACGCTCACCACGGGCTTCACTACCTGCTCATCTGAAGTTTGACAGCAGCAACAAGCAGCACAGACACACATTCACACAGTCAGCAGCAGCTTCCAGCACTGCACTGCATTCAGTCTGATCCTGGAAACTACATGGACTCTGATCACTAAACTACTCATCAATACAGCACAAAGTTCACTACATACACTGGATTCAGCTTCAGATCAAACACAGTCAGAACCTCATGTCAGCACGGCTCACATGAGCAACACACAATATAATTTTTAAAAATTAAATAAAATAGATTTCAAGTTTATTTCTCCTATTTAAATTTTTTTTCAGTTTTGTATTGTTGTTCTTGAAAGTTCAAAATGATTCAGTACAATAAAAAATATCTACATTTACCTTCATAACACTAAAAATATATTTTCCATGTTAGTTCTTCTCTACATATTTTAACAATTTCTTCTTCCAAAAAATTAATGTCATGTCATGAAGTACTTTATTACACATAAAACAAAATCATAGTTCAGCATTTGTTAAAATAGAATTCAGCATAATTTAAACACTGAAATTCACATCCACAGATTGTTAAAAACCCTTGTTTAATAACATGTACAATATTAATTTATGCTACATGTGAATAAACAGCTTTTTGGTTTTATTTTGTCATCAAAGGCTCCACAATCTGAATAATTGGAAGGAAATGGATGGATTTTTTTTTTCTTTTAAAAAAAAAAGTAATTTCAATAATAGAATTTTAAACATTATATCTATTTTTAATCACAGAGTTTATCATTCAAGGTAAAATATTTCTGCCTTTCAAACAAAATTACAAAGATCACTGATATTTTTCATCTTTGTATTTCATATCATAAATCTCTAATTTTAAAATAATTACATTATCATATATATTTGCATGTAAATATTACTGAACACATATTCACTGAAATTGATAACAAATAGACATCATGATATATAATGTGTTTGAGCCTAATTTATCCATCAAAATTTAAAGAAATCATGTGTCCATAAGTATTTTAATTTTTTAAGTTTGTTCTGTTTCATGTTTTAACTCATGATAGCTCACAAAGATTTATGACCGACTTAAACAAATCTCTAAAACACATTTGCATATTTTACACTGCTAAACTTTCTGGACTATTTTGAAAAACTAAAAATTGTGCAGAAATAATGAGATGATCAAATCCTAAATTATTGCAGTGCTGCTAAAACTAAACTGTTAGGACTCTTTAAACCTGTCCTTAATAACAGTGATTACAGATGAACTATCAACAAATTCTGAAAAATATGACGTAAATCCAGGATCAACTTTTTACTTTAAACACAGTTTCTGCATTTTCAGTTTCTACAATAAATAACAGAAGGAAAATATTTTTTTTTCTTACCTGTTACGTACAGTTTGGTTCCAGAGCCAAAGATGTAATTCACAGTGAAACAGACTAATACAAAAACCTGCTGAATGTGTCAGCTGAGGTAAATTTCAGCTGTGGTTTCTCTGATAATCACATCAACATGACCGTCTCTGCTTCTCTTTTCTTCAGCCTCACTAGCAGCACATGGATTGATCTGGATTAATAGACTGACACTAAATATCTCACAGACATTCTCTGCCCCGAGAGAAGAAACTTCATTAAATGACTTTAATTTTATCTTGAAATTCTCGTTCCATCCAAATATCCATCTATCATCCATCTGCCAGTCTATCACAGAGAGAAACAGCATTTACACCTATAGATGTTATAAATGCAATTTAAAATCACCAATTAAAATGATCCTAATCCATGCATGTGTTTGGATTGTGGGAGGAAGTGGGAGTTCTCAGAGAGAATCCATGGAAGCACGAGGAGAACATCAGAGTCACAAATACTTCATTGATCCACAGGAAATTTGCTTCATTGCACTCACAGATCAACTATTAAATAATACAAATTTTATTATAAAAAAGTCAGATTTTATCCTAAATTTTATGGCATCGTCTCAGTTTGAAATTTCTGTGTGAATTCAGATATTAATATATTTCCAAAAAGACTTTATTACCCAACAAAGTACAGTAACAGTCAGAGCTTTGGACACGTATTCATTTTAATGGGTGAGTTTAAACATTTGACTGGTGCTGAATGTTGGACCATAAAAATAAAAAAAACATCTTTATTTCTTATTCAACATATTAAAAATTTATTTTTCCCAATTTTGATGGTGCAGAATTACTGAGATGATCAAATCCTAAATATCTGTAACATCACTAATATTTGCAGAAATAAAGAATAACTTTCGTTGTTCATTGAGATTTAAACATGTTTTCAGAGATTATTGAGCTTTTCTTATGGAACAATGGCTGCAGATGAATTCTCTACTAATTATGAACAAACTAACATGTAAAGCCTGAAGCAGCACAAACTGACTTTAAACACATTTTCAACTTCTACAATAAAACAACTGAAGGAAAATAAATGTTTGTTCTTACCTGTTACACTCAGTTTGGTTCCAGAGCCAAAGATGGGGTAGTTTCCTCCCACAGTGAGACAGACTGATACAAAAACCTGTCTGCTGCTGAATGTGTCAGCTGAGGTGAATGAGTCCAAATGATGAAGCAGGATCATATTTCAGCTCCATGATGAGTTTCTCTAATGTTCATATCAACATGACTGTCTCTGCTTCTCTTTTCTTTTAGCCACACTAGCAGCATGGCTCTGATGTTAATGTCAGTCTGTTGGTCAGTCCACTACTTTAGTCCACATGGATTGGATCTGGACTAAAGGATGATGGACTGACTCCAGTTTTCTCCAATGCATCATCTGAGTGTGAGTGTGAGCCTGATAGAAAGAAGAAAATGCTTCAAGGCAGAGAATAAAGTGCTGTTTGAATGTGTGTGAATCTCTGAATGTGCCTTGTAGGAAAAACTGCTTTGAGTGCTCAGAGTAGAAAATCCCTCTATAAGTACCAGTCCATTGATCCATCAGTGATGCTCCCACACCTTTCTGATGTGGTTTTGTTGCAGCCTTCAAACCACAGCTGCTGTATTTAGAAGTGAACCATGTTGGTCTGCACAGGCTCTTCTATTCTGAACACTGACAGGATTTCCTTTGCTGTTTCTGCTGCTCTGCCCATTTTCCTCTGTTTGCTGCAGCTTGATGGAGCTTCTGTAAAAACAGACCCAGAGTTATTTTTAGTGGAGCAAAGAGATGCTTCAGGGATGCTTCTGAAATGTGCTGTGGCAGGTCTGCTGGAATCATCAGTGTTGTATTGAGTGTCCTCGATCAGCTCCGGCAGCCTAGTTGGAGCACAAAGCGCCCATGCCTGCTGTTAAAAATAGTGCTTTGGAACAACCAAGTCCAACAGAGTCCAACAAAAACTGTGAGAAAGAGCTGGAAGAGAGCAGTTCATGAGAGAAAATCCAACATGTCAGAATTAAAGCTGCTCTCAGTAAAAATGGAGTCAAATTCTTCCAAACTGATGAGCTGGACTGATTATCAGTTACTGCAGGTGCTCCAGCCGAGGAGGAGCAGGAACCACCAGAACTGCCAAACCCCACTGACACACATCACACACACCACAAATACCACACTCACAGACACGCAATAAACACAAAATAAATGTGTTCATAAGTTTAAAAAGCATGTGTTAGAGAGTGTCGTGTATTTTTATCTTGATGGCATCTGTATTTTCTATCAATATTTTTATATCATGTATTGTTATATATATTAATCACACACTCTAATTAATGGTCACATTATGTATTATTTGTCACCTATATTGTCACTCACACACTGAAGCACTGCATGCTGTAGGCGGGTGAGAAAAGGGCTGAGACCTGCTCTGCCCTAGGCTGGGATTTTTCCATTGAGTAATGCTAGCCCCCACCTTTGTGAGGAGCTTCACCTTTTACACAGTGCACTTTTGACCCAGCTTCTCCCGAGGGGAGGGCGAGTAGCGAGGAGTGTGTCCTGGAAGGGAGGGGTAGAGGCGCACCTGGACTGCGGGAGGTGCTCCACCGTGGGAAAGTTGGGTGTCTTGCTAGCCCCCGAGATCAATTCATAGAACTGTTGCCTAAGGAGCATCTTACTATGCCCTCTACTCCTGATAACAGCAAGGGGAGGTGTGAGATTGGTCTATAAAAGGCAGAGGCAAAGTTGGGAGGGAGCGCTCTTCTTTGCACTTCCTCTCCTGTGCGTGCAGCGGCTGCAGAGCTCTCACTCCCGAGAGGGCTTCTGTTTTTTATACTCTGTTAAACTCTGGACGTCTACTTCTTTGCTTTTCTACCACCTTGTAACAGCACCAAGGCACTCACTCTCGGGAGGTTTTTGCTTTCTTGCATTTTGTTTAACTTTTTGCTATCTTGTACTTTGTTTAACTTTGTGCTTCAATAAATCCTGGAAACGAAACCTGCTCATCTCCAGTGAGTTTCTGTGAAGTGTGGAGTTTTTCTCAAGGTGCATTTGCTTCCATTGGTCTCCCCTCCGCCTGGTAAGAGCAACAGGGGGAGAGAGCCGCAAAAAAACCCAACAAGAGGAATCCTAAAAACATGATCCAGATCCAGCAGTTCGGACAAAATCCCATAAATCCACTATGAGAAGTTTGTGGAAGGCTACAAAACTATTTTTAACCCAGAATGAATTATTTTAAAACTGATGCTGTTGCAGTGCCAGCCTTAAACATCTGGGGACCAAGAAGAAATGAACAAAAGATTCACGTCTGTAATTGTTTATTTTTGGATTTCAATTCATTTTGTAAATCCTTGGCACAAGAAATAATCTGATGAATTATCTGAAACAATGCCATTATTGCAGCAGAATGAGGTGAAACATGGCCTTCTCAAAGTGCGCCGAAGGAAATAAAAGCATCATAAATGGTCCAAAGTCATAAAAGTAACACTTTATTGTGCTTGAGAATTAAAATGACTGAATGAGGACCATTAAAAGGTAAAGGAAAATTACAAGTAGTTTCCTCTAAAGCAGTGGTCCCGAACCTTTTTTGAGCCACAAACCGGTTTAATGTTTTAAAAAAACGAGATGGTACAGGGCTGAAGATGGTGCAAAAAGAACTAAACCAAAAGCTGAGGGAGACCAGGAAGAAATACAGAGATATTATAGAAAATAACTTTTTATCGCAAGACCTGAAAAAGTTATGGGACTATGAAAGCAGCAGTCAACATGACCACAAAGAGAAGGTTTTTTATCACAGATGATGCTCTTCAAAAAGCTAATGAGCTCAACAACATTTTTATGAGATTAGAAACACAGGATCTTTCCCTAGAGTGCAATAGATTACTACAGTCTATGGGTCTCACTGATTCCTGCTCCAAGCTGAGCGTTAATCCTATCAAAATTAAGGCACTCTTTAGCAGGATTAGTAAAAACAAATCTATTGGCCCAGATGGTATTTCTGCTTTTATTTTAAAAACTCACCCCGGTCTGGTGCCCTATTTTTCCGCAATCACTCGATCAACAGACTGTTCCTTCTCTTTGGAAAAGGTCAATTATTATCCCAATTCCCAAGAAATCAAATTCATCTGATAATAATGACTACAGGCCAGTGGTTCTTACATCAATAGTAATGAAGTCCCGAGAGAAATGTGTAGTGTCCCTCTTGAAATCTGAGACAAATCCTGGTCTTGAATCTCTCCAACTCGCCTGCAGACAAGGACGGTTACAGATGATACCATTAACGGCATCGCACACCTAACACTTAAACATCTTGAAAACCGAAAAGGCTTATGCCCGTTAATTTGTTTATAAATTTTATCTCTGCTTTTAATACCCTCCAGCCTCATCTGTTTATTAAGGACCTACAGCAGATGAACCTGAATCCTTTTCTTATCAAATGGTTTCAGTCTTTATTAACAAAGAGGACACAGCTTGTCAGAATTAACACCACTCTGTCAGAGCCAAGGTCTATCAGCACTGGGTTTCCCCAAGGCTGTCAGCTCCCCTGTCCTCTTCACCATTTACACAAACGACTGTACCATAAATGTATGTGTATGTATAAATAAATAATATAGCTTCATCAAGTGAACCAAAGAATAAAATAGTTAAATGTGGATTATTAAACATTAGGTCTCTCTCTTCCAAGTCCCTATTAGTAAATGATTTAATAATTGATCAACATATTGATTTATTCTGCCTTACAGAAACCTGGTTACAGCAGGATGAATATGTTAGTTTAAATGAATCAACACCCCCGAGTCACAGTAACTGTCAGAATGCTTGAAGCACAGGTCGAGGAGGAGGAGTAGCTGCAATCTTCAATTCCAGCTTATTAATTAATCACAGACCCAGACAAAGTTTTAATTCTTTTGAAAGCCTGACTCTTAGTCTTGTCCATCCTAATTGGGAAAATCAAAAACCTGTTTTATTTGTTATTATCTATCGTCCACCTGGTCCTTACTCAGAGTTTCTGTCTGATTTCTCAGACTTTTTATCTGATTTAGTGCTCAGTTCAGATAAAATCATTATAGTGGGTGATTTTAACATCCATGTAGATGCTGAGAATGACAGCCTCAACACTGCATTTAATCTATTGTTAGATTCAACTGGCTTCTCTCAAAATGTAAAGGAGCCCACCCACCACTTTAACCATACTCTGGATCTTGTCCTGACATATGGCATAGAAACTGAAGACTTAACAGTAGTCCCTGAAAGCCCCCTCCTGTCTGATCATTTCTTAGTAACATTTACATTTACTTTAATGGATTACACAGCAGTGGGGAATAAGTTTTATTACAGTAGAAGTCTTTCTGAAAGTGCTGTAACTAAGTTTAAGGATCTAATTCCTTCATTGTTATGCTCTTCAGTGCCAACACAGTGCAGAGCAGCTACCTAAACTCTGCTCCCAGTGAGGTCGATTATCTCGTCAATAGTTTTACATCCTCACTGCGTACGACTTTGGATACTGTGGCTCCTCTGAAAAGGAAAGCTTCAAATCAGAAGTGCCTGACTCCGTGGTATAATTCACAAACGCACAGCTTAAAGCAGATAACCCGAAAGCTGGAGAGGGAATGGCGTCTCACTAAATTAGAAGATGCTCATTTAGCCTGGAAAAAGAGTTTGTTGCTCTATAAAAAAGCCCTCCGTAAAGCTAGGACATCTTACTACTCATCATTAATTGAAGAAAATAAGAACAACCCCAGGTTTGTTTTCAGCACTGTAGCCAGGCTGACAAAGAGTCAGAGCTCTGTAGAGCCGAGTATTCCTTTCACTTTAACTAGTAGTGACTTCATGGATTTCTTTACAAATAAAATTTTAGACATTAGAGAAAAAATTATTCATAACCATCTCAAAGATTATTCTTCATGTTCGGCTGCTTTCAGCACTGCTGGTATTTGTTTAGACTCTTTGGCTCCAGTTGATCTTTCAGAGTTAACTTCAATAGTTACTTCCTCCAAACCAGCAACATGTTTATTAGATCCCATTCCTACTAGACTGTTCAAAGAAGTCTTTCCAATTATTGATGCTTCTATCTTAAAAATGATCAATCAGTCTTTATTAGTTGGCTATGTACCACAGACCTTCAAGGTGGCTGTAATTAAACCTCTACTTAAAAAGCCATCACTGACCCAGCTGTCTTAGCTAATTATAGGCCAATCTCCAACCTTCCTTTTCTCTCAAAGATTCTCTGAAAGGCCCTGGTGCCCGGGGTCGCCCGTTTCCCAGTTGGGCTCCTCCCTGTGTTGGGCGCACCGCCGAGTGGGGTGGCCCGCGTATTCTAGGTGAGGGACCAGTGGTTTCCGGTTGTAGGGGCCGGTTGGTCCCGGACTCAGGACCAGTGTGTGTGTGTGTGTGTGTGTGTGTGTGTGTGTGTGTGTGCCTGTGTGTGTCTGTGTGTGTGTGAGAGATATTTGTATGTGTGTGGTGTGTGTGTGTGTCTGTGTGTGTGTGAGAGATATTTGTGTGTGTGTCGTAGGTGTGTGTGTGTCTGTGTGAGAAAGAGATATTTGTATGTGTGTGGTGGGTGTGTGTGTATATGTGTGTGTGTGAGGGGGTGTTTTTGTGGCTCAAAAGTATTCAGCCCCCTTTTCTCTGAGTGCAACAATTGCATTCAGAAGTTTCCTGATGACTGCTAATGACTAAAAAGAGTCCACCTGTGTGTAATCTAATCTCAGTACAAATACAGCTGCTCTGTGACGGCCTCAGAGGTTGGTTAAGAGAATATTGGGGAGTAAACAGCATCATGAAGTCCAAAGAACACAGCAGACAGGTCAGGAAGAAGGTTGTGGAGAAGTTTAAAGCAGACTTAGGCTATAAAAAGATTTCCCAAGCTTTGAACATCTCACAGAGCACTGTTCAATCCATTATCCAGAAATGGAAAGAGTACGGCACAACTGTAAACCTACCAAGACAAGGCCGTCCACCTAAACTTACAGGCCCAACAAGGAGAGCACTGATCAGAGATGCAGCCAAGAGGCCCATGGTGACTCTGGACCAAATGCAGAGATCCACAGCTCAGGTGGGGGAATCTGTCCACAGGACAACGATTAGTGGTGCACTGCACAGATGTGGTCTTTATGGAAGAGTGGCAATAAGAAAGCCATTGTTAAAAGAAAACCATAAAAATTCCGTTTGCAGTTTGCCAGAAGCCATGTTGGAGACACAGCAAACATGTGGAACAAGGTGCTTTGGTCAGATGAGACCAAAATTGAACTTTTTGGCCAAAATACAAAACGCTATGTGTGGTGGAGAATTAACACTGCACATCACTCTGAACACACCATCCCCACTGTCAAATATGGTGGTGGCAGCATCATGCTCTGGGGCTGCTTCTCTTCAGCAGGGACAGGGAAGTTGGTCAGAGTTGATGGGAAGATGGATGGAGCCAAATACAGGGCAATGTTGGAGGAAAACCTGTTGGAGTCTGCAAAAGACTTGAGACTGGGGCGGAGGTTCACCTTCCAGCAGGACAACGACCCTAAACATAAAGCCAGTGCTACAATGGAACGGTTTCAAACCAAACATGTTCATGTGTTAGAACGGCCCAGTCAAAGTCCAGACCTAAACCCAATCCAGAATTTGTGGCAAGATCTGAAAACTGATGTTCACAAATGCTCTCCATCTAATCTGACTGAGCTTGAGCTGTTTTGCAAAGAAGAATGGGCAAAAATTTCAGTCACTAGATGTTCAAAGCTGGTGGAGACATACCCTAAAAGACCTGCAGCTGTAACTGCAGCAAAAGGTGGTTCCACAAAGTATTGACTCAGGGGGGCTCAATACTTTTGCACACCACACTTTTCAGTTTTTTATTTGTAAAAAATGTTTTGAATCATGTATAATTTTCTTTCCACTTCACAATTGTAACCACTTTGTGTTGGTCTTTCACGTTAAATTCCAGTGAAATATATTCATGTTTGTGGCTGTAATGTGACAAAATATGGAAAAGTTCAAGGGGTATGAATACTTTTGCAAGCCACTGTATAACTTTACTGTCTAAGCATCCAGTTTTCCGCTTTTACTGATCAACATCAAGTTTCAGCTACTTTGTTTGGTCGTCAGACAAACCACTTTCAAACTCAAATAAATACCTCTTTTATGAATTATTTATACCACAGAATTATATCCATTAAAACGTCCTATTTAATGATATTTATCATTACATTTTTCTGTTGTATCATTGCGATATTTGTAATGTTACATGCTAAGGTAAAATATTTTTTGGGACCCGAAGGTGTGCTGTGACTTCAGGGATCACACACCTGAACCACCAGATGAAGGTTTATTAGAGAAGCGTCTGCACGTTATTCGAACCTCAGATTCAGGAGGGCCCTATAGTATGAAGCTAGTTCAGCATAACCAGGGTATCTTTCTGTTATCTGGATTTACTTACCCTAACACCGGTGATCAGGATAAACAGTCACATTATGCTGGTTATCAACTCATTAAGTTAATTCAGGGGTCACATAAAAGGGGTGGTGTTGGCAACATCTGGCCAATCTAAATGGGGCCTTTCATGGGTCACATGACTTTGATTTGATTGGTCAGTGGGCGGTGATTTCATACCTGTTGATCTCTAATCTGCTCCGGAGCAGGTTAGGTTCACAGCATAAGTTACCATGGTGACCCAGTAAGAAGCGAATCACCTTCATAGTACAGAAACCCCAGGGTTAACCCTGAAGTTAACCAAATATGCCAAAATCCTGCTTTGTACAGGGTCCTGTCCAGAACACTGGATCAACTCTTTACCCTCATCAAGGATACTTGAGGCTCCGTAGGACTTTGCCAAACCAGTCTGCATATACTTTGTGGACCTTAAAAGTGCATGACAGCATCCCTTATGTTATCCTGAGGGGGTGCTTTGAGAGTATGGGGTGTTGGACGTGCTGTTTTGTCCCTGTACAGCTGTGGTGAGAGTTTGTTCCACATTTCTAGCAATGAGCCAGTTTCACGTTCAAAACTTTTTATGGACAGAATTTGTAGGTGTAGCCAAAATGCAGAAGGTCTTATTCACTGGTTGGGGGGAGTAGAGCAGAAGACTGAAGGATTGGTGTAGTCTCCACAGTTATATGGATGTTCTTGTAGTCTGCTGTGGTGAAGAGAGAAATGAGGGTGAAAGTGAAGTTCTGTGTTCACTGGTCGATCTACATTCCTGCTCTGACCTTTGGCCACGAGCTGCAGGTAGTGACTGAAAGAATAAAACTCTTCCTCTCAAGAGTGTCTGATTGGTTAGCTGAACTTTTTTTTTTTTCCAATTTTACACCCACCTTCATTGTTATTTCTTATGCTAATGATGTGCTGCTGATCTCTCCTCAGCCCAACCGGTCGCGGAAGATGACCCCCCCCTCCCTGAGCCTGGTTCTGCTGGAGGTTTCTTCCTGTTAAAGGGAGTTTTTCCTTTCCACTGTCACCAAGTGCTGCTCATAGGGGGTCGTTTTGACTGTTGGGTTTTCTCTGTATTATTGTAGGGTCTTTACCCACAATACAAAGCGCCTTGAGGCGACTGTTTGTTGTGATTTGGCGCTATATAAATAAAATTGAGTTGAATTGAATTGAATTGAATATGTTGTGTTTTATGTGTAGGTTTCTTTAGTATATATAGAAGTATATATAGGCTATGATCATTTGGTGAAAATCCAGGACGATAGCTGGTGTAGCTCCAAGAATCAATAGTGGAGCACATCTGTTTTTTGCATTTTTCTGATTGTTTAGCTGGGCAGTTATTCTTTGTAATATCAGTTAAGAATGCACTGTGGTATCTCTCAACGAGGGAGTGGTATTACTTTCACCAGTTGGAATGTTCAGGGACTAGGTCATGTTTTGAAACGTGCAAAAGTTTTCTCTCACTTAAAAGCCCTAAGCGCAGACATTATATATTTGCAGGAAACGCATATTAAACCTTCTTGAGCGAGTTGGCTTAGAGGCAGCTGGGTTAATCAGATCTTTCAGGCTCCGTTTTCTAGTAAAGCCCATGAAGTTGCCATTTTAATTCGGAAATCTGTGCCTTTTAGACATATTTCTACCATATGTGACCCAAATGGTAGATATATACTAGTTACAGGTCACATATACTCAGTACATGTTACTCTTTTAAATTGTATGGCCCAAATGTTGACGACCCTGCCTTCTTTAACGGATTATTTAAGTCGTTTCCTAGCCTTTCAAACACGAACCTCATTATTGGGGGGATTTTAATTGTGTACTTGATATTTTTCTGGATAAATCGGTAAAATCCAATCAAACACCCTCAGCTGCTTCTAAGGTTATTCAGAATTTTATCTCCTCACTGAATTTAACAGATATATGCAGGCTCCAACACCCTAAAAGCAGAGATTAGTCTTTTTTTTTCTCTGAGACATTCATCTTTCTCTAGAATTGATTATTTTTTATAAGATTCAATTTTAATATCAAATGTAGTTTCTTCTTCATATCATAATATATTTATTTCCGACCATTCACCAGTTACCCTGGTCCTGGACATTATCCAAAAACAGCGACAATTTAATTGGCGATTTCATCCAAGCTTGTTGTCAGAAGTAAAATTTAACCAGTTCATTTCTTAAAAGATTGCTGAATTTGTGGAAACGAATGATAATGCAGAAGTGACAGATTCAACATTATAGGAAACTTTTAAGGTTGTAATTAGGGGATACATTATCGCTTTTGAATCCGCGTCCAAAAAAGATAAATGTAAGCGACTCGTGGAAATTGAAAATGAGTTGACCCAATTAGAATTCAACCATAAATCCAAACGTAATGAGTCAACATTACAAAACATACTCAAACTAAAATATGAATATAATTGCATTTTAACTGACCAAGTGAAGGACCAGTTGTTTAAATTAAAGCAAAATTATTTTGAGATGGGGGATAAACCACAGAATTTACTTACAGCTTAGAGGGCTTCAAACCAGTAGAGCTATACATCAAATTAAGTCAAATTAGTTACTGATCCTAAAGCCATAAATGAAGTATTTAAGAATTATTATCAACAATTGTATACATCAAAAGCTAAGGGGAATATCTCAGAGTGGATTGCACAATTAGATCTTCCTAAATTAAATGAGGCAGCAAGAGAGGCATTGGAGGCTGATATCACCATTCAGGAGATTGTTAATGCTATTAAATCATTTCCAAATGGCAAAAGTCCTGGACCACATGGGTATGGGATAGAGCTATATAAAAAACACTCAGAAGCGTTGGCTCCTCTCCTACTCAGAATGTATACTCACTCATTTGATACTCAAAAATTCCCTAATACTTTAAATTAAGCTAATATTAAAAGAGGGTAGAGATGAGACTGACCCTTCCTCATTTCGTCCTATTGCATTGCTGAACACTGGTATGAAGATACTTACAAAATTATCAGAAAATAGGTTAAATAAATATATCTCTAGTATCATTCATGCTGACCAGACTGGATTTATCCCTGGTAGATTTTCTTTCTTTAACGTTAGAAGATTATTGAATATAATCTACCATAATTATGATAAAATGGAAAAAGTGTCAGTTTTATGTCTGGATGCAGAAAAAGTTTTTGATTAGCTAGAATGGACATATATGTTTAGAGTGCTAGAGGAATTTAATTTTGGAACCAAGTTTACTGCATGGATTAAAATATTATACTCTCAGCATAGCGCCTGTATTTTAACTAATCAAAACAGATCAACTCCTTTTTTTTTTACATCGAGGGACACGTCAGGGTTGTCCACTTAGCCCGTTGCTTTTCGCAGTGGCAATTGAACCTCTGGCCGTTTGTATTACACAGCATGCAGTCTACAAGCCAATCCATCTGGGTGACGTGGACCATCATCTTTCACTTTATGCAGATGATGTGGTCATTTTTTCTTCTCAACTTGAACAATCACTCCCTGTTTTGTTAGATATGATTAAAGCTTTTGGTGAAATCTCGGGCTACACAATAAAATGGCAAAAAAGTGAGTTGATGCTTTTAGGTGACAATATAAATGTTGACTTTATACATAAACTCCCATTCAGAATTACAGATAGATTGAAATACCTGGGAGTAATCCTTCCAAAATATTCTAAATTAATCTTTAAATTAAATTTCAATGTAAAATTAGAAAAACTGAATAAAGATATAGAAAAATGGCGCACACTCCCTCTTTCCATGATAGGCCGTGTAAATGCCATTAAGATGGTCCTTCTGCCAAGATTTTTATATCTCTTTCAGAATCTCCCTTTCTTTTTAACAAAGTCATTTTTCAGAAGTATAGACTCTATTATCATACCCTTTATCTGGAACTTCAAGACTCATAGAATATCTAAGGCTCATTTATATAAAACAAGGGAGAATGGCGGGCTAGGCCTACCCTGTTTTTTACATTATTACTGGGCCTTAGTTTACTGACAGGAGGGTTACAGTAGAGAGATATTTAAGGATACCCCGGCCTGGATAGCAGTAGAAAAAAGAGACGCCACTAATAGCTCATTACCAGCTCTTCTTTTTGCACCACCCAAACTCGTTACAAGCTTGAACATACAAAATATAATAATTTTAAATTGTCTCAGTGTCTGGCAGCAAATTAGGAGGAGTTGTAAATTACCAGACACTGTCATTTATGCTCCGATTTGTTATAACCACACTTTCACTCCATCTTTTACGGACAGGACTTTTGAAAATTGGAAGTCCAGAGGCATTAATTCTTTGAAAGATTTATATGTCAATCAACAATTTGCCTCATTTACACAATTACAGTAAATGAAAAGGTTTCTCTCCCACCTACACAATTCTTCAGATACCTACAAATAAAAAACTATGTCCGTCAAAATATAAAAAAACTTTGAACATCTTCCAGAGGACAATAGATGTGTCACGCTTCTGATGAGTTCCCCAGATTCAAAAAAACTGATCACTAATTTTGTTAAGTTGTTTTCTGATTCTAACTCTGGTACTCAGTCTATTAAGATAGCTTGGGAAAGAGACCTGGATGCACAGATTGATGAAACGGTATGGGAGGAGAGCCTCCGCAGAACGAATTCTTGATGATGTGAGACATCAGTTAATTCAATTTAAGGTAATACATAGACTTCATTATTCCAAAACTAAACTACACAAAATTTATCCGACAATTTCACTTTTATGTGATCGATGCAAGTCTGCTGAATGCTCTGTGGCCCACCTTTTCTGGACATGCCCAAAGCTGTATAGTTTCTGGAGTGATATATTTAAGTGGTTTTCCAAAATGTATAATTGTGAGTTTAAGCCTGATTCCAATATTGCTCTGTTTGGATACTCTCTTTCCATTGCTAAATGTATTTCTTCAATACAAATCACTTTTAAGTATGGAATGATAATCGCCAAGAGACTGATCTTAAGGTTGTGGAAAACAGAAGCTGTGCCTACATTTAAGTAATGGCTCCCAGAACTGACTGGGGTATTACATATGGAGAAACTTAGATATGACATAATGAACAAACCCAAATCTTTTCTAAATCTCTGGCAGCCATTCCTGGACGTACTTTCTCAACAAGACTGTTTGAACACATTTTGTAACTTTCCTCAGTTTTGTAAATCTACATAGATACATTGGTTATACTGATGCACCAGTGCTCTTAATAACTGTATATGCCCAGCTCCCCCCCTTTTTTTTTGTGTGTGTGTGTGGATTGTTTTAGGTGTTTGTTTGTTTGTTTTCTTTTTGTTTTATTTGATGTTCATGTTCATTTGTTATTATTTTGGTTATGTTGTTATATGTGTATAAAATTGAAAAACTGAAATAATTAAAAAAAATAGTGGAGCACATTCATGAACTGGAGTAGCGGGTGCAGGGACTGTTGGACTTTGCAGCAGAGTCATGGACAGTTCAGTTGACGGGCAGAGTGAAAAAGTGACTGAATTGATTCATAAACCTATCGCATAGAAACATGATTAAATATCTCAATAGAAGAGAGATTACATTGTTAAGAGATTTATATGGATGTTCACTCATCAGTTTTCCCTCACTGCAGTTTGTTTGAATGAGTGTGAGGGAGTCATTTTTACGTCATTTCCATAGACTGATGTCCCTCATGAATTAGATGAGCAATTTATGCCTGAATCTGAATGAGACGTGCATGATCAGTCTTCTGAGGGTTTTACAGTCCAGACTCAGAACAAGACTGCAAATTTCATTTAGGTCTCAAATGGAAAATTTCTCTGAGAAGTGAACAAAGCAGTTTGAAGGATGAAATGGAAAAATAACTAAATGAGTTTTCACTATTTTTTTTTTTTTTTTTGAACGGCCTGTCATGTCTGGCAGTTTTCACAATCAGAACGATGATCCGAATGCACTGATGTACCAAACATATTTGCTTTAACAAGAACAGCTATATAACTTTTCTATAGGCTATTCTTGTTAATGTTTGTATTTTTATTTATTTATTTATTTTTATTTAGTTATTTATGCCAGGCCTGACAGGCAACAAGGAAGGGGCAAGAACAAGAGGGACAAAAAAAAAAACGAGAGAAAAAAAGGGGGGTGGGGGGACAAAGAAACAAATAAAGAAAAGTAGATATACATACATACACACATTCACACATCTATACATATGCACACATACATATACACACAATTTTGCTGTTTGCAGTAATGTGTGTGTATGCGCCTCTGTCATGCAATGTACTCAATAATGAGGGCAAGAAACTGCAACCATGCCCCCCGCCATCCAGAGGTGAATAGGGAGGGACCCAGAGGACCCAGGCCATCCACAGCCCAGGAGCTCAGAAGACCTGGGGCCACACATCCCAATGGCAACCGCGTGCACACCCCAGAGGAGGAAGGAGGGAGACCACAGACAGATCCCCCACAGCCAAAGGGCAAGAGTCCAGAGATCCAAAGGCAATGAGCACCCACGGGCACCCACACCCCAGGGGCGGCAGTGACGATCAGTGGGGAGCAGCGTGGAGTGGTAAGGAGGGCCAACTCCCGCCCTCCGCAACTGTGTCCCACAGGTGCCAAGGCTCAGCAAGCCACAGATCCAGGCCCAGCTGTCCCCACACACACACACATACACGCACGCACCAGTCACACACTCATGCACACACACACAAAACATGATGTAATATGAGCACTGAATAACAGCACCCATCCACACTGCCCCCCAAGGCCCTCAATGTCTAAAATGTAAATAAAATTGAGGAGCAGGCAGCAGTGAACAGACAAGTGGGGCCACCTCAGCGGCTCCACCCACTAACCAATTGGGACACGCCTGCCCCCCAAGGCCCTATGTGTAAGATGTGTTGTGAGCTGTATGATGCCATTAAAAAGGAGGAGTGGGACATCATGCAGCACAGCAAACAGAGCCAAAGAGGTGGCCCTACTCACTGCAGCATGAGCCCCCCCTCCCCCAAGAACCTACGTGTGTGTAATGTGATGTTTAATTGAGTGGGAGGAGGGGAGGGGTCAGGATAAATATGACCAAGAGGTAGAGGACTACCCCCCGGAGGATGAGCTGTCACTTAATTAGCATATGCAGTGAGTCTATCTGTAGAGTTTAGGTGTTTAGGTGACTTCTTCTTCTGCTGCTGTCCCTGTTTGGCCAAACAGAATTAATAGATTTGACTTGACTCATGACTCCTAGTGCGACTCTTAATGGTGATTTATGTATTAAAGCTGTTAAAATGTTTAATCATTCTTTGCAATATTTTTATTATCACAGAGAATATATCTATCTATCTCTCTCTCTCCATATATATATATATATATATATATATATATATATATATATATATATATATATATATATATATAAAATTTGGAAAGGTAAATTCCAGTGATTTAATGAGTAGAATAGCCATTCTTAGATCTGTCCAGTGAAGGATTCATTATGGGACCTTTACTAAAAGCAAGTTCAGCTGATGGATTATGCAGTCACACAACCGTGACTGTCACAGTGTTTTTCATTCAAGCTACATTTATGATCCATGATCACGTGCCATGTTTGTTTACAATTTTGGCTCCTACCAGTAGAGTGTGTGTGTGTGTGTGTGTGTGTGTGTGTGTGTGTGTGTGTGTGTGTGTGTGTGTGTGTGTAGACTGCTGATTGGCTGATTGGATGGGTGGATGGACAGCAGCTTCTTAACCTCCAGCTCCTCTCTTGCCTCCTCTGCTCCCAACAAAGAGCCTTTTTTGCTTGTCGCTTTGTGTAGTGACTGTTTAAGAACCCTGAACAGAAGTTCATAGATCTAGGGTTAGACTGTGTTTCTGTTACCTTTGGTGTGTTGGGATGGCAGGAATCCTCCGTCCCGTTTCCCTCCCGGGTTCATTAATAAAGGAAGGTAAAAGTCAGACTTTCAGTTTCATTCTTAAAATTTATTAATCACCACACATAATACATGAGGGCCAAAAATAATGCAGAATTAAACAAGCATGCTTGGAGATTGCAGATCAATATTCCCTTACCGCATATATGCTGTTCTCCCCCTAAGCGCACTGCAAATCTGACTGTGTGTCCGCGCGTCCCTTCTTTATGGTTCAGGCCCTAATACCTTATAAGGAATTGTTTTCCCTCAGGGCCAACTCTCCTCTCTCAGTTATGCGACCCCCACTCCTCTCCTTGCTCCACCTCTCCACTGTATGCAGGGGAGAAATACTCCCCTTTAGACTTCTTAACCTTCTTTCCCTGATCACAAATAATCAATTCCTTCAATTCCCCCTTTTGAGCTCTTCTAGAGCTCACAAACAATTCCTATGCTAAGTACTCCAAGCATGACCATCAATTTCCAGTTATCATACATTTTGCCAGACATAATGAGTTATGTGTGGTGAGGTTATCTGTTATTCTGATACTACTTGCAATTATCTTTACGTTTATCTTCTATCTTCTGTCTTCAGTCTTCAGATCCCCTCCTGCTGGAGGAGATCACGTTGCTGACTGAGGGTGGACTACCTCAGCCAGAGGCTCTACCTGGGGATTATTCTGCTCTGTGTGTGGAGGAGCCTTGTTGGGGTCGCCAGCAGATGACCCTTTCAACGTGCTCTGGATTTCTTGAACCATTCTTCCTGGTTCTTCTGCTGGAGCGCACTGGCTCCAGTGGTACCAGGTGTCTCCTTTCCCTTGTAGGCGCACGGCATGCGATGTTCTCTCAACCACCCAGTGGGGTCCTGTCCACCTGGGCTCTGACCACTTCCTCTTAATTACCTTCAGAAGGACCCACCCTGCTG
This sequence comes from Amphilophus citrinellus, assembly GCA_013435755.1. Classification (NCBI taxonomy): domain Eukaryota; kingdom Metazoa; phylum Chordata; class Actinopteri; order Cichliformes; family Cichlidae; genus Amphilophus; species Amphilophus citrinellus. Next base: position 292,629 of record CM024208.1, read on the forward strand.
TGTGTGGCTCCCCCTTTTGGCCTCCCGTCACTCCGTCATGTACCTGTGGAACAAAACCTGACAACAAAGCTTTGAGTTCATCAAAATATGATTTGTACTTGAAATTGGTTATATTTTGACCTTCCCCAGGAATAGCTGCTGTGGGTCCTGGGAATTGTCTACCTGTGAGCAGCTCAAATGGTGTGAACTCTGTTACTTTGTTAAGTGAGCTCCTTACCTGCAACAATGCCACTGGTAGGGCTGTGACCCAATCTATTTTGGTCTGTGCACAGATTTTAGCCAATTTGGTTTTTAGATTCTGGTTCATGCGCTCAACTTTACCCTGAGATTCTGGATGATACACCGTACCAAATTTGTGCTTTAAGCCTAAGGCTAATTCCACTGCCCATAGGTCTCTGTTTTTGAAATGCCTTCCGTTGTCAGATCTCAGTAATGATTTATCAGACATTTGATCACTGTTTTACTATCTTCATTTTTTGCGGGGTACGCTTCGGGCCATCCTGTGATTGATTCGACCATCACCAGGAGGTAGCGATACCCTCGAACCCCTACCTCATATCAGTGTAATCAATCACAATGTCTTCCCCTGGTCTTACCTGCAATGGGAATGCTCCCATGTGTGGTTTCACCG
>CM024208.1:293759-312137 GCA_013435755.1 Amphilophus citrinellus
TTGTGATGGTCTGCATTATCGCTTCTTCTGAGGTTAAAGAGTCGTCATCTCACACCCCGATTTCTTACACCTTGCCCGGGGTGGGGGTCGGGTGGTTCCTTGGGGCCGGGCTGGCGGCATCTTGGGGTCACTGTTGGCCCTGGGGTGGTTTCCACTCGCCCCATCCTCAGAGGGTGGGTAGCTATGGATGAATGTGTGTCTTTGTATTTGTCACAGTCTTCGTGAGTATGGGTGGGCGAGTGGATGTGTACGTATGGTGTATCTATGTTTATATGTGTGTGGGTGAGTATGTTTGTGCATAAATGTGTACACAGGTTTGCTTGCGGGTGTGCGTGTGTTTGTATGCTTGGCTGGACCTGGGTCTGGGCCTGTGCCTTGCCTCCTGGCCGCTCCTTGCTGGTTGCCTCTCCCCCCCTGCCCCCCTGGGGTGTGGGTACCTCCGGGTTCCTGGGTGGGGCTGGATGTTCTGATGTGGGTGGTGGCCTGCTTCCCTGGGGGCTGCGGCGCGGGGCTGCATTGGCTTCTTCAGCGTGGGGGGGGGCTCTGTGGGGGCTCGGGCAGCCCTTGGGTGCCGGGGGCCCTGGGGCCCTGCTGCCGGCCGTGCAGGGGGGCTGGCCGCTGGGGGGGGGCTGGCTTCTCATTGCCTCAGGTTCTCTGGTGCCCTTGCTCCTTGGCTGCGGGGACTCCGTCTGAGGCCTCCCTCCCCCGTCTGCTGGGAGGGGTGTACGGTTGTCCTTGGAATGAGTGGCCGTGGGTCTTCGTAGGTCTTGATGGGCTGCTGGTGGCCTGGGCTACCTGGGGTTCTCTTTGCCTGCCTCTAGCCTCTGGTGGGCGGGGCTGAGGCTTTCTGCCTTCATTGGTAAGCACATTTCATGACACAAAAACATACACCCACATAATAACACAAATGGTTGGTTTGTGTAACTATGCTTATTCTTTTATTTTGTTTTCGCCACACAATCTTTAATTTTGCAAATATTGTCAATATCTTATGTTTAACAAGTGACAAACTATTTGGTTTACCTACTTGCACTCTTCCTTTTTTTTTTTTCTATTTTTCTCCCCCTTTTTTTTTTTTTTTTTTTCTTCTCTTTTTCCCTCTTTTCCTTTCTCTTTTCTTTCTTTTCTCTTTTCTATTTCTTAAGCCTGTCATTTCTGGCACAATTTGTTAAATAGCATGTTAAAAATAATTCAAATAAAATAAAGGGTCACACAGTAACAAGAGGAGCCTATAGAGAACCTATAGAGCTCATCTTGAAATAGCAAATATGTTTGGCACAACAATGCATTCAGATCACAGTTCTGTTTGCAAGATCTGCCAGACGTGACAGGCTTAAAAAAAAAAAAAAAAAAAAAAAAAAAAAAAAAAGAGTCGTCAAGCTTTACCTCGGAGTCACCATTTTTCTCGCTGCTCTTATTGCTCAGCACACCAAATTTGTTGTTCGCCGCCATTTTGCTCCGACTGTGAGAGGAAGCCAGAGTACCCAGAGAGCAAAGGGAGGGTCAGACGCTAAACTAGACTGTTGATGGGTGAACAATCTTTAAATTAAGTTAATGTAGGGTGGATACGATTAGCTCACTGAAAAGTGTCTGCTGCCACTAAATGAGACAAAGTTACACTTATCTAAGGTCATATTTTTGAGATTTTTTTTTTTTTTTTTAAAGATTTATTTTAGATTTGCCACTGTGCTGGAAAGCTGGTTCCACTTGTTAGTTCAACCTCGGATTCAAGAGGAACAATTCGGTTTTCATCCTGGTCACAGAACGCTGGATCAGCTCTTCATCCTCTCGAGGATATTTGAGTGTGCGTGGGAGTTTGCCCATCCAGTCTGAACACAGGGATCTTGCTAAAGCCTTCATTGACTGGAGTCTCAAATACTACCTTCATGTTGAACACCTCTAAGACAACGGAAATGGTAGTCCGAAGATTGAGACCCCTTCTCCAGCCTATGACACTCTGTGGGGTGGATATAGAGGTGGTAAAAAAAATATAAAAATGTAGGCTTACACCTCGATAACAAACTAGGCTGATCCCTGAATACAGACAAACTGTACAAAAAGGGTCAGAGCATCTCTTTTTGTTAAGAAAACTAAGATCTCTGCACATCTGCAGTAAAAACCAGTGAGGAATGCTGGCTTTGTAACTGGAGCCAGACTGGACACACTGGGAGAGGTGCTGGAAAAATGCTCACTAAAGACATTAGAAGCTGAACAACTCTGATCATCTGCTTTATAACATCTTTATGGAACAAACAACATCAGTACTAGATGTACCCACACATTTGTACTCACAGCCATCAGACTTTCTGATTCTCATACAAATAGCAGATGAGCTGTCAGACATATGTCTGTTTATACAGTGGGGCAAAAAGTATTTAGTCAGCCACTGATTGTGCAAGTTCTCCTACACAGGAAGATGAGAGAGGTCTGTAATTCCCATCATAGGTGCAAAAAACTCCAGGAAATCACATTGTAGGATTTTTAAAGAATTTATTAGTAAATCATGGTGGAAAATAAGTATTTGGTCAACAACAAACAATCAAGATTTCTGGCTCTCACACACCTGTAACTTCTTCTTTAAGAAGCTCTTCTGTCTTCCACTCGTTACCTGTATTAATGGCACGTGTTTGACCTCGTCATCTGTATAAAAGACACCTGTCCACAGCCTCAAACAGACAGACCACAAACTCAACCATGGCCAAGACCAAAGAGCTGTTGAAGGACACCAGGAAGAACATTGTGGACCTGCACCAGGCTGGGAAGAGTGAATCTACAAGAGGCAGGTAGGTTGGTGTGAATAAATCAACTGTGGGAGCAATTGTAAGGAAATGGAAGACATACAAGACCATTGATAATCTCCCTCGATCTGGGGCCCAACGCAAGATCTCGTCCCATGAAGTCAAAATGATCATGAGAACAGTGAGCAAAAATCCCAGAACTCCACAGAGGGAACTGATGAATGACCTGCAGAGAGCTGGGACCAAAGTAACAAAGGCTCCCATCAGTAACACACTACGCCGAGAGGGACTCAAATCCTGCAGTGCCTAGTCAGTCTCCAGACCTCAACCCCGCCAAACATTTGTGGAGGGAGTTGAAAGTCTGTGTTGCCCAGCGACAAAACATCAGTGCTGTAGAGGAGATCTGCATGGAGGAAGGGGCCAAAATACCAGATACAGTGGGTGCAAACCTGGTGAATACTTACAGGAAACCTTTGACCTCTGTCATTGCCAACAAAGGTTATGTCACAAAGTATTGAATTGAACTTTTGTTATTGACAAAATACTTATTTTCCACCATGATTTACAAATAAATTCTTTAAAAATCCTATAATGTGATTTCCTGGATTTTTTTGCCTCTTATAGTTGAAGTGTACTATGATGGGAATTACAGACCTCCCTCATCTTTCTGTGTAGGGGAACTTGCACCATCAGTGGCTGACTAAATACTTTTTTGCCCCACTGTACCTGAGAACCAAATTGCGCCACAATGGGTGAAAAATTTATTCTGATATGAATTTTAAAAATTTGGGAATGATGACACAGGAATCTTTAAATGTGGGAAATGTTTTGGTCACCAAATACCATAATAGGTTCCCCCTAAAGAATGTTTCCAAAAAGTTTTATGATTTGGTTCAAAACTTTTAAGATTGGGATTTTTCAAATGTTTGAAAGTTTTTGGTGACCTTACCCACTGGCAGGTGTGCTTTCCCACTGGCATTGGCACAGTGGGTAAGCGCTCGCCTTGCAGCTGGAGGGTTGCTGGTTCAAGCCCCTGTCCCTTTGCTGTGTTGTGTCCTTGGGCAAGACACTTAAACCACATTGCCTAACGGTAGCGTCGGCCTCTGGCTGCATGACCGCAGATGCTCATCTCTGGATGAGTGATCTGGAACGATCATTTCATTGTGTGCCTTGTGCGCACAGCAGCACAGTGTCCTTAAATATCGTCCCTTTAGAATTATAAGTTCTATCTGACATTTCTGTGAAAACTGACTTATTGTCATATTCTTATTCTCTGACCACTTATCAACAATATGTAAGAGATTTTTTTTCAATTATATATATTATGGCCATTTTATTCACAAAAGAAAAAGGTTCTATCTGCAAAATCAAGCTTTAACTTGATATTATAAGGTTCTATCTGTGAACCAATAGGCACTTGAAATGTTCACAAGAGAGCCAATCAGGTTGCTTCTGTTTTGTAATACTGGTGCCTGGCACAATGTTAAGCAAAGGAGCAGAGCAGATGTAGGAGAAAAAATTTCATGGAAGCTGGGGCTGTTTACAAGACAGCTAAAGGTTGAAGATTTAAAAAATGAATTGACAACAGACAGAAGTATTAATGGCAGGAAAACTCTGAGCTTTTGATAACTTTAGATCGCACCCCCTCCCCCCCAAAAAAACAAAAAAACAAAACAAAAACATTTACACATTTAATTGGATTTTGATATTACTGATTTAGAATACATATAGGATGTGTTTCATAATCATGTGTGAACAAGACTTATTCTATGCCTCATCAAGTAAAGTATGGCGGCGCCCTGTGCGGCTGCGGCTGCATGAGCTCGCAATAGGACCGGACTTTTTAATTAAAATATGCCACATAGGATTTTAGAATCAGTTAAAAAAAAAATAATAGGGTGTTAGTGTATGATCGTCAACATCTGTTGAAATTACGTATTTTTAGCGATTTCGGCTCCATTACCAGGACTACTAAGAAGTGGCTGCGCAGCTTCGGAGTGCTACGAAAAGACCCAGGGGCCTACGGAGCAGTGGACTCGACCAGCAGAACCAGCCGACAGAGGAGCAGGCGGAGGCGTTGCGACCATAAGCGGAAGCGCGGCTGTCGAGCAGGGCTAACAGCTAAGCTAAAAGCAAACCCTTACGGAACGCCGCTTCCTTCCATCTTTCTCTCCAACGTTCGCTCTCTGGAGAACAAAATGGATCATCTGCAGCTGGAATTATCTACTAAGCGAGAGATGGGAAGCTGCTGCGTAATAATTTTGACAGAGACATGGCTTAACCCATCAATCCCGGATAATGCTGTAAGCATCAAGGGGCTAACCATATTCCATGCTGATAGGAGCTGCACTTTCAGCGGAAAATCCCGAGGCGGAGGTCTGTGTATATACATGAATAACAAGTGGTGCAGGAACGCTAAGTTTGTCTCAAGCCATTGTTCACCGGACATTGAGTTGATGACTGTAATCTGCAGACCATTCTATCTGCCTAGGGAGATGACTCTAGTTTCCATCACTGCTGTTTATGTGCCTCCTAGTTCTAATACAAAGGAAGCTATGAGTGTTCTCTACCGTACCATCAGTGAGTTGCAATCAGGCCACCCTGAAGGCTTTTTCATTGTTGCTGGGGATTTTAACCAGGCTAATATGAAGACAGTTCTTCCAAACTTCCATCAACATGTGGACTGTGCAACCAGAGGTATGAACACATTAGATTTGGCCTACACCAACATGAAGGGTGCATTCAAGGCAGCCCCCCGCCCCCACCTATGCTCTTCAGACCATTTATCTGTTATGCTAATTCCTGCATATAAGCCCCTGCTGATCAGAGAAAAACCTACAGTGAGGCAGGTGAGGGTGTGGCCTGAGGGGGCTATGGAGGCATTACAAGACTGTTTTGAATGCACTGAATGGGATATGTTCAAGAAAGCTGCCACTTACAGTGACCACATCAACATGGATGAGTATGCCATGACTGTGTCAGCATATATAAACAAATGCATGGAGGACGTCAGCGTCACAAAGACCATCACCACCCATGCCAACCAAAAATCATGGATGACCAATGAAGTACGCAAAATGCTCAAAGCCAGAAACTCAGCCTTCAAGTCTGGTGATGAGAATGCATTGAGAACAGCGAGAGCCAATTTAAATCGTGCTATTAGATTAGCAAAGCGGGCTCATGGGAAAAAAAATTCATGATTTTTTTCTCAACTCCTCTAACACCAAGGACATGTGGCATGGCATACGGACCATTACAAATTATAAGGTGGCCCCTTCTGCGGGTGATGATGAAGTGGACTTTTTAAATGGACTAAAGAACTTTTTTGGGAGATTTGAGGAACTAAATAACACCCCGGCAGTAAGAGCTGTTCCCCATCAGGATGAGGAGGTACTTTGTCTCGACATCGCTGATGTGCGGAGGACTCTGAGGAGAGTCAACACACGGAAGGCCCCTGGCCCCGACAACATAATGGGTCAGGTCCTCAGGGAATGTGCAGACCAGTTGGCTTATGTTCTAACAGACATTTTTAACACCTCACTGGATCTAGCCAAAGTCCCGTTATGTTTTAAGTCCGCTGTCATCATCCCAGTGCCAAAAAAACCTCATATCTCATCTCTAAACGACTACCGGCCTGTTGCACTAACTCCAATCATGATGAAGTGCTTTGAGAGGTTGGTTAGGGAGCACATCATCTCCAGACTGCCCACCACATTTGACCCCTTCCAGTTTGCCTACCGGCCAAACCGCTCCACTGAGGATGCCATCTCCTCTGCTCTTCACCTGAGCCTTGCACATCTGGAGGAGAAAAACACTCATGTGGGGATGCTGTTCCTGGATTTCAGTTCGGCGTTCAACACCATAATTCCACAGCATCTGGTGAACAAACTGGAATCCCTGGGCTTCGTCACCCCTCTGCGGAACTGGCTGCTGGACTTCCTCACTGAACGACCACAGTCAGTAAGAATTGTACAGAACATCTCCAATGTCATTACCCTTAGCACAGGATCCCCTCAAGGATGTGTACTGAGCCCCCTGCTGTTCACCTTGATGACTCACGACTGTGTCCCTAAGTCTGCCACCAACTACATCGTGAAGTACGCAGACGACACTACAGTGGTGGGCCTCATCAAGGAAGACAACGATCTGGCATATAGAGAGGAAGTCGAGCTGTTGGCGGGTTGGTGTAGTGCCAACAACTTGATTCTGAATGTGGATAAAACAAAAGAGATTATCATCAACTTCAGGAAAAACCAACCCAGACATGCTCCACTTTGCATTAACACCAAGGCTGTGGAGGTGGTCAACAGTGTAAAGTTCCTGGGGGTGCACATCACAGACAACCTCACCTGGTCTGTAAACATCATGTCACTGGTCAAGAGGGCACAGCAGCATCTGCACTTCCTGCGGAAAATGAGGAGAGTCCACCTGCCCCCACCCATCCTCATTACATTTTACAGGAGCACCATAGAGAGCATTTTGACGAGCTGCATCTCTGTGTGGTGTGGAGGCTGCAGTGCCTCTGACTGGAAGAATGTGAGGAGAGTGGTGAGGACAGCGGGGGAAATCATCGGGTTTTCTCTTTCCTCCATTCAGGACCTCGCAACAGTGCGCTGCTTATCCCGAGCACACAACATCATCAGTGACCCCTCGCATCCTCACTGTGGACTGTTTTCCCTGCTGGCTTCTGGTAAAAGATTCAGGAGTATTTGGTGCAGGACCACCAGGTTCTGTAACAGTTTTTTCCCCCACGTCATTAGACTGCTGAACTCTCAACATAAAGGACGTTTTCAAGGATGACTGAGCCTTATGCCATCTGCGCATTGATTATCTACCTCCCCTATATTTATGTTTAAGAACATTTTTTTTTTCTCTCATTCACTAGCCACTTTATATTTATTCACGCTGTTATTTATATTATGCTGTTATTTATAGGGTGTATATATATATATATATATATATATATATATATATATATATATATATATATATATATATATATATATATATATATATATATATATACACATGTATTTAGATAGGCAGATGTGTATTTATGTATTTATCCTATAAACCTATACTTAATATTCCTGGTGCTACATCTTTACATTTTTAGATATTTACATACTTTTTGTTTATTCTGCGATGCCATCTATCATATTATGTAAACTTTTAAATTTATGCTGGTATATATTTTATTGTTATTTTTTTTATATATCTCTGTGCGAGCTAAATGCAACGAAATTTCGTTCTGCGTACATTTGGGTGTATAATGAATGACAATAAAGGTTGTCTGTCTATTTTTGTGAAACAGGGTGCAACAACTTTAAAGCTTAATATCTCAAAACTGGTCAGAATGTAGAACCTTGTAATTCAGAGGGGACGACATGTCTTTAAAGGTAAATGTCTGCATCACAGAGTGAAACGCAGCCATGGAAACATGAAGAGAACACTTGGTGATCTGGATACTGAGGACAGTTTACACTCAGTAGCTGAGTTCAGATCTGTGTCTGTGAAAGAAATCACTGTGCTGCAGATTCTGAGCTATATTTGCAGCAATGATTTAGCTTCACATGTAAAACTACCTCAGCATTGCTGAACAACTCATGGTGTCAGTACCAATGATTGTAGCAAGTGGAGAGAGAAGTTTATCATACCAAAAGCTGATCAATGATCTCTGAGCACCCAAGTATCAGAGGGTGAAGCTCTACACAGGGAGACCTGATGAGACTGAATAAATGGTGAGTCATTTAGCATAAATATCATGAGTAATGATAATATTAATAATGAATAAATGACTTATTTTACTCAGTGTGTATTAGATAGAAGGCCACTTATATCTTCATCAATCAGTGTGTGACTCGGCTCCCTCTCTGTCTCTGTGCTGTTTGTTCTTTAGGCCTTTGGTGAGCTGTCCATGGTGCTGAACGAGCACAAATCACTGTTTGGAGGAAACTACCTGTAATTAGGGCCTGAGCATGACCTGTGTGAAGGCTCTATTGTATCTGCTTTTGATTATTTACGCAAATGAATTGCTTTTTTGAGGGCCAAAATATGCTCAAAATCTCATGAAATTTTGCACACATGTCAGGTCTTGTGAATATTTAAGCATTTTAATGGTTTCAGGCATGGTCCTTTCAAAATGGCTCTACAGTGCCACCTTTAGTACAATTCCCACTGCTGTGTTTCACATACATGTATGAAATTTGGTACACATATGTAACATGTCCAGACAAACAAAAATGACCACTGCATTCAATACCCTGAACCCAACAGGAAGTCTGTCATTTCATGAAATAAATCGTCGATTTTAGCGATTTCCTGCCTTCATAATTTCTCTAATAACTCAGTTTTTGGATTTTATCAGCTTCATATATGTTTTCTCTAATCTACACACCAGGGGAGAATCTAAATTTTTAAAAAATGGTGAGTTTTTGCCAGGGGGCGCGGCCTTGATGCCACGGTAAATTTCAATCATTCACCATGAAATTTTGATTGGATTATGTAAATATGAATGAGAGCCAATCTAGATCAAACTTATTCAGTAGGAGGAGCGTCCGCCCCTGAACACAGTGCCACCTAGTGGGACCAGGAAATGTCATGTTTTACACTTTGAGGTATGGAGTTGGTCTTACATTGTTTTCAAAGCTGTGAGTTTTCACCAAAGGGCGTGACCCTGATGGGATGGCAACGTTTGATGTTTCGCCATAAAGACAAAAAGGGCTGTAACTCAAAGCCAATCTGCATCAAACTTGGGTGGTTTGATAAGCCTCCTACTCTGAACACATTTATATGCATGAAGTTCCTAAACATTAGAGCGCCACCTAGTGAGACCTGGAAATATCATGACACACCATCTTTTTTGCATAGCCCCAGAGCTACATTTTATCTACATATCTGAAATTGTGCAGGCTCATGTAACATCCTAAGATGTACAGAAAAGTCTCTTGGACCCTTACCCAACACCCTACAGGAAGTCAACTATCTTCAAATTAAGGTGTCAATTTTTGCCATTTTCAGGCCTGCTATTTGAATAATATCCTCCTAGGGTATTTGACCCAGTGAGACAAAAATGGCTCAGCATCATCTAGACAAGTAAGGCAACAAAATTTGTCCAAAGTTTTGTAGAATATTCAACAGCTTTGTCACACCAGGCCCATGAAGTTGGCCTTCGTTTTTCTCTCTCGACACAAAATTGTTTGTACACTCATTCACACATGCTTTGCCCGATCAGCCTAAAAATGTAATCACTCATGTACAGACCCAGGCTTAACCCATAACTACAGATTCAAGGCTATAGAGGCAATAGGGCCCCCTACAGAAGCAAATTAAAATTTGTATGGTGGTCCACAGAACTAGTTGCAACATTCTTGACAACATCCTTGTCAGGATGCGGTATTGTTGTTGCTGTGGTGCCCTCCCTCTGTTTCCTTTTCTTCCAGGAGGCAGGCAGCATGGAGTTCCTCCGCCCCTCTAGGGTGGGACTGGTGGTCAGGGCTGTCACACCTGTTTCTTGTTTGGTGGCCATCAAAGCAGCATTTACGGCTCAGCCTGATTCCCCAGCTTTTTCCCCAGAGTGCCTGCGATTGTGGAGTAGGAACTCCAGACCTCCTTGTGGATTTTGCTCTTCTGCTCATGCCTCTGTGTTTTTCTAGCACCAATGCTACTAGGTTCAACTCTGTTTGCATTTGCCAGTGTTTTTGGATATTCCCACCCACCTTACCTTCTGGATCGACCTCATCACTACCCGTTGCCTGCCTGCCCTCCTGGACAACCTCAAGGCTTCCGCAGCAACTCCATATCTCTTCCACAGATTTCACAAGACCGGCTGACAAGTAAGATCCTCTGCATCATCCTGGAATTGTCTGTGAAACACTAACTTCTTGCTGGCAAACATTAACTTATCCTTCTCTCTATCCAGAGTGGCATCCTCTCCCCACCTTGTGTTCCCTCCATGCTTCTTTCCAGTGAATGAACGCGCTACCAGACGCTCCCCTGGGATTTCCCCCCCACACCTGGCATTCCCCCACACCTGGCATTCTGACTTTATTTTGTAAATAAACTAGGGGTGGGACTTTAACGCATTAATTTTGATTAATTAATTACGGGGAAATTAACGAATTAAAAATTTTAACACATTTTAATCGCACTTTGCACTGTGGAATGTTTCTCAGTGCACGAGTTCCAGGCATACAGATTATATTGACGCACAATGTCCAAATTCAGGGGCTGCATCCTTCGAAGGACCCGACCCACGTAGACGGGTCCTTCGCAGCCCACGAAGACCGCAAAGATTGAAGTGAGCGGTTAGCCTTCATATCAGCGTCACCTGCCCTCACCTCTGCGTAGTGCATGTCGCCTAGCAACCGTGAGTGTGAAGCACAGCTGTGTAAAAGCAGCTGGTTAAACGGAGAATGAACTTTTTCTCCTTTTTGTGGTTTAATTTTAAGTCTTTAATTCAAAATAAGCTGTTAAAACAAGCATAACACATTTCAACACCAAGGAATACAGCTGAGAGAATGATTAATTTCCAACTAGATTAAGTGAGACATTAATGTTGACTAAAACTATCCAGTTATGATGCTTAACTTTAATTTCAGGAGTTTGCTTATCACAGGAGCACTTCCACCCTTCGTTGGTCTGTGTAGCAGACTGGTGGGAAAATAAAATTTTGAAGTTTAAGCTTATGTATATTGATTCATTCATCAACCAAACTTAAATTAATATTTCTCATGTTAAATATTAAAATGTGATTAAAATGTGATTAATTTTTATTAATTAATTACAAAGATTAATCGAGTCCCACCCCTAAAATAAACATTGTGCAGTTACCTCCTGCTGTCTTGTCCAAGTTTGCATTTGGGTCCTCCTTTTGCTCTCGGCTGTTAGCCGTGACAATGCTGATCAAAAAAGTCAATCAGACCCATGCCCCATTTTGCATGCCGCATCCGTGACCACACCCCAAATACTGCATTGGGTTTACATGGAGAGCAAAAGATTTAGTTTCCCTTAAATGTATGAAATTGATTACAGACATTCTGTACACCATCACGATCAAAAAACCTCCAAGCACAGCATGGGTCAATGTGCGTGGGCCCAATCATCGCTGCTTGCGGGATTAATTTTCCTTTAGATTTCTTCGGTGCTCATTTACTCACTTTTAATTCCTGAGCACAATTAAATGTTACTTTGATTAATTTGAGGGAATCGTTGATGATACTTTTATTTCTTTCTGTGAATTTTGGGAACATCCATATTGCTCATCATTCTGCTGCAATTATGGCATTATTTCAAATTATAATTCAGCAAATTCATCAGATTATTTGTATTTCTTTTCTGTTGTGTAAAAATTGACAAAACACATTTAAAATGAAATTCAAAAACATATACTTACTGAACTGGATTTCGAACTTTTGTGTTTTTTTTCTCTCTCATTTTACATGGGGGGTAGGACCTCTTTTGGCCGTCAGGTGCCTAAGGCTGCCACTGAAACAGCATCAGTTTTAAAATATTTGATCCTGGATTATAAGTAGATGGGAAAGTGGAAGCGGCAGTTCATAAAAATGGCTACCATCACCAGCAGGTTGGCCAGGAGTACAATAACACATACTGTCAAGCCCAGTCCGATGACAATATAGTCCCGTGTATTCCATCCCACGTAGGAGTCGTAGGGGTCGGGTGCAGTGTGTGTCAGGCGGTGGCCGAGGGTGGAGGCCCTGGCGGACCGATCCCCGGCTATCGAAACTGGCTATTGGGACATGGAATGTCACCTCTCTGGTGGGGAAGGAGCCTGAGCTAGTGCGTGAGGTTGAGAGATACCAGCTAGGTATAGTTGGGCTCACCTCAACGCATGGCCTGGGCTCTGGAACCAGTCTCCTGGAGAAGGGCTGGACTCTGTTCCAGTCTGGCAGCGAGCTGGGGTGGGCATTTTTGTATCCCCCCCAGCTTGCTGCCTGTACGTCGGAGTTTTCACCGGTGGACTAGAGGGTAGTTTTCCTGCGCCTTCGGGCTGGGGAATGGGTCCTGACTGTTGTTTGCGCTTATGCGCCGAATGACAGCTCAGAGTACCCACCCTTTTTGGAGTCGCTGGGCGGGGTGCTGGAGAGTGCTCCATCTGGTGACTCCATAGTCTTGCTGGGAGACTTCAACGCTCATGTGGGCAATGACAGTGAAACCTGGAGGGGCGTGATTGGGAGGAACGGCCTGCCCGATCTGAACCCAAATGGTGTTTTATTATTGGACTTCTGTGTAAACCACAGTTTGTCCATAACGAACACCATGTTCGAACATAAGGATGTCCATAAGTGCACATGGCACCAGGACACCCTAGGTCGCAGGTCGATGATCGATTTTGTAATCGTATCATCAGATCTGCGGCCGTATGTTCTGGACACTCGGGTGAAGAGAGGAGCTGAGCTGTCAACTGATCACCACCTGGTGGTGAGTTGGATCAGGTGGTGGGGGAAGATGCTGGACAGACCTGGCGCACCAAAATGTATTGTGAGGGTGCGCTGGGAACTCCTGGCAGAAGCCCCGGTCTGGGATATCTTCAACTCCCACCTCCGGCAGAACTTCGACAGCATTCCGAGGGAGGCTGAGGACATTGAGTCCGAATGGACCATGTTCCGCACCTCCATTGTTGAGGCTGCTGCTCAGAGCTGTGGCTGTAAGATGGTTGGTGCCTGTCGTGGTGGTAACCCCCGAACCAGATGGTGGTCACCGGAGGTCAAGGGAGCCATCAAGCTGAAGAAAGAGTCCTATCGGGCTTGGTTAGCCTGTGGGACTCCAGAGGCAGCTGACAGGTATCGGCAGGCCAAGCGGAATGCAGCTCGGGCAGTGGCCGAAGCAAAAACTCGGGTGTGGGAGGAGTTCGGTGAGGCTATGGAAAAAGACTTTCGGACGGCATCGAAGCGATTCTGGCAAACCGTCAGGAGACTCAGGAGTGGTAAGCAATGCTCCACTCACACGGTTTATAGTGCGGGGGGGGTGCTGCTGACTTCAACTGAGGCTATAGTCGGACGGTGGAAGGAACACTTCGAGGACCTCCTGAAGCCCACTGACACGCCTTCTGTAGTGGAAGCAGAGTCTGGGGACGAGAAAGATGACTTGACCATCACTGGGGGTGAGGTCACTGAGGCAGTTAAACAACTCCTTGGTGGCAGAGCCCCTGGGGTGGACGAGATTCGCCCTGAGTTCCTGAAGGCTCTGGATGTTGTAGGGCTGTCTTGGTTGACACGCCTCTGCAAAATCGCGTGGAGATCTGGGGCAGTGCCATTGGATTGGCAGACCGGGGTGGTGGTCCCCATCTTTAAGAAGGGAGACCGGAGGGTGTGCTCCAACTTTCAGGGGATCACACTCCTCAGCCTCCCCGGCTCAGAGTAGAGCCGCTCCTCCACATCGAAAGGAGCCAGTTGAGGTGGCTCGGGCATCTGATTAGGATGCCTGCTAGCCGCCTCTTGGGTGAGGTGTTCCGGGCATGTCCCACCGGGAGGAGGCCCTGTGGACACGCTGGAGAGATTATATCTCTCAGCTGGCCTGGGAACACCTTGGGGTCCCTCTGGATGAGTTGGAGGACGTGGCTGGGGAGAGGGAAGCCTGGGCTTCTCTGCTTAGGCTCCTACCCCCGCGACCCGGCCCCGAATAAGCGGAAGAGAATGAATGAATGAATGGATGAATGGATGGATGGATGGATGGATGGATGGATGGATGGATGGATGGATGGATGGATGGATGGATGGATGGATGGATGGATGGATGGGTTAAAAGTAGTTTGTAGCCTTCCACAAGCTTCTCACAGTGGGTTTCTGGAATTTTGTTCCAACTGCTGGATCTGGATCAGGTTTTTAGGACTCCTCTCTAACACATGATTTTTAAACTTATGAACACATTCATTCATTTTCCTTCCTGCCTCTGTTTACAATAGTTGTGTGTCTGTGAGTGTGGTATTTGTGGTGTGTGTGATGTGTGTCAGTGGGGTTTGGCAGTTCTGGTGGTTCCCGCTCCTCCTCAGCTGGAGCACCTGCAGTAACTGATAATCAGTCCAGCTCATCAGTTTGGAAGGATTTGACTCCATTTTTACTGAGAGCAGCTTTAATTCTGACATGTTGGATTTTCTCTCATGAACTGCTCTCTTCCAGCTCTTTCACACAGTTTTTGTTGGACTCTGTTGGACTTGGTTGTTCCAAAGCACTGTTTTTAACAGCAGCCATGGGCGCTTTGTGCTCCAACTAGGCTGCCGGAGCTGATCGAGGACACTCAATACAACACTGATGATTCCAGCAGACCTGCCACAGCACATTTCAGAAGCATCCCTGAAGCATCTCTTTGCTCCACTAAAAATAACTCTGGGTCTGTTTTTACAGAAGCTCCATCAAGCTGCAGCAAACAGAGGAAAATGGGCAGAGCAGCAGAAACAGCAAAGGAAATCCTGTCAGTGTTCAGAATAGAAGAGCCTGTGCAGACCAACATGGTTCACTTCTAAATACAGCAGCTGTGGTTTGAAGGCTGCAACAAAACCACATCAGAAAGGTGTGGGAGCATCACTGATGGATCAATGGACTGGTACTTATAGAGGGATTTTCTACTCTGAGCACTCAAAGCAGTTTTTCCTACAAGGCACATTCAGAGATTCACACACATTCAAACAGCACTTTATTCTCTGCCTTGAAGCATTTTCTTCTTTCTATCAGGCTCACACTCACACTCAGATGATGCATTGGAGAAAACTGGAGTCAGTCCATCATCCTTTAATCCAGATCCAATCCATGTGGACTAAAGTAGTGGACTGACCAACAGACTGACATTAACATCAGAGCCATGCTGCTAGTGTGGCTAAAAGAAAAGAGAAGCAGAGACAGTCATGTTGATATGAACATTAGAGAAACTCATCATGGAGCTGAAATATGATCCTGCTTCATCATTTGGACTCATTCACCTCAGCTGACACATTCAGCAGCAGACAGGTTTTTGTATCAGTCTGTCTCACTGTGGGAGGAGGATGGATCTGGCTCTTTGGCTCTGGAACCAAACTGAGTGTAACAGGTAAGAACAAACATTTATTTTCCTTCAGTTGTTTTATTGTAGAAGTTGAAAATGTGTTTAAAGTCAGTTTGTGCTGCTTCAGGCTTTACATGTTAGTTTGTTCATAATTAGTAGAGAATTCATCTGCAGCCATTGTTCCATAAGAAAAGCTCAATAATCTCTGAAAACATGTTTAAATCTCACTGAACAACTAAAGTTATTCTTTATTTCTGCAAATATTAGTGATGTTACAGATATTTAGGATTTGATCATCTCAGTAATTCTGCACCATCTGCTGCTTTCTGACAGCAACATCAGATTAGATGGAAAAAAGAGTTTGATGTAAATTTAAACTCAGAAAAATTTGAACTTTAATTGTGTCAAAGAGAATTTTTTGAATGATTTTATAGTCATATTTACTCTGTAATTAATTCAAAGAGTCTTTTTTTTTTTGGAAATGAATTTAAATATTAGTAATGATGAACTTAGAGAATAAAATGATCCCCTACAAATGTTTGATAAAATATGATGTTGTTAAACTGTGTTTGATGTGTGAGTCTAAACTGCACATGACAGTAAAAACATTTAGTTTCATTTTGTTGTTTATTGTGAAAATGTAGAAAATAAGTTGACAGTAAAAATCTTTGTTTCCTTTAAGAATGAGTCATAATGCAAGTTGGAGCCAAAGATAAGAAATTAAATCTGAAATGAAGACGACTGATACACATTTTTATTTGTGTGTAATAATTGAATGTACTCACAAAACAATGTATATGTTTATTATATTTGTATCATAGTGATATTAAATGACACATGAGGACATTTGGATATTAAAATATGTTTTTAAAGGAAAGTATTTGATGTAATTGTCATTTTATGTAATCATGATAAATCTGATTTAAATAAAGAGAGATGTGTACAAGAATATTTATGGAAAAAATGGTAAATATAATTATACTACATTATGTTGAGTTATTATTAAATTGAATTCTAGCTGTATAACATCTATTTTAAATTTCTGCAGCCATGACGTGCTGACTGTGTTTGATCTGAAGCTGAATCCAGTGTATGTAGTGAACTTTGTGCTGTATTGATGAGTAGTTTAGTGATCAGAGTCCATGTAGTTTCCAGGATCAGACTGAATGCAGTGCAGTGCTGGAAGCTGCTGCTGACTGTGTGAATGTGTGTCTGTGCTGCTTGTTGCTGCTGTCAAACTTCAGATGAGCAGGTAGTGAAGCCCGTGGTGAGCGTGTACCCAGCAGCATCCAGAGCCCACCTGGAGGGGAGCAGCTCCCTGCTGTGTGTGGCCTCAGCCATGTTTCCTCCTCTGGTCCAGTTCTCCTGGAAAAGACAGAAGAAGAACGGCGGGCTGGAGGAGCTGCCCCCTGCTGAGGGAGAGCAGCTGGAGCTCAGAGAGTCGGGACGCAGCGCCTCCATCTTACTGATCCGTCAGAACAGCACATGGAAATACAGCTGCTCCGTCAAGCACGAGGGGGGCACAGTGGAGGCCCAAACACAAGAAGGTAATGAAGGCTCGCTGACTGTGTTCAGCTTCAGGGATTCAGCTTCATGTGGAGATGCTGTCAAAGAGAGCAGAGGAGCAGAGGACTGACATTTGTCACTGCAGCTCCAAACATTTGACTCCTTTTGTGTTTCAGAGCTTCCAGCTCCAGCAGCCTCCTGTCCTCCAGAGAGAGAGCCAGCAGACCTGCCAGCTCTGCAGCCAGCTGACTGTAAGATCACCTGCTGCCTCTCTGCATGGACAGCTCCAATGTCCAATGAGGGAGCTGGAACAACTTTAGGGACTCAGTCTCAAAGTTGTTCCACTCATTCATATCTTCATCAAACAAGCTCTGAGAAAGCCACTGTACACTAGCTGCTCAGCACCAAACAGCACACAGACCATAATATGTCAGAGATCAGTTTGTTAGCTGCTTGTGGAGTTCTTCTGCCCCAAGTGGACACAAACACACATCAATCCATTCATCCACTTGAAGAAGAAGCTGTGACTGTTTCTATTTGGACTTTTTCTCCTTCATCTCACAGGAATAACCCCACTGTGTGTGTGTGTGTGTGTGTGTGTGTGTGTGTGTGTGTGTGTGTGTGTGTGTGTGTGTGTGTGTGTGGTGTGTGTGTGTGTGTGTGTGTGTGTGTCCTTCAGGGTCCTTCCAGTCTCAGTGCAGGGTGAAGCTGCTCTGCCTGCTGTCCACAGTGCTGATAGTGAAGAGTCTGGTGTACTGCTGTGGACTCTCTCTGCTGATGATCCTCAGAAACAAGGGAGCGTCCACCAACTGCACACATGCTGACTGACTGTTTTCTGCTCGCCTTTTCTCACCATCAAATCTCATCCATTCATCTCATTCATCACTTTGATCACCATTCACACATCTGAGTTATGATGTGTTGTGCTTATTGTTGCTTTGATTCCATAGTTAGAAGATCATCTGAAATCAATCATCTTTACATGTACATATAAGTCCAACATACAGCAATAACAGTGTAGTTGTGTTTGTAAGTTGGAATAATAAAGATTTGAAGCTTTTGAATTGGATTCTACTTTGATTGTGTGATCAACAACAACCTGTGTGAGTGACGCACAAATTGAACATAATGTGAATAC
>CM024208.1:312637-331787 GCA_013435755.1 Amphilophus citrinellus
CCCTTAGAACTCCGGATCCCTGTGTAATTATTCCTCCAATGTGACTGTAAGCCAGCCGTGAGAAGAGCACTTGACTCGAAGCTGCTCGTGCATTAAGTCTTCCAAAGCCTCCTTCAGTCTTCTCCATCAAAACTAATGGAAGAGGCCTTTCTTCAATTTCTCCAAACCTACATTGAATATCAAGTGGCGCCCATGGCTGGAGACTGCAGTCGTATTTAGATTCCTCCAGAGTGTCGCCTGGTTAAACATCCACAGTGAAATCCAAAGCGTGAATTCTCAGCCACCCAGGTTTAAGTCCAGTAAACTCAAACGTGAGCGAAAGGAAGGAGTCTACCTGAGGAGCAGGTTCATTCAACATTTTTAGGAGCCTTCAGTGAGCAACTTCACGCTGTCGGCGAGCAGCTCCCAGATCCATCTTTTTCACTTTCCACAACAAGTTACAGGCAGACTGTGACACATTTACATTTAGGAGGGGAGGGAATGTGCACTTACACTCTGCTTCTGACTATATTAAACATTTAAAACACACACACACTCATATATACAGAAAAAAAAGGGTCTCTTTTGTGTATAACTTCACGCTCTTTTCCTTCAATGGAAATCTGTGCTTTTCCTGCTCATGCTTTTAGTATTCACAACAAGAAAGATCACACAGATTTAGAGGAAAACCTTTGCACTGATTCACACACACACACACACACACACACAACACATACATACATACAATGAGGAGGTGAGGAGGTGGTCCATGTAAACACTCCACAGACACACATAAATGCAGACACTCACCAAAGAACATGCTGCTCTCCATAGCTCCTCAGGCTCGGGGGTTTGCTGTATTTCCTCTCTGGTGCCCTGCCAGTGTGTGGATGTCAGTGGACAGCAGCCTGGGCATGTCTCATACACTCCTCAGGGGTGTGTGTGTGTCTGCATGTGTGTTCAGTCTGACAGCAGCGTCAGTGGCCAGTCTGCATGCTGCACTCTGCACACCGCTGCTGCTCGTGGACCTCCGTATCTGCCTCTCTCTCTCCCCGTACTCGTCGTCCCTTGCCTCTTTCGTCCCCTCCCCTCCTCTTTAGCTCTTCCCTTCCCTCCTCCCCCTCCTCGTCTTCCTCCTCCTTCTCCTCTCTGGCCCCTCCACGAGCTGAATCCCTGCACTTCTGTCTTTTCTCTCTCCGAGGTGTGTATCTACATTTTCCAGCAACAGCTTCTCCTCCACCAATGCCTCTTCCTCTCTCTGTAGTTGTCTCATCTTTGTTTTATGTGTCAACCAAGCCTCTCCCTCTCCTGCGCTTTCTCACTTCTTGTTTTCCCCTGCTGTCACTCCTCTATTTGATCGTATTCTCCTCTCCATGCATCCATCTCCAGCTCGCTTCTTTTCTTGTCACTTTACTCTGAATGTTCTCGTATCTCCCTTATTTCTTTCTCCTCCTTTTCGCTCTCATTGTTTCCGCCTCATCTTTCTCTATACTCCACACATTTACATGCATACAAAAAAACAAATATAAAAAAAAAAAAAAAAAAAAAATTCAGGTTATGGGGCAGATGGAGCAGCATGTAGGCATCAAAGTCCTGGACGACATCTGACAGAAGCATTTCAGCCACTAGGCATTAAGAAGAATAATTTCCTTTAAAGCCATCAGTATATATATATCTATATATATATATATATATATATATATATATATATATATATATATAATTTTTTTTTTTTTTTTTTTTTTTTTTTTTAATGTTAAGAGCAGAAAAAATATTCCCCTCCATGCTCCAGGTTCTTCTCAGCTCTCTTGCAGCTCATTGTTTTGGGTTTGCTTTCACCTTGTTGTTCTCCTGGTGAACAAAGTAACTTCTCAGCAGAGCACATGGGTCACAACATATAAACCCAGATACCAATATCCCAGCCAGAGGGATTTCCCATACCTGTCCTGAAGGATCACATACAATAAGCTCAGTGGGAAAATAAAAGTTTATCACTTACATGTTTGTTTGTTTGTTTGTTTTTGTTTTATTAGAATGAAGATAGCCCACTTTGATCATTCTTGAAGTGTAAACAACCCCACTCCACAGTCGCAAGGCTTTAACGTCACTACCACTAAACTCCCGTCCGAGTATCTTCTCTTGAATGTAATCGCTTTAAAATTGATGGCAGAAAGTATTTATTGTGAATTTTATTTTGTGACATCTAAAGCTTGACATTCAAAAGTCCCACTGACAGCAGAAATGCAAAAATGCTAATTCATATCCAAATTTTAGGACTCATTTGTGCTGCACTCTATAAGCATGTGGCCACAGCAAAGCCACCTTTTCTATTCTATTAATGATGAACCCACAGAGACCTGCTGAAGCACCGCTTTGATTTTAGCACTATTTCATGTTTTTTGGAGTCACAAGTGATCATATTTAGGTGGGAAGATGGAGTGCAGAGTTATCAAATAACACTAATAGACTTCATTAGCAAACTGCATCCATAAACTGTGTGGGTGCACGCCGCAGACACAGATATCTGCTAATTAGTAATCAGCAACATACAAATGAAACGCTTTAATATTACTCACCAAGACTGATGCACAGATGTCTCGGGCAAGCTGTAAAGCACAGCGGGCCATATTATTTATTATTAAAAATGCACCGACGCAAACAAAAAAACCAACAAACTGATCAAGAGCCCACGTCACTGATCCAGGTTAGCTGTGATGAAGTCCAGAGGGCAGCTAGCTCCGCCCACACCCCTAATAATGCAATTTAAACAGGTGAGTTAGAAAGAAAAGGATGTTTGCTATAGGAACCAAAACTGTTTTTGTATCCAGCTGTAATCATTTTTTTTTCTCCTGCAAAGTCAGACGTTTTAATATGAAAGTCTATGAAGAATGATTCGGTGTTGGAGGCCAGCCTCAAAGGCAACATTTGTTTTCAACTTTATTTTCCAGCTGTTGAGTTGACACGTGATCTAAAGGAGCACGTGTTTGTTCAGTCACCACGTGCAGCACGCAAGAGTTAAAATGTAACCAGGATTTTTTGTAAAATAAGAAAAAAAAAAGAAAATGTGAGGGGTCGTGGTTTAAACATCCAGATATTTTACTCAGGGTTCTTGTTGCCTCATAGGCTGCCAGGTACTAGCATGTTCACCATGACAGCTGAATGAGGCGATAACATGTTGATGCCATGTTTATAACTTGCTGTTTTGACCTCTGGGCACAAGAATGAATTATTGCAGGATCACCAGGAAGAGAAATGTGTTGCTGATGTAAAGCAGCAGAAAACATTATTTATTCTGACTTCCATTAATGTCAAATCTTATCAAATCAAAGAAAGCAGGAAGCGATTTTCTTTCTCTCGCACTGACTGGCTCAGCAGTGCTCGTTGCTGCCATGGGTGGCTAATTTATTTTAATCACTTGCTGAGCACACTGCACTTTTATTTCCACGTCTTATTTTTTCTCTCCAAGTTCCAAAGCAGATTAGCGACCACCCAGAGAGTTAGTATTTTTGTAACTGTTAAGATTTTCAACACCTCCCATTTGTTGTGTTTATTTATAGTTTGCATTTTTATTTGGAGCCATGTGGCAACATGCATCAGTTAAAAAAATATTTATGCAGGATGCTGCAGGTTGATAATTAGATTTCTTCCATATCCTTTGATTTATTGTTTTATTTTTCTTTGTTTTGGATGATTTGGACTGATGGTGCATGAAAAGGTCCTCACGTCGTGAATTTTAGCCGCCATTTAAAACCTT
The DNA here is from genome assembly GCA_013435755.1 of Amphilophus citrinellus. NCBI lineage: Eukaryota > Metazoa > Chordata > Actinopteri > Cichliformes > Cichlidae > Amphilophus > Amphilophus citrinellus. Next base: position 316,371 of record CM024208.1, read on the forward strand.
CACTTTGTGTTTGATTCATAATTTTCACATGGAGAAAAAACTTATTTGGAAACATTTTGCTTTGCTTGCAGACACGTCACCACTCCGAAGTCTCCAAAAGCAACATGGCACATTAATCAGGTTTCTCTAATCACCTGCTTTAATTGGAGGCTGTTTGTATTCATGATGCTAAAGAAATCCGATTACTGCAGTGAGGCGACAGTAACACAGTTACTTATGCACATGTAAGTACCCTGATTGATTCTTTTCTCTCGTTCTCTCTCTCTCCTCTTTTACACATCCTTTCCAGCCTTTGTTGATGACACTCAGGCTTTTGTTTTCTCTCAAATACCTACACACTCATTCCCAGAAAGTCATTCTGTTGCATTTCGCTCCCTTCTGTCTTGTTTTCCTTTCACTTAGTCACTCTCTTGTTTTCTTTTCACAATTTTTTCTCCCTCCTTTTCGCTCTCTGGCTGGTTGTAATCAGACTCAACAGGAGCTGATATGGGGCTGCTGCTCTGCTTCTGCAGCCATGAGGCTCTGCTGCTCCTCTCTTTGGTTTTCACACACACAAACACAAAAACACACACAGGGCCTCTAGAAATGAACGACAGGAAGAAAATCATCTGTACATGTTCTACCCACACTCACACATGAAAACAGACTTACAGTGAGCAAGTTCCAGTTCCAGGACTCCACCTATAAAGAAGAAAACCAGCCTGATTTAAGTTTGGCTGCTGTCCCCTTCAAGGTCATCTCCTCATGTACCTTTGGACTGCTGATATTTTTAGAGCTCTCCCTGGACATCACATTGCAGGTGTGCTTTTGCAGAGCAACTTTAAACTGAATTTCATTTTGGAGAAAAGGCTGAAGAACCAAAACCAGTGAACAGGGCAGTGGGCCTATTCCAGGAAAAATCAGTGTGCCTCCAACCTAACCTCTCAGGAGCAGCAGCCTAAACACTCTTTCATACAGCAAACATCCATCCATCCATCCTCTTCTGCTTGAGGCTAATCAGGGTACTCAAGAAATCCTTCTCTTGTAGGATTACAGTTCCTCCTGAAGGCTCCCAAGGCATTCCCAGGCCAGATATATATAATCTCTCCAGCAGATTCTGGGTCTGCTCTAGGATTTCCTTCCAGTTGGGCGTGCATGGAAAGCATCCAAAGGGAAGCGCCCGAGAACCATCCTAACCAGAAGCCTGAACCACATCAACTGGCACCTTTTGACGCAGAGGAGCAACGATTCTACTCAGAGCTCTTTACGGATGTCTGTAAGGCAGAGCGCAGCCACCCCACAAGGAAACTCATTTTCACTGCTTGTTTTGTGACGAGTGGTCAAGCTGTCCACTCAGTGCTGCACAACTTTGCCCAGAAGTGGCAAACAAGCGTCGACGCTCTGGATGGTCTATTGTTTTATGATACTTTAATTCAGTGGAGAAAACTTTTGGGGTCAAATTCCAAGGGTCACATCACCATGAGGAGAGGTGGTCAAAACAAGTTATAGAGTTGATGCCGGATTCGTCTTCTAGCTGTGATTTCTTATGTGTCCAAAAAAATTTTAATATAATTAAACTTTAACATGTACCAACACATAAACATACAGTTACATATAATATAAAATTTGCATATCTGTATTAATATAGAGTTAATTAAGTCCAGTTATGAAGTCTCAAGTTGAGCATTTTCACTATCTTGGTGTTTTAAAAGTGAACAACTAACAACTTGTAACTGACAAGTCGTAGCCAGTGATTCAGTCTGATTCATCCTCCTTTCTGACTCTAATAATGAACAAAATTTGACCAAAATTTACTTAAAGAAAGTGTTTACTGAGGCCACAGATCCAAGGAGCCCAGGGCCATTTTTCCCACAGACTGTGGGAGTGTTTTTGTGACCAAAGGAGTCGCCCCTTGCTGCCATTAGAAATAATGCAGGTTTAAGGTTCTTCTTGGCTTTGCTTTTCAGACCCAGAAGCTCCATCAATCTTTCACATTCAAACTGTGGCTAAAATGTGACACCAAGGGCTTCCTACCAAGTTTCCATTTATGACAAGCTGTGAGTAAGGTTGATCGTACAGCTGCACAGCACCAGCACCAAAGGATACCTGAGTTTATCGCTGAGATGCCAGCAGCTTAAACAAAACTGCAGTGTTTGACACTGCGGCCCTGAGCACAGAGTCTGCAGCCAAGGCTACAGATCCTCATATATGTCATTTTTGCACATAGGTGTACGTTAACCCTTCCTGTAGTTTAGACATGCTACTCTAAGGCGTGTGCACACGCACACACATGGGTGCTCAAAAGCACTGTCATCATGCAACATATAGACCCAAATACACACAAACAACAAAAGTAAAGTTCTGCTTTTGCAGCAGCGTAAAAGGCTCAGTTTGGTGATGAGAAATCTCATATAAACAACAGTAAGTCCTGTCAAACAGTTTGTCCGGCTTTTCAAACTTTGCGTTCATACTGTGGTTCAAATGAAAACATTACAGGCACAGACTGAGGGCTGGGGTAAAAAGTAGCACGTCATTGTTGCTTCCCATGGTTTTTGGTTTACTGTCATAAATACTGTAGATTTGTCTGCTATGGTTTTTCTTTTTTGTCAGCAGCCTTTCACAGAGGAAGCAGCGACAGGCTGTTGCACCAGAAATGAAACAAGGTTCAGAGACTTCGGTTCTCAAGCCATTTTACACCACAGTGTCAACAACTCACTTTACACTGCCTCAAGCAAATTACCCTTCCACTCATTTGTGTTAGACTCCACAGAATTTTGGGGGGATTTGAAGGTTGGGAAAAGAGGAGAATGTTGGAGCATCTGACATCTGACTCATGGGCCCTGCTTTTACACCTCATGTTAACATGTAAAAAAAGTTATTCAGGGTTTTCCAACACTAACAAGCACAATGGTTCCCAGGCTAAGGGAAGCAATGCTCTGTGAATGAAAACTGTTCACTTTTAATTCACTTTCTGCTGCTACTTATAGCTTTGCTGCTTAGCTCATGCCGGCAGGATAAGGTTGAACTCATCTCCTTATTTATTTATTTTTTGCTAGTGTGCTAAAATGTACATGATGCAGGTTACTAGCACCTTACTGAGATCACAATGGAAGCCAGAGCTCAGTCTCACCTAATTTGCAACATGCGAGATGTTATCTGCAAAACAGCATAATTTACGCCTTTGTTATTAGTTTCACAAGGTGCCAGCACTGAGAACTGCTGACTGCAGTTTAAGCAAACAAAATGACTCATTCATGCATGTCAGAGGGTTCAATCTTTCCAGATTCTTCAAATATTGTTAACTCTTTAATTGGTCTTTATTGTTGTAGAAGAAATCACTCCCAAAGATCTCTTTCTATATCTGGATACTCAGCAGTCTGTTCATGGAGCTGGTGCCATGACTTCACTTGGACCTTTTGCTGATTTAAATGATCTATTAGATTCCTGGTTTGGTTTGTGTTTCTTCTTTAGTGTATTTAGTTCTATTACGAGCTCCCAGGTGCTTTAGTTTTAGTCCTCCTTCAGTGTTCCCTCCTCGTGTGTCGAGTTCATTCATGTGTGTGTGTGTGTTTTCCCTGTCATCTCACTTCCTGTTTTTGGGGGGAGTTTGTGTTCCTTGTGCTTTGCCTTTAGTTTTGCTTCCTTTGTCTCACCTGCTGTGATTTAGTTCACCTGTGTCTCACTCTCCCCAGCTGTCTCCACTTCCCCTAATTGCCCCTCTGTGTATTTATAGTCACTGTCTCCCTTCCTCAGTGTCTGCTCTCCTTGCTCCAGTGATTCTCAGCCCTAGTGTTTCTCACTTTAACATGTGTCCTCATTTTTGGTTTCAATAAGTTTTTTTTTTTTTTTTTTTTTACTTTTTTTTTTTTTGTACAACCTGCCATCAGCCCACAATAAAGGGCTCCACTCAGTCTGCCTCTGAGTGTCTGCATAAATTCCAGTGTAACTGCCTTTTTTTCCCTTTTCTTTCAGACACACAAACATAAACTGATTGTGTTCAGATCAGCTGGTTGTTGCATTTGTGGTGTTTCAAACCTGTTAGCTGTAAGTTCCCCATTGTGGGATCAATAAAGTATCATCATCATCATCATCATGCTGCCAAAAAGAAAGTTGGACGAGCTCTGGAATGTCAGCATTCATCGTGGTTGAAGGGTGTTTCTAGCGTCTCTTCTTAATTTTCATTTATCTGCCATTATAAATACTGATATCAGAAAATAGCTAATATCAGCCGGGGGATAAATCAGTCAGGCTCTTGAAGTCACCTCACAGTTTGGTTTGGTCTAGGCACCAAATCCAAGAAACAGTTTTTCCACACCAAGGTGAGACAAAACATGCCTCTGATGTATAATGGGAATTAGCAGTCTACTAATTACTGCTAAATAGACTTCAGCAGAACTTCTTTCACCAAAGCTGAAGCAAAACCTCTTGGAGAAGCTACACCTCAAAGTAAGCCATATTACTTGTCATTAAAATGCCCCAAGACACAAATAAAAATACACAAACATGGTAGAAAGGGCTAGTTCAGTGACTCGAATTAGCTGAGGTGATGCCCAGCTGACAAGCTTTAACAAAATCCAGATGGGTGACTTATTAAAAATCATGGTTATGAAGAAATTAAAGTGTTTTTTTTTTTTTTCTTTTTACCAGGCTGTAAACATGCTCTTTAATGCTGCTAATTTGATTGACTCCCTCTTGGAGCCAGGCTTCAGTTGTCACTGCAGGAACTTATATGTGTGTTGTCTTCATTGTCCAGCCCTGGAGGTTGCTGTGACTGTCGTTTGTTAAAAGCACTAAAGTGATGTATTTCACTCCTTTGCTTCTCTAAACTCAGACGATTTTTTTTTTTTTTTTTAGCTGTGTTTTTGTTGCAAAAACATGCCAGCAAAGACAAGCTGTGTATAGATGTGTAGGTTTGCACATGTGTGGTTGTGTGTTGAAACATACTACACACAGGAAACATACTCACTTACACCTGTGTTTCCTTACAAGTGCGTCGTGTTTGTAAAGGTTCACAGCTGAAGTTCAAATGCTCCCCGCGGTCTGAGCAGGATTATACCAGCGTGTATGTATCGGTTTATCCATTTCATAGTGTAAGTGTGGCTTCTTATTCCCAGACATGCTTAACCTCTGCCTGGGTTTTGCCTCTGCCAGACACACACAGACACACAAGTGCAGACGATGTGACTGGCCCACTGTAACGCTGCTGAAGGTCAGACAGAATTGACCGTTCCTGAGCTCCGGCCGCCAGCATCGACTACAAATGAGACACTTTCCTTGATCAAAGCGATATCTGCCCACCAGCGCGCACACACACACACACACACACTCTATCAGCCAGCCAGTTGTTTGGTGACATCATCAGCCATCTCCTCAAGAGTGAAAAAATTAATAAATAAAAACAGAATCAAATATTTAAAAAAATTTTCTCAAGTGCTGTGAGAGATTCCTCTCAGCTATCACCGCCTTCAGGCTCTACTGCTGCGGCCATTTTGCACAGCACATATGTTTTCAATTAATCCTGAATTCCCTTTCTCCCTGTCCGCCCTCCCACCATCTCCCCGATCCCCCTGCTGAGCCCAGTTACAGAAAATAAGTTTATCCTGGATCTGAAAGGGCAGCTCTCCCTTTCTGTTCGTCTTTGTCCACCCCCTCCCTTCTGTCTTCCACCCCTTTTTGTGCGTGTCGTCCTCGACCGCATGCTGGCTGTGGAGAATGTGTTTTTTAACCTTGACTCGCAGGTGTCGGTGGCAGAATGGGGCATTATTTGTCACCATAAATAGCGGTTAAGCAGTGGCGGCAGCCCTGCAGGAAAAGCCCCAGTGCACCGCATGCGAGTGCAGCCTGGGATACTTCATTAATCTTGCTGTCACTTCCACGACGCTTTTCATTAGTTATAAGGCTATCTGATCAACAGGCACACTCCTGATGTTTCAAAGCCGTCCAGCAGCAGCCTGGAGAGGGGGGGGAGCTGGAGGTTTGTGAAGAAACAGAAACGAGAGAAATGAGACCTCAAGTGAATCAAAGGAGGACTTCTGATTGTCTTGGCCTCTAACAAATCAGAGTCTTGTGGGAAACAGACTCATGTGGCGCCACGGAGAACATTTTGTGATGCACTGATTTAGTAAGTGGATATTTCTGTCCGAGTTGGAATCCATGTGTGTTTTATTTGTTATAATTTGTTTGGAGCATTTGTTCTAAAACACTATTTATTCTAGCAAAAACAATCTGTGTTTTGAGATTTTCGTGACATCAGAGCTTGTTTTTGGTGCTATTTAAGGTCAGCACTCTTTCACCAAAAGCCATTTAAAAGCATTAGATTTGCATTTGCACGTCCAAGTAATTCTTACTAATCTTCTGCTGGGTGTTGGTGCAGCCCCTCAGCTCATCCACCGCCTGGGACAAAGTCAATAATGTTTTAGCGCCCCTATGCTTAAGGCCACCCTTACGTTAAAGGCACAGTCAGTCTTTTTAGTTTTTTAGTTTATGCAATAGAAAACAAATATTATACTAAATATATACTGGTTAGGGTGTAATTATGTCTCCCAATTAATGCATTAAATAAACATAAGAGTGGGTACCAGTTTGTGGAAGCCATCTTGGATACAGCAGCCAAGATAAGACATCACCCATTAATCGTGTTCACATATGTGCTCAGAGACCGGACACATACGCAGTACTCCAAAGGTGGAGGAGATGAGAACTCGGAGACAAATATTAGCTTATGTCTGTACTTTCAGACTCAAGATATGAAGGATCACACCTGTTTTATCATCTGAGACGGGGTCCTCTTCCCCAGAGAAGTGAAAAAATGAAGGAGAGCTACGACGTGATTGGCACCTGGATAAAATGTCGTCCTCGTCTTCCTCATCTCCTGAAGTCAGGGCTCTAACTCGTGAAAATAAGCATATTTATTCCTGATATTGTGGCAGTTTATTGTTAGCAGATTAGATGTGTGACCCTCCCGTCTCCGGACAGCTAACAGTGAGCCAGCTAACAACAACAACAGCTGGTTATAAGCTAACATTTGTGGCAGCTAATGCTGGGCTTGAGTGTCCTGAAAATCCCACTTTCCCTCTGATGAACAGTTTGATTACATTCTCACGTTGTATAAGTTTATTCACGAAGTGTCGGTTGTCGACTCGTATCGGACTCCTTTCAGAGTTTCACAGCCTCTTCCAGAGTAAATAGACATGGATGCTTCTCACACAGCATTGACAGCTGAGGTAAACAGCGGCCTGCAGGCAGGGGGAAGCTCCGAATGGAGGCCAGAGTTTTTGAGGTGACTCAGGGGTAAAAACAGAAAATACAATAAAATATTTATTCCACATGTCTGTTTTTTTTATTCCTGATTTATAGCGAAGTGTTGACATTATTCAAATATGTTAAAATATAGTGTGCAAAAATGTTTTTTTTTTTACACAAAAATCATTGTGAAGCACGCCAGCCGCAGCCGTTATCAGGTACAGTCTAATATGTTTGATCTCTCTTGGCTGACTAAAACATGTTTGTCCTACAGCGGCCACCGTAGCTAGGATTATATACAAAAGCAGAATTCACGTTTCTGCAGTCTACTGATATCTAGTGTTGAGATTTTGCACACTGTAACTTTTAGCCAATTCTCTGATTGGCTGCTGTTCTCATAGCTAGAGGTGCGGTCCTGAAATGACCATATTAGGATATCAGCTCTCATTGACATCACACAGAGCCAGAGTAGAAAAAGCATCTGAAGCTGGAGCTTTTGGCTGTCCGAGAACACACACCTCCCAACTTCACCTTCCCCACATGTCTCCTGATATTTAAAAGGAGGTTTTTCCTCCCCACCATTGCCAAGTGCTTGCTCATAGGAGAATTGTTCCTTAAGAGGTAAACGGTGGGATCATCTCTCTAATATTGTAGGGTCTTAACAATTTATAGAGCTTTGAAATACATTTTTTGTGAACTGGCACTATTTAAATAAAATATGAGCGAACTGAGCTGAACTTGTTATATGATAGTAAATAAAAGGTTCAGTTTAAGATATTTTTCATCTTCAGTCCACCGCTTTGGCACTGGGTTCAAACTATATATATATATATGTCAAAGACACACAGGATGCACGCACACATGCATTTGTTACTGTTGTAATTGTGTATCTGTGTTTAAATCATTGTCCTTTTTGTTTCTTGCTTTGTGTTCTGAATCCTGCTCGCTGATGATCACACATCCACCCAGCGCTCTGTAGCTGCGCTATCTGTTTCCAATTACTTCACTGGGTAAAAGCGTGGGGCTGGTGGTGGAGCATGTTGAAAAGCGTTGCGAGGACTCTTTGATCCTCTCTGCTGAGAAACTCGAAGGCAAAAAAAAAAAAAAAAAAAAAACGTGGAAGACGGATCAACAGTTTGGCAAACGGTCGAGCATTGCAGAGTATGCAGCCACAGCATTTTCAGGCTGATTACCTGAAGCCCCATTTCACTTCCATTTTCAATCTGACAGCAACTGTAAGTGTTACCGCTGCTGTTTCACGTGTCATTTTATTCCTTAACTGCTGCCGGCTGACACCCATCGCAGCCATCTCTCAGAGCAGACAAACAGCACATACCTTCAGCCAATATCTCATATAACATTGATGATATCCTCAAAAATATAATCATTCTCAGCAAAGAAGCTTTTGTATGACTCATTGCTGTAACTGGAAGCAGTTATGTGCTTTACACTCATGCCAGGTTCCCTCCAGAGCACGGCCACTTTTTTTTCTTTTTTTTTCTTTTTTTAGATGGTGTATATCGAATTCCAGAATAAAAGCTCCTCCAACTGTTTTGGTTGGGCCCTGCAGGTACGAGCAGTTATCTCCTGCCTGTTCACTCCTCACGTAATGATGTAAAACACATGGAGAGGAAATGGTGGGAAACCAGATTCAATCCCAGAAGGCTTAGTGGGAGGGACGCAGGCCGCAATGCCTTCAGCGCACATGTTGGTGGGTTACACACAAGCCACATTGACATGGTGCAGTTTTATGTAGCAGTGCAGTTCATAAACCCTCCGTCATGTGCCGTCAGCGTAATACCCGGTCTGCGAGCCAGTGGTTGAGTCGACGTGGGCCAGAGCTTTCTCATCTGGAGCTGAGTTTCCACTTGTGCAGTTGTGACATTTCTCTCCGTGAATGACTCATAATCGCTCCAAATAAAAATGAAACGCTTCAGCTTATTAATTTTTGTTTTATTTTTTCGGCTCTCTGTTGTCATGACATTCAGGTCGGTGCTCTTGATAGGTGTGGCGGCAAAATGGATGTTGCAGACTGTTACAGCATATTGCATTACACTGACTTGTCAGGGTGGATGAGTTGACACAATATTCCTCGTGCTGTTGCTGCATGGGAATAAGAGCTGACACAAATGCAGTGCAGAAGCCACGTTCTTTTACTTTGGCTTCAACCTGAGTAATGTGGAGCGAAGGCAGCAGCGAAGCAGGTTTGACACATTTTTGATGATTAAAATAGCCAGTTTGTTTTTGGACGTATCATATTCGATGTTGCTGTTTTGTATCATTTTGGAGAAGACTGAATTCATTGTAACCACGACCAATATAGTGCCATATACAGTGGGGCTTATTAAAGGCCCCTGAAGAGGTAAATCTGACTTAAACAGCTGCTGCCTTCTGAGAAGGATCACATTTTCCTGAGGATATAAATCTCAAAATATACTTCTTCAGTTGATTCCTCCATTAAGTAGTTTGAGTCATTTTTCCACCACTTGGTCCTAAAATTTTGGGTATATCCAACTTTGTCATTTTCCACACCCACTTCTCATTCCCGTTTGAATCTTTCCTACACAGGTTACATCTACAGTAAGGATTTCATTTTAAAACTGAGACTTTTGGGTTTAGACTTAGTGTTGACAATCACAAATATGGAAATGATGCTGCAGTCACGTTAAATCGTGTCAGTGTTACTGCTGGTCTGACATACCATCTGTGATTCATCCTTCCTGTGTTGGTACTCGTGTCCCGTGGCCAGGCCTTCTTCTGGCGCTGCTCTGTGTGGCCATTTGTTTTACAACGACTCCCATTTTCCACCACAGTGACCACCTAAAGTCACTGCTTACTCCACGAATTCACTGAGTGTGTATGCGTCACATTGTGTCTTACACTGGGAGTGTTTTAGAAGTGGAGCATGTAGTCAGCGTCAGGTCTTTTGTTTTGAAATTTTTACCTAAAATTGTACATTCCTCTGACTTTCTGCCCTCCTCTTCTGCTCTGTACAGTCTGTACAGCACGTTTTTCTTTTTTCTTATCAGTGTGGGGTGGGGAGCAGCCTCCTGGTCCGGTTGAGTCACAACATTGTCTTGGGTGAGTGCAGTCAGCTTTGAACCAGGAACAGCCCCGCCCAGTAACGGCCTCCACTGTAACGGGTTCAAGCAAAGAATTCCTGGTCCCACATTTTCCTCTGTAGTGTTTTCAACAAATAATTAACCCTCGACTCATGAAACTGCCTGGATGGAGGAGGAAACTAGTGTGGCTGTTATATTAGAATCAAAATCTAGTTTTTAGATCAGTGAAATATTGCATCAGCCTTCATCAGCTTGTCACGTCAACAGCCTCTGATGCTACAATGGAGGTTTCACCATTAAGTCATAAAATCTCATCATCTTAATTTGTTCCTTTAATTGTTTCTCAGGAAGAATCGAGTTGTATCTGCAGTGGTGAGAAAGGAAAAAGAAGAAAGTGGAATAAAATGTTGAGAGAAAGCTCTGTACACACGAGTGGAGCAGGCGGAAATGAGACTTCGCTCGAATTCTTTTATCAGTCGGTGGGAGACTTCTATTACACTGAATGTTTTGGCAGTGAACCCTTCATTTAAAGGCCTAATCTTCTCCAAAGGTTCCTTATCATACAATATATGATTCGCCCTCCTCTGACAAGCTCCTAATCTTTAAAACAAGAAAAAAAAGTCTGACTTTCAAAAGGCTGGCGATTCATAAATGCTTGCTCTCAGAGGTGGAAATCTCAGTTAGTCAAGACGTTTTTCAGGAACATTTATTTTATAGAATTACAATAGAACAGAAAGTCCGGTAACCTTGATCTGAAAACATCACATAGTCCAGGCAGGAAAACATCAAGAAGTCATGCTCCAGTAATAAAACCAATTCCAGATTTACTCTGCAGCTTGGCCGTTGTGATTCCCTCCACCTCTGTTTCCCTCGCTCCTTTCAATCTCCCTCTCCCTCTTTCTTTTTCACTTTATCTGTCTTTACAGCTTGTAAAGCTGAACAGCCAGAAAGAGACGAGCTGAGGTATTGATCTCTGGGGGAGGGAGAATTGCTGCAGCCTAACAAACACAAATTGATGTCAAAAGCTCATCACTCGCCTGAAAGACAAGTTTGCCTCAGATAAATGTTTACCACCATTCAAAGGGATCTCGCGGAAAAGAGGAGATTAACCAAAGTGCTTAGACAAAAGGAGGCATCAAAGTTTGAAGATTATTAAGAGGGAAGAGCTTTCTGAGCTCAGCCGAGCTCACATCTAAATGTCAGCTTTGGTGTTTTCATCTGATCTTCCATTTTGCTCCTTCCTTATGTGGTTAGACACAATATTGACACGCAAGGCTGCAATGAAGAAAGCCTGTAATGCAGAGACATGCAGGTCTTGCGCCATGAAGTCACTCAGTGTCAAAGGAAAGTCAAAACTGGGGCTCTAAAATTTCTGTAAAAACATGGTGAGCCTGAGTCTGATGTGATCTAAGACAACAGGCGTCCAAAATGAATTTTGTTCGACTGCACATCGACCGCCAGCGCCTGTCGCGCCCCGAGCTACGGCAGGGAATATTCACTCTCCACTCCCCCTTTGACTTGAAAGCAGGAAAAAAACACAGTTTAACCCCCTACGTCTGCCAAACTCCACACACAGGGTTCCCAGTTTTAACAGCGTCTAATTGGATACTGATGTGTTCCTGACGACCTCCTGCTTCATCCAGTCACTTTTAAAAGCCATTGCCGGTACTAAATCAAGGAAAGACGCAAAGTGTGCTAGGGATGGCGACTGTCTAAACATCTCCTTTTACGAGGAACAGAATAAACTGTGTTTTTTAAGCAGGGCCTGCTGTTTGTAACCAGTGGAGATGCAAACAGTGGAGATTACAAACAAGACCACTGACACAAACTGTTGCCTTAATTAAGACAAAGAGCAGGCATTAAAAGTTATTAAAGTAGGTGAGATCTCTTCTGTGGCTGTACATAATGAAACATTACTGGAAGGCTGCATGACTCTTGTTATCTTGAAAGCAGAGGAGGTATTAGTGTTGGAATGCCATTAGATACACACCGGAGACGGCTTTACATGCACTCGTGACAAAGTGTGTTGTGGTCGTCTTGGCAGCGTCAAGTCAAGCCTAATGACACAAACTTCAAAGGATTGTCTGAGACGCCGCTCTGTATCTTGTTTGATCTCCGGCTGGGACTCCTCGCCCTGTTGTTGTTGGCTGTCTCGGGGCTTAATTAAAGCTGCCAGGAAGAAGGCGTTTCTGTGGGGATAAATCAGAGAGCTCGCCGAGTAACACACAGACCTGTGGCACTAAAGCTGATCTGGTGCGGCCGTATCGATTGCAGCCCGCGTGGCTCGACCGAGCCTTCGGGATGTCGGGTCAATGCAGATCCGATTTGCATCAACGTCTTAGAAAACTGAGCTCGAAGTTTTTCCCTGAAATCTCCCAGATGCACGCCTGGTGTGGCTGCTGAGTGCTGTCTCAGCTGTACTCACAGCTGAGACACACTAAGATCACCCTTTCCTTCTCTTACAGTGTGATTGTGTGTCCCTCCAAATCATGGATGGAAGGCGTTCTACGTATTGGGAAGATACTGTGAAATTCCATTTGTTTGGTTGGTTGGCAAAATACAGTTTATCCCTCTTCACGTTTCCTGGGAAAAAACTTCCTAAGAACAATCTGCTAAGTGGACTCGACAAAATCTTAGACACTCCTATAAACATCATTCTTATGTACATCAAGTCTGATTTTAGGGCGTTTCTCTTTTTACTCGGGTTCAATGTCACTTTAAGGCAGCGGTTCTCAAACTTTTACCATCATCCATCATGCCCCACTCATTAATCCGATGTTGTTGCGCATTACTTTTCTCCCAGGTCTTTCACCACACCGCCCCACCTGTCATGACCCTGCGCCCCTTCCAGTGGGGTGCTCCCCACAGTTTGAGAAACACTGCTCTAAGTTGTACTTTTACACCGTATATGTGGAAGAACACAGCTGATTATTATTTCACCCAGAGCAGTATCAGAAACTAATTAGAAGTAACAGTAAAAACACAATGAGAACATCCTCCACCAATTAATAATAAATGAGTAAAGGTCTGAGGTTGCCAGCAAATTAATGCAGGACACAGACTTATTTTCTCAGAGTTAAGTGTCCCATATTTCAAACTGTGGAAATCTCATTGCAGGACAAAACCCAGTAGATATTTTCCTCACAGCTAGTGCAGATCCAGAGCTTTAAAAAGATCAATTTTCCTATCAAATCTGTCTTCATTAGATTCTCGAGAACCGAGAATTTCCTTGACACCAGGAATGCGCAGGCCTGAGTGAGCACTTCAGGGCCCATACAAGCATGTCATACATCCACTCGCAGTGTTTAAAATGCATTTGTGATCTGATCCAAAATTTTCTTGGCTGTTCAACAAGTCTGCATTTGTAAACCATTGGAGAAAATGTTTGCTGTATTTTCCAGCATCACTGGATTAGTGAGGCGAGAAGAGGGAAGGGAGCTGCAGAAAATACTGCAGGAGGTCGATACTAACAGCGTGCTGAGCTAACATGTCAGTGATAGCTGCTAATGAGTCATTTTTTCCTCAACAAAAGGGCTCGTGTAACAGATCTCAGAGCGTTTGTATGGAGGTGCCTCAAAGCTCACTGTGAGGACTGCTGAAGTGTGGGTTTGTATTAGCTTTCATTTGTTGTGTAATTATTATGCAAAATAAACTGTGTAATGTTTGCTTTTCTGCTAAAGCCATGAGAAATACTTTGCTTTCTTTTGCAAACAAATCTGTGACTCGAAACTAGCAATGAAATAATTCAGTTCCTCAGTTAAGTGTCGGGCTCCTGCAGCTATGTGCTTTTTTTTGTTTTGTTTTTTTTTGGGGGGGGGGGGCTGCAATGGTCAGTTAACAAATAAAAAATTAAAACACACACAGATTGCTAAATCAGACCTATTATCACTGTGTTGATAGTTTATGGTAAGACAAGGGTGGATTCATGTTTATGAATTAAAATTATCGAACAATTTCAATGACTAAAGTATGAAATATAAACACATTTCATATTAATAGTACATTGTCATGGCCGTGGGCCGTGTACCCAGCGTTTTGTGTTTAGGTTTTGTTTTCACTGAGTTATGTTCCCAGTTTGTTTCCCATCTTAGTTCCTGTCTTGTTGTTTTTTATTGTTACATTTTGATTTGTTCCCGTTTCCCCTGCGTCTGCGTTCTTGTCTGTTTTGTCCTTTTGTCATGTCCCTGGCCTCCTGTGTTTTGTCCCAGTGTTGTGACTAGTCTGTGTCTCTGTCCCGTGTCGGCGTGTTTCCTGTTTTACTTTGATGGCCCCAAGTTCCTTGTGCTTTGTGTTTAGTTTTGTTTCCTCTGTTATTAGTTTCACCTGTTGTTCCCTGTTGTTTCCACTTGCCCCGATTGCCTAGTGTGTGTATTTAAGCCCTTAGTTTTTCTCTGTTATTTGTTGCGTCGTCGTCGATGATCCCTGTTGTGTCACCCTGCCCTTAATTGTGTTTAGTTCTGGCACCTTTTGGCACCAGTTATTTGTATTTAGTAGGGGTGGGACTCGATTAAAAAAAATTAATTGAATTAATTAGAAGCTTTGTAATTAATTAATCGAAATTAATTCGCATTTTAATCACATTTTAATATTTAACATGAGAAATATTAATTTAAGTTTGGTTGATGAATGAATCAATATACATAAGCTTAAACTTCAAAATTTTATTTTCCCACCAGTCTACAGACCAACGAAGGGTGGAAGTGCTCCTGTGATAAGCAAACTCCTGAAATTAAAGTTAAGCTTCATAACTGGATAGTTTTATTCAACATTAATGTCTCACTTAATATAGTTGAAAATTAATCATTTGCTCAGCTGTATTCCTTGATGTTGTTATGCTTGTTTTAACAGCTTATTTTGAATTAAAGACTTAAATTACACCACAAAAAGGAGAAAAGTTCGTTCTCCATTTAACCAGCTGCTTTTCCACAGCTGTACTTCACACTCACGGTTGTTAGGCGACATGAGCTACGCAGAGGTGACGGCAGGTGACGCTGATATAAAGGCTAGCTGCTTACTTCCAATCTTTGCGGTCTTCCTGGGCTGCGAAGGATGCGGCCCCTGAATTTGGACATTGTGCGTCGATATAATCTGTATGCCTGGAACTCGTGCACTGAGAAACGTTCCAAGGTGCAAT
>CM024208.1:332287-356132 GCA_013435755.1 Amphilophus citrinellus
GAACAGTTAAAACAGGAGAAACAGATGTGACGATATTGCTGATTGTGTCAAATCAAACCTTAGGATTCCCTCGGCTGTTATGGATTAGATTTGCAAAATATGCTGCCCTTGCATTTTTTTTTTTTTTTACCATATTATTAAAAGAATGCAATACTTCTCTTAAGTGACAGAGATTAACTTGGAGCTTTGTGGATTTCCATAAGCGTTCCACTTTCCGACAGCTACGCTTGAAACAACGAATACTGTCATTCATCCATGGTAAAGATTTGGCAGAGGAAACATTTCTGATTTTAAAAGGAGCCACTTTGTCTAAAATTGATAAACAATTATCATTAAAATAACGCACCATAAAATTTACATCAGTGTTAGAGAAGGAAGCATTGTCAGAGTTAAAAAGAGCAGAATATTTCTCTGCAGAAAGATTATTTAAAATACAAGTACAAACCATACGATGGCTAATAGCGGGATCAGAATCAGAAAATAAATTAAAGAGAATACACATATGATCAGAAATAAAAATGTCTTGAGGATGTAGAGAGTCAATATTCAGGCCCAAAGTAAAAACATGATCAAAACATGTCCTCTGTTGTGAGTGGGAGCTGACATATGCTGTATAAAGTTAAAAAATTAACAAGATAATGAGAGGATCGGGAACAGGTGGAGACACGGCTGGGAATAATCAATCAGGACAAGACCAGGACGTAAACTAAATACAAGACACAGACCAAGACGGATACGGGAAGACAACAACAAAGGGACCCGGAAGTCAATAACACTGATAACTAATACCTGAACAAGAAACCATAATGAACAACGAATAAAAACCAAATGCAAACAGGGAACATAACAGAAGAACACAATGAAAACAGAACCTCAGGAACTAAACACAAAATGCTGGGCACACGGCCCAAGACCAAGACAGAAATTGTCTTTTTTTAAAGGCATATATATATATATATATATATATATATATATATATATATATATATATATATATAATAATTACTAATTTATCTGTAAGCTTGAAGAACTGATGTATTTAAGCACCATCTTCTTGTGGGTTTGATATGGATTGAATATTTAGTGTGAGTGAAATGGGAGCATGATCATTACGTTTGTTTGTAGGGATTGAGATTGTGTCATGGGTCGTGTGCTGTGGTTGTGTTTTTCTATTCTCTGCTTCGTTTCAGGGGGCTGGCAGGCTGGTTTCTCCTCCTCCGGGCTGGAGGTTGTCTCCTGCACACCTGCAGCGAGTCATCATTAATCACTACAGTATTTAAGTATTTGCTCTAGCCTCCTCTCTTCGCCAGAGTGTCTGCAAAAGTGTCCTCCAGCCAGCTTCTGTCAGAAAAACTTCGTTCCTTCTCAGCCTGCCTGCCCTCCTGGAAGAAGTGTGACACCAACCCAGCCACCTGCCTCTCCCTCTGGACATTTCCATTACTACTATACTACTCACTCCCCTCTCTGTTTATGCACCCTCCTACTGCTTGTAAGGGTTTGGAGTATAGCTTCAGGAAAAGCCCAGAGAGCCATCCCATTGTTTATTTTGTTTTTGTTTTGTATAATAAATCGCTTAACTCAGTATAGACCTGCCTCTTTCCATGTCTGTATTTGGGTTCACCTTCGCTGTGTCTTCGGCCGAGACAGATTGTTGTATCTCCTACATGTTGCATAAGGGAGCTACTGAGGAGAAAGAAGTCAATGCAAGAGAAAGACTGATGGACAGAGGAAAAATATGTATATTCTCTAAATGAAGGGGTGTTATTCCTCCAACTATCCCCAAGTCCATAATATTTTGCTTTATTATATCAGTGGAATACCAAATTCTTGAGCTAACAGGTGAGCCTGATTGATCACGTGCAGGGTTAAACCTCCAGTGATAATAATGTTGAATTGCATAATAATGAAAACATTTGTGGAAGAAAGATACAGATATTGTTGGGTTGTGTTTGAATCCATTCCATAGTGGGTGTAGTAATAATCTAGTTGTATTACTTTCTCCATATATATATATATAAAGAAAATAGCTGTCAGCTGGATTCAATATAAAAGAGTCTAGAAAAAATGTCCAGTATTTTCTTATCAAAAATTACTGATTAAATGTTCTGACAGCATGCCGTCATGATGAAGCTTCCCAGTCATGGAAACATGGTAGCTAATGTAACTAATGCTACAGACCTTAAGTTTGGTATACTTACCTTGCAGATGCATTGTGCCCATTGCTGATTGTAAATAGTCCTTTTTCCTGTCTCAACATTAGCTTCTACTGTTTTTACAACAATTTTAGAATGTTCCAGCACTCAAGGTGCTTATCTGAAAGTAAATGCTATTTGGTTTTAATGTCCTTCTCCCATTTCAAACTAAAAAATTTTTGATTTCCTGCCCTGGATTTTTCTCTCTTGCTGGCTATTTAAGAAAAGTCTTCACTTTCTCTTCCAAGAGGTTGAAAATTCCACAATGTCTCATGTAAGTGTCCCATAATTTGTAACAGCCTCTCCGTGTAAAGTCTGTTTCTTTCCTGTATCTTTGCTCACTTGACAGTTAACTGCTGTTGAGGTTGCACTGCAGGGTGCCCGTCTTATGTCTGGCCAAAAATAAAATGCAAATTTGATTATTTGCAGAATGGTTACTGATTTAAAACATGAGAGGTTGTTTATGAGCTGAGTGGCTGAGAGGAGAAGAGGGACGGGGCAGCGCTGTCTGTGTTTGTGGCGATCGAGTGAAGCAGTGATGGCGTGAGAGCGAGACAATCAGTCAGGTTCATTCCTTCATGCCTGTACAGTTTTGGTGTAACCACTGAATTATAAATTAAAGGCAACTTTTGCTTGGTTCCATAGTAAAATGATAATAAGTGATTTTGATTGTATTTTTAGTGATATAAGAGTAATTTCCCAGGCATTAATTTTTATTGTTCACACTCATTAAATCTGTGGATATCTTAAATATAGAATATTTTTATTACTTTTCTGAAATTTTACCAATTTTGGAATATGTTCTTTGGAATAGAATACACCATCTGTGAAATTATGTGATTGTACTTTTTGACAATTTACTAATATTCACAGATATTATAAACACATAAAAGATTAAACAATTTTTTCCCCACCATTCTGTTAACTGATGAACAAGTATGTGTAAAATTACAGAAAGTATACTTTATATACTATAATTTTTCATCTTTTATTGTCTTTCTTGTGTCATCTTCACTCAATGCATCATATATATGTACAGCTCTTAAACTAGAATTTAACAGTTTTATTTTTATAATAAACATGGCATATTTATGAAGTTATATTAAACTTGCAGCTGTTTTTTTTTTTCAGTGTTTTGTGTGGAAAAACAAGGGTGTTTATTCAGAGGTACAAGTTTTTGTTATTATATTTTACATTAGACATGTTAATTTAAAGTCTGCTTTGTGTAATTTTATTGCTATTTAATGTATTCAAAGAAACAGTAAAATTGTGTAAAATTACAGATTTTTTTTACAGTGTAAAATATGTATGAAAACAATAGCAGTGTATAAAAAACAGAAAAAAAAACTGGATGGGAAAGTGTGTTCTTTATTTGACATTTACAGTAAGAGTAGTAAGAAAGACATTTCTGATGTGAGAATCATATAAAGGCAATTGAGAAAAACTGTAACACACATTTTGAGAAATATCTGCCCCCATCCTAATTAACCAAACCTTTAATTATGTTTAAGTATAATATTGAAAACTAAAAATATGCTTGAAAACAATTTAAATATAGAAAATGAAAAAAATATAATTACAAACTTGATATTGAGAATAAATAATATGCTTAAAATTGTTAAATATAGCACTGAAAATCTTGAAAAAATATGCTTAAAATTTTAAATTATTAAAATATAATATTGAAAATTATGTATATACTTAATATAATTGTGGAACTATAGCGTTATGATTGAAACCGCATAATTTCTGGGACAACCACAGACTTGTGCATTTCTCTTTAAAGATAGAGGGAAAACTACACAGGATTCAAAGCAACATTTAAAGAGAACAGGAAAAACAATTAACCTTTAAAAACAGGATAATTGGTCCAGAAGTTGTCTTTGACTGATGTTTCTTCCCACTCAGAAAATCTATAATCAACAGAAAAGAATAAACAGCCAAGTTGTGACTCTCAGCATTATTAACATATTTACTGATCACAATTAAAGTAACACTTTGAAAACACATCCGGTCACAATGGGGGAAAAAAATTAAGCTGGATATTTATACTGATATGGATTGGGTAATGTGTTAGGAACAGAAGGATGCCACACTGATAATTATGAACCTACACAGGGCTGAATTCAGGCACCCCAAAGATCAAAGTGAAAAAAATGATGCAGCAGGCTCGTCCATTTTGTTGAAACTTTCTTGCAGCAACTCAAAATGGTAGTCAGTAGTTTGTGTGGTCCCTATGTGCTTGTTTGCCTGCCTAACAATAATGGGGCAGGCTCCTAATGAGATGACTGATGGTGTCCTGGGGGCTCTCCTCCCAGATCTGGACCAGGGCATCACTGAGCTCATGGCCAGTCTGTGGTGCAACCTGTCTGCCTCAGATGGACCAAAACATAATCTCACAGAGGTGTTCTTTTGGGTTTAGGTCAGGCAACCATGGGGGCCAGTCAGTGGTATCAGCTCCTTCATCTTCCAGAAACTTCCTGCATGCTCTTGCCACATGAGGTGGGGCACCAGGAGGAACCCAAGACCCACTGCACCAGCACAGGTTCTGAAAGTGGGTCCAAGGATTTCATCCCAATACCTAAAGGCAGTCAGGCTGTTGCTGCTTAGCCTGTAGAAGTCTGTGTCCCCTCTATGGATATGCCACCACCAAACCAGTCATGCTGAACAATGTTACACGCAGCACATTCTCCATGGCTTCTCCACATGTGCTCAAGGTGAACCTGCTCTCATCTGTAAAAAGCACCAGTGGTGGACATGCTAATTCTGGTATTCTGTGGCAAATACCAGTTTGTCTCCATGGTGCCAGGTAGTGAACACCAGGCCCACTAGAGGACACTGGGCCCTCAGGCCACCCTCATGAAGTCTGTTTCTGATTGTTTGGTGAGATTCATTCAGACCAGTGGCCTGCTGGAGGTCATTTTGTAGCTCTTAGAGTGCTCATCCTGGTCCTTCATGCACAAAGGAACAAATACTGGTCCTGCTGATGGGTTAAGGACTTTCTACGGCCCTGTCCAGCTCTCCTAGAGTAACTGCCTGTCTCCTGGAATCTCCTCCATGCGCTTGAGACTGTTCTTGGAGACACAGCAAACCTTCTGGCAATGGCACGCATTGATGTGCCATTTTGGAGGAGTGACTACCTGTGCAACCTCTGTAGTATTCAGGGATGGGCTCGTGCTACCAGCAGTAACCTGACCTTAGCCAAATGCAAAACCAGTGAAAAAACAAAAGATGAAGAGAGAAAAAAATCTCAGTGGCCTCCACCTGTAAAACAATTCCTGTTTGGGGGTTGTCTCAGTGTTGCTCCTCTAGTACACCTGTTGTAAATTTCATCAACACCAAAGCAGCTGAAAATGAGTAACAACCCCCTCTGCTACATATCTGACCAGATCAATATCCCAGAAGTTTGACTTGATGCTATACTCCATATATACCGGAACTGTTTATTTTTTGAGCAGTGCAGTATCATATATTTTGTTTGTAACACTCACACTAAAACACACACACAAAAAAAAAAAAAATCACATAATTTGCTAAAAGTCACAGTTTTCAGTAGCGGCGTCACTTAAAACTAATTTGTCATAGATGCAGCTCCTAGGCTGATAAACCCTTGTGTAAAATAAATGTTAATATCATTAATAACAGAAACAGTTCATAATAATAATAATTTTAAAGAAGACCTATTAATATTTACCCAGCTAGTGAAATTTCTTCATCTGTTATCTGGGCTGCTTGCAAGTTTATTGTAATGGTTCTTCACCATTGCAAGCTCAGTTGAAACATCTAAAAACAAACAAACAAACCTAGTTATAAATTAATGTCATCCCTGCTTTATACTTATATATAAAATTTAAAATCATGCAGAAACTCTGGTTCAGTTTTCATTCCATATATTTGAGTTTCATTAAATATATTTAAGTTTGGGTCAAGTTTAGTTTGTTGTATACATAATGTTTTACAACATATGTTGATAAATGGTCAGTTTATTTTGATTTTAAACTTGCATTTGGAAACATTTACCTGGAAGTGAGCAGTTATTGGTCTTGAGTGAGAGTTCAATTGATTCCTTCATGGCTTCATGCAGCATCTTCAGAATGCGTTCCTAATGTAGCACCAGAAACTGTAATCACTTATCAAAGAATGGTTTACATCATATTCTTATCATGTTCAAATATAAAATATGACAAACCATCAAATCATACAACTTGTCCAATGTGGTGTTTTTTGCCAGCCCAAACATGTGCTTATTTGAGTGCACGTGTCTCTCAATAGTCTCCCTCATGTTGTTCAGTGTGCCTGGTCCTCTGAATGCTGCTGCCTCTGGAGTAAGACATTAAAACATCTGTCAGACTTTTTAATGCAAGTAAATATAACTTTGGTAAAATAAAAATGTCTGTTTTAGTAGCAAGTGAATCTCTGATCTCAATGCTTACCGCTGTAGCTTTCTTCCATAACTTTTTTAATTGTCTCTGTCAGACTGTTGTAGATATTTTTCTTCTCCTTCCGGATGATTTTGTTGAGTTTTACTTTGATTTTTTCTTCCTTAGAGACAAAACATGAAATATAGATGAACACTGTTTTAAATTACAGTGAAGTATACAACCAGTGTTTTTAGTTTTTGCTAATTTACTGCCTGTTGGTGGACTAAGTTTCATCTTTTACCTCTGTCTTGAGAAATCTCAACTGCAGTTCGACATCTTTGTATTTTGTATTCAGAGAATCGGTGTTAAGTGAAAATGTGTCGATCGCTCCATTGAATGATCCACATTTTACTTCATTTCTGAAACATGTAAACAACGTGATCTATACTGGCAGAACTGGAAGACTTGTGCTTTAAGACTGACTTTTATATATGCATTTCATATTCTGTTCATTATAAAGTGTGGTGTAGAATGTTTATTCTTACGGAAAGGTCTTTCTGAATTCTTCATCAATGCTGTCCATCAACCATGAAGCTAACATCAGGTTGATGTTTATTTGTTTCCCTTTTTTTGGTTTGTAGACACCCTTGTTCTGAACAACACGCTTCAGAGTCGAGTGAAAAGAACTGCCGTTCTTTCTCTGAAACAAAGCAGAAAACAGAACATTTTAACACATAATCACATAAAATGCAAAGTCACTTGTGTTGAGGTAACTATATTATACACACATAATACAAAAAGGACTTCAATTTTTTTTCATAGGAACTGATGGATTTTTCAACTCCCTCACTGAGGCATTTGTCAAAAGTCTTATAAGCATCTCCCAATGCTTTTGCAAGTTGATTAAGTTGATGGGTGACGTTTCTCACAAGTTCTCCACACACTTCTGTTTTTTTAACAGCCTGAAATAGAAAAAAAAACATTTGAAAGAATATAACTAAATGCTAAAAATCTGCCAGTTTTCAAACCCAGCCCCATAAACAAGCAAAAAAAGAAAAGAAAAAAGAAACAAGAACAAAAATCACCAAAATATTTGAGGAAACAGCAAAATTTCAGCTTATGGAACAGGTAGGGAGATTTCTTGGGCTGTACGGACAGAACCTGGACGTTCAGAATTAGGACTTCATCAACTAATGACTGCAGGAAAAATGATCACTGTTGAACCCAACGTGGAATATTGCATTTTCATGAGCTGAATGAATATAATTATGAATATAATTTGCTGAAATATTCCCTTGTGTTTAAAAATCTCAGTTTCCATCCTTTCAAACCAAGTTGTAAATTGTGTTTTCCATTTTGTTTTGTCTGAAATGTTATATTTTATTTTGCCCCGTAGTACCGCTGTACTCTTCTCAAGGAACCAATAAAAATCAATTATGTGGTTGGCTCGATGTAAATCTTGAAAAACAAAACTTTGTTTTAATAAATATAGCTACTTTTATTACCACTTACCACTCCTCTGCAGTTGGCCCCTTGAATCAAAGACAGAATCCCGTGAGCTCCAGACACGTAGTTTAAGGTTTCTGAGTGACAGTCGTTGAGATCTTGCAAAAAATCCTGAAGTTTGGGTATTTCTGTTAAAAATGAATTTGAAAACTACAGTTTTACAATAAATACTTTAATTTAAATCCAACCATTCCTATTTGTTTCATTTAAAGCAAACTAAAGCAAAATATGCATTTGAGTTATTCATTTTCTGTTAGCTACAATGTGGTCATTTAAGGAGACCTCACCTACCAGTTTCTTCTGGATTTAAGCACTTCTGTTTAAAAAACTCTTTGGAGCTCACTGTGAACACTTTGAAACAGTCATCAGTGAAGTGTTTCTGAGGGAAACAGGATTTCATTTTAAAGCACTTTTGCCATTAAAGAGAGTCATGTTAGATTATACAATATAAAGCTCACCTTAATGTTGTTTAGCTTGCTGAATTCTTTCCTCACTTCTTCCTTGACTTCTATGTTTCTTTCAACTATACGCTTATGGAGCTGAGCTGCTGAACTAGAAAAAAAGATATTTGCACATAAAGTCCTTTGAAAAACAAAGTTTTCACAAGACTCTATGCAGCACTGTGACCACATAGAGTCACGGAGTACACACTTATTAAGTAAGAACTGAGTACACCCTTAGTGAGTAAAGAGTAAAGTGCACTCTTACTGGGTAAGTAACAAATCCATTTGATCATTAACAAGTGTGAGCACCTCCATAAAAGCAGAAGTGGTGGCTTGTGTCTGTTTTGTGTTAAGACAATGCTACAGTTTTCCTGTATGTGGACATCTTGGGAAATTCACCTCAGTCAGACTGTGAAATGCTTGAAATATTCTCAGTCTACAGGCTTCAGTTAGCATGTTAAATGTGAAGTTTACAACAAAACAATTAGAATAACATGGCATAGGTTTACAAAATGGTGCTTATTTCACAGCCACTGGACCTGAGTACCTTGAAGTCACTGAATTGATCTTGAATTTCTCTGGTATACCAAAGTATTCTAGAGCCAGTTGTGAGGGCATCTGTCTGACAGCTAAAGTTTGGCTGAAATTGGGCCATGCAACTATCCACTTTTTGCATCATAATTTACTTACTAATCATCTGAATCTTCAATCTGATCTGACTTAGTGCAGATAAATAAAATTTGCCGACATTCGCCACCATTTCCAATGAGGCTGCTGGCACTTTCCAGGATCTCCCAGGCTTCTTTTTCTGATGCTGCTCGATTAATCTCGGTTACAATCCACACAGTAGAACAATCTCCAACAATCTGAAAGGAGAATAATAACATGAGAGATATGAATAATTAACTGTCAAAGCATCATAGATAACATTGACACACAAAATAGAACAATATGCAGTGAACATGAGTAAATTACTTGTTTCCACATCATGTCTCGACTCTTGTTGCGGTCACCATTTCCAGGAAGGTCCACAAGTGTGACATGCTGGAGAAAATCATTGTTTGGCACCCTGAGAGTCACACACTTCACTAGTGGCCAGTACCACCTCTTTACATCTTTACCATCTCCCTGTTTAGAGTCACTTCTTGTGTATTTGACACATCCTGCAGAGAGATCTTCAGCCTGCAATAAATAATAAAAGTGAGACAATCCAAGACAAATTAACTACTTTTCTCACTACAAGTGTTTTGCAAATGAAAGAATTAGAGCAGCATAAAATATGACAGAATAATTCTATTTAAAAACAAACAAAAAACAGTACCACCAAAAGTTAAAATAAACCAATACAATGTAAATACAAAACTAGAAAAGTGCACAGAAGAGAAAAATAATTCTTAAATTTAGATTTAAACAATCAGATTTTGACATTTAGAAGCACATGTACAGTGAGTACGGAAAGTATTCAGACTACTTTAAATTTTTCACTCTTTGTTTCATTGCAGCCATTTGTTAAAATCATAAAAGTTCATTTTATTTCTCATTAATGTACACTCAGCACCCCATCTTGACAGAAAAAAAGAAATGTAGAAATTTTTGCATTTATCAGTCTCTGTCTCTCTCCCCTCAGCCCCATCCGGCAGATGACTGCCCCTCCCTGATCCTGGTTCTGCCGGAGGTTTCTTCCTGTTAAAAGGGAGTTTTTCCTTCCCACTGTCGCCAAATGTTTGCTCATAGGGGGTTGTTTGATTGTTGGGTTTTCTCTGTATTATTGTAGGGTCTTTACCTACAATACAAAATGCCTTAAGGCGACTGTTTGTTGTGATTTGGGGCTATATAAATAAAATTGAATTGAATTGAATTGAATTATTAAAATAGTGCTATTTTTAGTATTATATTCTTTATTTAAATAACTAAATACATTCTTGGACTCATTTGCTAGTATTGCAGAGAAACAGCTTCACATGGACATTTGGCACATTTGTCCACCATTGTTAGACTTATAAAATGTTTTGACCACTCCTTGATGTAAATTTCCTTCAGTTGTAAGATCTTTATTTTCTTGCATGTTCTGCCTGTTTCAAAGTAAACATGAACTTCTCTGGCAAACTGAACCAACTTGTTAAGAGGACCTCAAACACCAGGCTTCAATGTAAGAATCCCTGGTTTAGACTGCAGACTCAGTGTGTTTCATTAGGAACACAAATAGGAACATGACCCTCATTTATTGCACACATTCATTGTGTTGTACATGGTGAAATAATCCCCCAGAATCAGACTCTTAAAGTCTGTGTCCCTCCAACTTGTCTTCTTCATTCACGTTGAAGGATGCATTGAGCAATTACAGATGTGCAAGTGATCAGAGCAGGACTTCTTTAGAGCAATTTAACCCATACATACTGTTCAGGTCAAATTTGACTTTTTTTGACATTTGGTAGTATTAAAAATAGCCAAATGCCCAAAATGTTATTCTTTAATGCTGAAATTTGATGACTTTTCCTAAAGTGACCCAAATTACACATAAAGTAAAAATATTTACAGAATTTTTACTATTGTGAAGTTGTTACAAACTTTTGTGCATTGCAGCTATTCCCAGTCAAATTTGATCCGTATCTGTTGATGTGGATTTCAGATCCACCAGCCTGGGTTAAGTCAAGGAAAATTGGGGTTTTAAAAAAACTTGAAACTGAAACTGTAAATGTCATGTCTGTCTGTATTTTTATGGCACAGTGGTGACAAAGTTCAAGGTGGACCTGGACACTGTCATGACAAAATGTCTGTGTTCCCACAACGTTTTCCCAGGTTTCTGCAGAGACAAGAAACCTGCTGATCTTTGAAAGATCAGGGGGGAATCTTGAAACAGTGAAATAAACAGTTTGTTGTTGCATTGAGCAAAGCACAGTGCAGTGCAAATACACCATCTGTGGAGCACTTGTGTGCTGTGATGTACTTTGATGCAACTGACAGAAAGAAATAAATGCAGGGAAAGGGTATAAACAATGAAACAGCATAAGCAGAGCACAGTGGCCAGTGCAACACAAATGTTGGGCCAGATCAGCACATACTGCTTGTGAAGGGCCCATAAAAGTAATCACAAGGAACAGAGGTCAGAGGGAGTGTTGACACAGACATGAGATCTGCACTTGCACGGACAAGCATCTACTGTACACCGTATCAAAATAATCTAAAATAAATAAATAAATAAAATTCATATATATATATATATATATATATATATATATATATATATATATATATTAAAACAGAGGTCAGATGAGGAACTGTAGGGGTAACAAGATCATAAGGAGACTTGAGTTGCTATTTTGGTGAGTAAATGAAATGTGTGTACAAGTCCCAGACGTGCAAGGTTTCCCACCGCTGCTTTTCACAGACTGTAAATATGTATCTATCAATCAGATTTTTTTATGTTATGCATTGCATTATTGAACATTGAATTAACACTGATGATTATGGGGATTGCTTTATGATGTAGCAGGAATGACAGTGTTTAATTGTTTGATTAATGGTTATTAATGTTATATGGTTGTACATGGTCATATAATAATATTTCAAAATTCGGTATAGATACTTATGTTGGGATTCTTGACTGGATCAAAACTGACACAGATCTGTGAAGGCATGAAATATGAACAGTATGTAGAGGCTAAAATATCCAGCACACTGGAAGAGGTGCAGAAGTGAACAAGTAGACCACCTTGAAGGGCATAAGGGATTTTTATGATATTGGGTGGCCCAGAATTTCAGGTTTCTTATTGAGATAAAAAAAAAAAATAAAAAAAAAAATCTGTCCTATAAACCAGACCTGGATCAGCTTCCAGCTGTACTTGAGATTTGAACCAACTTTTCAAATGTAAACCATGTTTAATATTACAGATTATAAAACAAAACAGAACTTTTTTTTTTGGTGAACAATGTTCTCATGTTTTGATGTACATTTTGTATACTACTTAGGATGCACAATTGCTCAATTACTGAAGCCCAGGCTGCATGTAAACATTTAAACCTCAGAGATGCAAATTCATAAGTAGTAAAAAGGTAATCAAAGTTTTTGTCTTACTGATTCACATGCTAAAATCTTTCTTCTGCTCTGGAGAAATTCTGGAACTTCTCTGAAATATTTGTTCTCCAGGAGGTTTTCAATGGACTTTTGTTTCCATTCTTCTCCATAGAGTGCTGACAGCTTTTCAGTAATGTCACGATAATCATCATCAGCTTCCATTTTATGGTCTTCATTATCCCAAAGAATCTGCTGCCATGACCACAACTCATCTTTCCAGTCCTTAAAAAAACACACACTTTTCAGTTTTATTGAAGGACATATAGCCAGCATAACAAGAAACTATTTTTGCAGCAAAAAATATTTTACCTCCGTTGTGATGAACTCAATGTCTGCCTCATACTTAGAGCTGTGCATGTTAGCCTCCACTTTTATCATGACTGAGGTGCATGCATTGATGCTTCCAGAGGGCAAAAGATTCCTCTCTTCAATGATGGCATTTATCAGAGAACTTTTTCCAGCTCCAGTTTTACCAAAGACACCAACCAGCTCCCTCTTGTCTGTCTCCAAATCACTGATTCTTTTCCTGTATATGATTTATAGATTCAGTTATGAATCAGCAAAAGGCTGGGAAAGACTGTGAACAGACTTTTAAGTATAATTTAAAAATGGTAATGTACATTCAGTATTTTGAGATTAACATTTCTAAAGACTTGTTGTATTTAAAAAGTCATGTGGGCTGAACAAATAATTATCACCAGACTTTTCAGTTTTATATAGTCAGCTTTTTTTTTCTCTTTTAGATGCAGCAGAGAGCAGAACTAAAAAATATGTGAATTTAGCAGCTAAAGAGCCACATTTTTACCTCAGGAACTGATTGATATGAGAAACAGCAAACAAAAGGAGTTCATAAAATGCAGACTCACCAGAAACTCACATGTATAAAAGTCACACTTGGATTTAAGTTAACTGTAACTGTGTCTAACACTAAAAGCAATGGAAGAATTTATTTTCTGTAATGACCTGTTTATCAGCAATACAATTTAAAATAGCTAAGAAAAGAGCACAGTGGTGTGGTGGTTAGCACTATTGCCTCACAGCTAGACGATCTGGGTTTGATTCCACCTTGGCCCGGGCCTCTCTGTGTGGAGTTTGCATGTTCTCCCTGTGTCTGTATGGGTTTCCTCCCACAGTCCAAAGCCATTTAGTTACTGGGGTTAGGTTAGTTGGTGATTCTAAATTGCCTGTGAGTGTGAACAGTTGTCTGTCTCTCTGTGTTGGCCCTGTGACAAGCTGTCAACCTGTACAGGGCGTACCCTGCCTCTCGCCCCACGGCAGCTGGGATAGGCTCCAGTCCCCCCGCCCCGCAATCATGAACAGTATAAGTGGAAGAGAATGGAAAATGGATGGATGGATAAAAAGAGCTACTTCATGACCACAAATATATTGGTGAATATTGGCCCAAGAGGTTTCATGTAAACACAGCAAAAAGAATTACGCATTCTTTTTTTTTTTTTTTCTAAAAAATCCCTAATAATAAAAAAGTGCTCATCTTCTTCCGTTCCATGGAGGTCTTGAGTCTTATGAATCAAATAGCTAAACCAAGGATCACAAAATAATAAGGGGAAAAAATCTCAAAACACAAGAATGCAGGGCAAAAGGCTCAGGATCATGACAATATGTATCAAATGCATTTTATACTGCTTATTGTAACATGCTGGCATATTTGTCTGGGAGTTCAAATTGTTGTTACAGATGGTTTTAAATCCTGTCCCCAGATTGCTGATAAAGATAACCCACATGGCTTATCTTCTCTATTGAGATGGTAGCCACACTGATTGCTGAAGGAAACACCATCGGGGTCACTCATTCATGTGACACACTGTGATCAATATGACAGTTGTAAAGTTTGGAGCGAATTGTTTTTATGTGAATATATATTTTTCTTCAAAACTGTAAAATACGCAGCCATTCTGTTGAACCAATCTGAGTGAACAGTTGTGACAAGACTAAAACGAATCTCTTTAAGATCCATCCATCCAGAACCTGTTCAGGGTCACTGGAGCCTATCCCAGCTGACATAGGGCGAGAGCCAGGGTACACCCTGTACAGGTCGGCAGCCTGTCACACGGCCAACACAGACAGACAGACAATCATTCACACCTATGGGCAATTTAGAGTGACCAATTAACCTAACCCCAGTCACTGCATGTCTTTGGACTGTTGGAGGAAACCAGACTACCCGGAGGAAACCCACGCAGACACAGGGAGAACATGCAAACTCTACACAGAGAGGCCCGGGCCAAGGTGGATTAAAACCCAGACCATCTAGATGTCATTTTAGCTGTGAGGCAGCAGTGCTAACCACCACGCCACCATGCTGGCTCTTTAAGATCTCTATGTGAAATTCGCATGCAATAAGGAGTGGAGCCAGGCCAATACAACACAGAATATTTCAACTTAATACTCACTTCAGGAAAACATTGAGCTCATCTTGGTCATGTAGTCTGCTGTGGACATATCTCATGATTTTTTTTACATCAGACAGGATGATTGGTTCTGTGAACATAGAAATAAAGAACTATTTAGCAGGAGCTATCAACAGCTTCAATTCCACATAAGCTCTCTCTTCACCTCAATGGATAGAGACATCTCCATTGCTGCAGATGTTAAATCAATCCACTGTCCCCTCAGTAATGAACAGGACCCCAAGATACTTAAACTCCATGGCCTCAGACTTGCCTCAGAGGTGCTGATTCTCATTCCTGCCACTTGAAATTCTCTTTGAAACCTCTTTCATCACTTTATATGCATTTTTCCAATCCAAAATTCAAACAGTTCCTGAAAGCTGAGAAATTGCACCACCACAGGGCCCATGGTAAATAAAGGGTTAAGCACACTGAGTTTGCATGTAATGAAATGTGCTATATAAACAGAGGTGGGAGATAACAAAGCACAAATACTTCATTTTCAGGTATATGTACTATTTATTTTTCAGACAACTTTTTACTTTTACCCCCTACATTTTACACAAATATCTGTGCTTTCTACTTCTTACACTAACACATAATGGACATTCATACTCGTGTATTGATCTGTGGGGCTTATTGCACACAAAGAGATTGAAAAGGTATCAAAGAGAATTTCAAATGCAACTATTCTAATTGCTCAACAAATATCAGCAAACACACAAAGTGTCTACAGTTTGTCACACAGTGTGTCTGTGAGCTAAAGGTCCAGCTGCTGTACTTCCAGGGAGAGAAAAGAATGAGAGAAAACTTCACTCAGAGATGGAGAAAGACATAAGAAAAAACAGGAGAGGAAGCAGCGCAGTTTTGTTTAAAGCAAGGACTGATCAGTGACATTTGATAAACTGGAGTGCAGTTACGTTTTTTTAATATTGTTAAATGTCCTGCAAAATAAACTGAGGTATACTAACTGTTATTCAAAGGTTGCATGAAAATACTGCAGTTTAGTGCAGGATAAACAGGTTAGTTTGTTGTAATGTGGTGAATTTACAGTGAAGCTCTGTGTTGGACTGGTGCACATTTCTGTCGTGTTCATGGTCAGTGTTAGGTTAGGTATAAATTGCATACTGTCAGTGCAGGGGATGAAAATCAGCTGAGACAGTTTGTGAAATACTGGGTTACATCGTGTTGAATTCAGTTGTGTAAATCCACAAAGAGCAGTAAACATCAGAACAGCAGCAGCTGATCACAGCTTGCACACAAAGAAAATCTACTGGAGCTCACAATAGAAATTATTGTGAGTTGTGATTCTTTTCCCCACGCTGAGCCACTACAGCTGACCTTAGGGTGCCCCCACCTGCTGAATCCCACTGTAACCCCTGACTATACTCATTTTTGGTTTAGTTGATGAGGCAGAGTTGCACTCTACAATGTAAGTGACACCAAACAGAAGTTTTTTAAAATTCTATTTCTTTTTTCTGCTCATGTTTTACATAACAGTGTTCAAGCTGAGTACATTCAGTAAAATTAAGATTGAAATAAAGTTTGTATTCTCCTGTAATAATATTGTTTTATTACTACATTATTATAACATGAGGTTCAGTTAGCTTTGCACAAAAATAGCTGGTAGAAATGTCCTTCAAAGAGCTACTTTTACTTTCTTACTTTGAGTTACATATCAGAGCCTGTACTTCTTTATTTTTACTTGAGTAAAGAAGTTGAATCAGTACTTCAGCTTTTACCAGAGTATTTTTTTAATACACAAGTATCTGTACTTATACGTAATTAAAAATGTCTGTATTTTTGCCACCTCTGTATATAAATAAAATTGCCACTTGATGGCTCCTTTTACCTCCTATGTGAACTATCTGGTTTGGGGTGTACCACCAAACTCCAAATTGTGCTGGAGGTGGGAACTGAATATCTCAGGGGCCAGGACCTCTGTCAGATGTTCCCAGTGCACCCTCACTATATGTTTGTGCACACCAGTGTATATCCAGCATCCTCCACTGCCACCTGATTCAACTTACCACCAGGTGGTGATCAATTGCCAGCTTAGAGGAGCACTGTGCATGTCCATGACATGTGGTTGCAGATCCAACAATATGATTACAAATTAGGGTGTCCTGGTGCCACATGCGCTTTTGAACTCCCTCATGCTCAAACATGGTGTTCATCATGGACAAACTGGTTGGCAAAGAAGTTCAGTAATAGGACACCACTTGGGCTTAGATTAGGCAGGTCATTCCTCTCAGTTACACTCCTCCAGGTCTCACTGTCATTGCCCCATTAGTGTTGGCCATTGTTTATAGAGAAATGTAAATACCTGAGAACAATCTTGGTTTGCAGCCACGTCGTTGTTTAGCTGGTGGTTGCTTTTCACCGAACGCTGGATGTTCAAACTTTCTCTTCCCTGATTGGATAAAAAAAGAACCAAAAATATCACATTGTTGCCTTGGCTTTGCTCAGGAGTGAAATTTAATATTCAATAAACTCAACGGAGTTATTCTGTCCAAGTAAAAACATTGCTTGTCTTGAAAATATTGATTAATATTAGCTGTAATATGTAAGATCTTACCTTGATAACTTGTGGATGGCAAAACCTGAGGACGAATGTAAATTTTTAATATGTGAAGAATCAGTTCATTACATACCTGAAAGTCAATGTAATCCTTACCTGATCTAAATCAGGTGCTTCTTCTTGCCCCTGTTTGCAGAACAGATAAAACACTGCTGAGTGCAAAGTAACCAAAACTCTATAATCACTATCATGGATCATGGCCAAGTAAAAAGAAAACTTACTTGAGCAGAACAATAAACTGTTAAATGATTTGTGTGTTGTTTTTATTAGCACAAAGAAAATAGTAGCGAATCCATAAAGTAAATAATTGATAAAAGTCCAGTAAATACTATTGTTTTAATTTGTAATTTGCAAATATCATGGTAATTCTAACATAAATTCACATGGATGTATTAATATGAATTAGATTTATCAGACCAAATGTAATAATGTGCAAAAAAAACAAACAAACAAAAAAAAAACAGAACAATTACCTTTAACTGCTTGAGTCTCTTTTTGAATTTTAATCCTGGTCCAACTTTTGGAATCAGTTTATCTATGAGTTCATTGTCAAGTTCATAGAAACTTTCCTCTGTAATTTCTTCATCTGTAATTAAATATTTAATCATGCAGAAGTACAAATAATTTTCAAATTACTACAGAAATACATTTCATGAAGGACAGTGAAACAGGTATGGGTACAGCAGTTAAATTTAAGTGCCATTTATCCTCATAGAGGGAGCGTAATAATTTGATTTTATGAGCTGTTACATGTTAATTCTCTTGTATTTTATTTTTCTGTATCTAACTTTCCTCTGTTGATTTAACAGAATACAAGATGCTGCAGAAAAGCACTTTTTTGTTGTTTTGTATAAAATGTACAAATGTGTTACCATAAATGTATTACATTACTACTTCAGTACGGTACAAACATTAACTGTTTTACTGCAGAACAAAGTTGCAGCATTTATGCCCACACATAAATGCTGCACAGTTTCAGTGTTCATAAAAGCTACTTTTGCTGCTCCTTTGCCACAAGAGGTCACCACAGCAGGTAGCTCTGCATGTTTGACTTGATTATGATGCATGTCCTTCCTCATCCAACCCCAAAGGGGATTGGAAACAAAACAGAGACCTTTGATGTGATGTAGTGGTTAATGTGTGCTCATCAGTTCTCATCAGTGATGTATGATAATACTTTACCTTCAAATGTATCCATCCACTTTTTCAGATCCCATTCAATCAGTTTGTTCCGCACAAAATCATCCATGACCAAGAAATGAAACTGAAAGATAAACTATGATAATATCTAATCAAACATTACTACTTGAGAAATTAGACCTTTGTGATCAAGTGCTTCTTAAATGCATGGGAAATATTATATAATCAAATACACTTATATTAAATCCAGAAACAACGATATTAAAGATTGCTCACCTTTTTTGAAGGTAATGCAGAAAAAAGCTGGGATGAAGGTATGAAGTAAGCAGGTAGGCACAGATTGGAAACAGGTGGTTAAAAAAAAAAAAAAGCCAAGTCCAAAAACTGTATAGCTCAGATGGCACAGTTGACTTTTTAGACAGGAGACAAGTGGAGCTGGAGCTTTACGTATAATAGACAGGTAACTCCAGTCTGAGTTAAGTGTGTTTGGGATAAAGCAGGACTGAGAAAAGCAGGAAGAGGTGGTGTTTATGCAGAGCAGATGGGAGTGGCTGTGAGACATGCAACAATAATGACTCAGTGACTGTCGGTTTTGTTTTGTCTGAAACAAATCAAAAGGATTACAATTTACAGATGTTACAGGCTAAAAACGAAACAAAATAAATACAGATTATATATATACTCAAAGTTTTCTTGTACGCTGGGAAATTATATAAATTATATATTTTAATTCATATAATGCTCCCTTATGCGCATGGGGGTCATCACAGCAGGCAGCTCTGCATGTTTGGGGTTTCAAACTCGTATGAGCTTTTTAGTAAATGCATCAGTGGTGTGAATTTGAATGTCTTACCTCACATCATTCTCAAGTTATTGCATTCATGAAATGTTCTGAAAACCTCTGACCTTGACCCAATTATGGCAAAAATTTTATTATATGATCTAGGGGGTCACTCACTGGCCATCTTTAATGTAAATTTGGTATGAACTGGACTGGCAGATTTACTGTAATATTCTTAACAAACAAACAGAAAAAAAAAACTCAAAAACAATACTTAGTTCCCGACTCCGCGGGTTAGACTACTTTTTATTTAGCAGCTCCATCATAATGGATATCAGAGACACCCAGATCCATGCTATCATTATCAGCGATCATGCACAGTATCTGTCTCTCTGGCACAGAAAAGAGTCACACTGCCTTTCATTAGCTGCAGTATCAAGCATTATGACTGCTTTAAAAGTCTTAACATAAACACTTCTCTGACAGCCCGGAGGGAATTTTTTAAAAAATAATCAAGTCTTCACTTATCCCATGTAAATTAACACCAATTTGGAACAATCTGGATACAAAATGGGGAAAATAAATATTTGATAATAAATATTTGGTAGTTTTCCCGCCTACAAAGAATGGAGAGGTCGGTAATTTATATCGTAGGTACACTTCAACTGTGAGAGACAGAATGTAAAAAGAAGATCCATAAAATCACATTGTATAATTTTTAAATAATCAGTTTTCATTTTATTGCATGAAATAAGTATTTGAAACAGCAGAAAAACAGAACTTAATATTTGGTACAGAAACCTTTGTTTGCAGTTACAGAGGTCAGATGTTTCCTGTAGTTCTTGACCAAGTTTGCACAGACTGCAGCAGGGATTTTGGCCCACTCCTCCATACAGATCTTCTCCAGATCCTTCAGGTTTTGGGGCTGTCACTGGGCAGCATTGAGTTTCAGCTCCCTCCAAAGATTTTCTTTTGGCTTCAGGTCTGCAGACTGGCTAGGCCACTCAAGATCATGAAATGTTTCTTACAGGGCCACTTCTTAGTTGCCCTGGCTGTGTGTTTCGGGTCACTGTCATGCTGGAAGATCCAGCCACGACCCATCTTCAATGCTCTTACTGAGGGAAGGAGGTTGTTGGCCAAAATCTTGCGATACATGACCTCATCCATCCTCCCTTCAATATGGTGCAGTCATCCTGTCCCCTTTGCAGAAAAGCACCCACAAAGTATGATGTTTCCAACCCCGTGCTTCACGGTTGGGACGGTGTTCTTGGGGTTGTACTCATCCTTCTTCTTCCTCCAAACACAGTGAGTGGAGTTGATACCAAAAAGCTCTATTTTTGTTCTCATCTGATCACATGACCTCCTCCCATGCCTCCTCTGGATCATCCAGATGGTCACTTTTGAACTTCAAATGGGCGTGAACATTTGCTGGCATGAACAGGTGGACCTTGCGTACCCTGCAGGATTTTAATCCATGATGGCACAGTGTGTTACTAACGGTCATCTTTGAGACTGTGGTCCCAGCTCCCTTGAGGTCATTGGCCAGGTCCCCCTGTGTAGTTCTGGGATGATTCCTGACCTTTGTCAGAATCATTCTTATCCCATGAGGTGAGATCTTGCATCGTGAGCCCTAAACCGAGGAAGATTAACAGTCATCTTGTGTTTCTTCCATTTTCTTCTTCTTCAAAAAAAATCCCCCCTAAATTTCCCCTTTGCGGGACAATAAAGGCTGTTTCTTCTTTCTTCTTCTTCTTCTTCTTCTAATAATTGCGCCAGCAGTTGTTGCCTTTACACCAAGCTGCTTGCCTATTGTCCTGTAGCCCATCCCAGCTTTGTCGAGGTCTAAATTTTGTCCTTGGTATCCTTAGATGCCTCTTTGGTCTTGGGCATGCTGGAGAGGTTTGAGTGTGATTGACTGAGTGTGTGGACAGTTGTCTTTTATGCAGGTAACTTGTTCAAACAGGTGCAATTAATACAGGTATTTAGTGGAGAATAGGAGGGCTTCTTAAAGAAAAACTAACAGGTCTGTGAGAGCCTTGCTGGTTGGTCGGTTGGTTTATTTCATTCCAAGAACTTCTTTCAAAATATGGACAGACCAACAGTAAATTTCTTGAATATCACCAATGAACTCTATCATTCAGAAAAGATTTAATTTATATCAACTGAATTTAGAAATGCCAATATGGGTAACAGAATTTCTAAATCTCTGTACCAAGTTATTGTTAAAAAAAAAAAGAATGATTCAATTTCCCTCTCAACTGCAAAATGGGAGCAAGATCAACTCAGACTAAAACATGTGGACACAGATATGTTTAAATAACTTCAAAATGACTAAAAGCCCCAATTTACAACTTATTCAATACAAAACTCTCCATAGAACACACTACAGGACAAAGGTTGTTCCAGATGGGCCTCAAACACATGTACTCACTGTACAGGTGACTGTACTAAGAACTATATGCACGCTATATGGTCTTGTACTCCTGCTCAGAGGTTCTGGCAGAAGACATGTCAAGACTTATCTGTGTGGTTTAATTGCGGTATCCCAGCCTCATCCAAACTGTGCATTTTAGGTGATGTAAATGAATTCGATATGGAAGAAAATGCGTCACACAAAGTTCTTACTGCATTGTGCATCATTAAGAAAACTATCCTCATGAATTGGAAATCAAAAAATGCCGCTGGGCCGCAGCGTGTAGGGTCATTCACCTGGCTTTGCTTGCTGTGCTGCATAGTGACCTGCCCCTTCTTTTTAACTGTATCATAGTCATTAAGGCTCATGACACGTCACAATGCATATAGGGTCTTAGGGGCAGGTGTGCCACCCAGTGGTTAGTGAGTGTTGCCTGCTCCTCAAATTTCAAACCCTACATACTGAACGCTTTGGGGAGGCAGTGTGGATGAGCACTGTTGATCAGTGCTCATGTCACATACGTATGTCCCTTCAATTTTAATAGCGCCATAGCTTTCACACATTCACACACATCCTTTTCACATCATACTCTTGCATACAACTGCACATACATGCAACACATCACCCTAAACACTTTCAGTGTCTTTGTATGTCCTTGTATGATTGGCAGATGGGTGTGTGTATGTGAGTGTGTGAGTGGCCTGCATGTGTATGTTTGTGAATGTGGGTATGTGGTCTTTGTATTGGTGTGTGTGTGTGTGTCTATGTGTGTGCAGCTGGCCCTGGGTCTGGGGCATGATCAGCATTTGCCCCTGTGGGACATGGTCGTGGAGGATGGGGGTTATACACGCGCACGCACGCACGCACGCACGCACGCACGCACACACACACACACACACACGCACACACACGCACACACTCCCATACTGGTCAGTCATTGCTGCCTACCCCGAGATTCAATTCAGTTCAATCCAATGAATTTTATTATATAGCGCCATATGACAACAAACAACTAAAAATGTGTTGTTGCCTCAAGGTGCATTATATTGTAAGGTAAATACCCTACAATAATTTCACAGAATGTGGGTGACTGTTGGTTCCAGGGTGCATGGCCAGATGTTTGGTGTGGTTTTTAGTGTTATAATGCTGTTTTATATATATATATATATATATATATATATATATATATATATATTATATATATATATATATATATATATATATGCACACACATAACTACTTGTACCACCCTTGACAGAAAGAGCTGCAATCAAGTGATGTTTCTTGGAAAACCTATTTTGGTCCTCCTCTTCAGAAATGATGAACAATGACAATAGCTAATCTGGGTGAGAGGGCATCAAAGTCCTGGAGGTTAAAACTGCTTCATCTCAATAAGGCCACACCTAAGTGCTAAGAGTTCCAGAAGAAAGTCCTGGATGAGACCTTTTGTTAGTCCTTTTCTTTATTTGCTGCAGCATGTTGATTTTGTATATTATGTTTGTCCTGAGCTAACAGTGCGTCAGATGCGTTATTTGAGTAAGTGAATCACAGCATATTGTGAAGACTCAGGTCTCTCCATGCCACTTGCCTTTTTGTGTGCTCTTTCTGCAGGTATTGGAGAGGAGGAGTCAATTTTCTTTACTGACCTAAAATAGAAAGTGTCATAGTGATTGCAAATTTTACTAAAACTTCTTTTTTTCCGATTTTGGGTAATTTTGTGTTCCAAAACTTTGAAAGAAAAAGTCAAGAACAAAGTTGGAAACAAATTGTTCCCATTTTATATGTGGATATTTTCTCAAGCTTTA
Organism: Amphilophus citrinellus; assembly: GCA_013435755.1. Classification (NCBI taxonomy): domain Eukaryota; kingdom Metazoa; phylum Chordata; class Actinopteri; order Cichliformes; family Cichlidae; genus Amphilophus; species Amphilophus citrinellus. Next base: position 355,993 of record CM024208.1, read on the forward strand.
TTGAACAGTGTACCATAATGAATCATAATGAATACATGCATACTTTTAGAATTAGCACAGCTTAAACAAAAGAAAACAAACAAAAATGCACTAAATAACTGAATGATATTAATTTCCTGTTGATCTGCGCTGTTAAAAAC